>RQTK01000063.1:917739-924368 GCA_003991915.1 Elysia chlorotica | reverse complement strand
AGGTTACTGTTGTGGCTGGTATATCCACCAGATTCTGCAATTTCCCTTGTAGGAGTTTTTTTTTCTTATTTTAACTTCTATCTGATATTTATCTATCGATCTATTAATTTATGTATTTCTTTGTACTTCTCCATCCTTTCCTCTATCTCTCTATCACCTCATATTTATGTATCTATCTCTCTATCTCCCTATCTCTCTCTATCTATATATCTATGTATATATCTATCTCTCTATCTATCTTCTTTTATACCCACCTTTCTCTTATTTTCTCTCTCTCTCTCTCTCTCTCTCTCTCTCTCTCTTTCTCTCTCTCCCTCTCATAAACACACTCCCTTTTCATTTTACAATATTTTTTTTTTGTTCAGAAGTAACAGGTATAAGATATTCATTCTGGTAATAATTACAGTTTAATATTTAGATTGAAAACAAGATTATAAAAAATAATGACAACGACAACAACATCAGCATTTATAAAATAATCTGTTCCTGTTCAGATATAATGATTTTTAGCAGTACCTTCGTAGGTCGTTTTCAGTGTGCAGATTGATCAGTAACATTCTACTTTACTCGCTTATGTTGTAAGTTCCTGCCCTACCTCATATTTTTAATTATTTTCCTTTTTCCTATTTCCTTCACACAAATATAACAATAATTTTTTTTTTATGTGTAACAAAATCTCCATTGAGATGTGTTTTTATTGATTCAATATACAATTCCAGCTCGTGTTTAATCGAGGAATTTCTTTTTTTCTTTTTGTTTTGTTGTTGCAAGTTTGAGGCAAACTATACTTATTCAATTGAACACTGATTGGATCGGTGTCAGTTTGTGACCGGCTGAGACAGGAGTCATGGCATCCCCAGCCCTGTCTCGTGTGTGGCAGCACGTAAAATTGTCAGACGTCCGTCTAGAGCCCGTTCACAATATAGCCTATATAGTGCTGATGTTGGACGTTACACCAACTCAACTACAACTATTCAATTGACTTTTCTTTTCTTTTCTTTTTTGCCCCCTATGCACGTAAAAAACGACAAACCAAACGACTCTTTATTCAGATATCAACACAATCATGTAATTATATTGATATGGCTTCAACACAAGCCAAGTCATGTGCCTCACGTGTCCACACCCCACCCTTTTCACCCCACCCACACCCCCCCTCTCTCTCTCTCTCTCTCTCTCTCTCTCTCTCGCTCGCTCTCTCTCTTATTTGTGGGGATGGATATTAGTTATATGTCTCTTTTTCTCTCTCTAGCCCCCTCCCCCCTTTTTTTCCGCCGTTTATCAAATATGAGTCACACGCATACAAAGAGTATCGATTTCATGCAGCTTTTTCTCACGCACAATTTTTTCATCCCCTCCTCCAAAATTCTCCCATCATGCTTAGCTCAGTTTCTTTGACTTTCACACGCACTGTATACACGCACTCTCTCTCACTTTTTCTTTATGTATGTCTCTGTCTCTGTCTCTGTCTCTCTATCTCTATCTCTCTCTCTCTCTATCTATCTATCTATCTCTGTCGATCTGCATCCTGTCCTCCTCCATGTCTGTATGTCTGTCTGTCCCTCTTTTATCTCCCTCTATCTCTCTCCCTCACTCTGTATCCATCTATCTATCAAAATACCTCTATAACTGTGAGTCTCTCTCAAATTATCTCTTTTTGTCTTTAAAAGGTTTTTTCTTATCTTTGTCTAAATGTCCCCTTTTTGCCTGTCTGTCAGCCTGTGTGTGTGTCTGTCTCTCTTTGTCTCTCTCTGTCTGTATGTCTGTCTGTCTGTCTGTCTGTCTGTTAGGAGTTTTTTTTCTTATTTTAACTTCTATCTGATATTTATCTATCGATCTATTAATTTATGTATTTCTTTGTACTTCTCCATCCTTTCCTCTATCTCTCTATCACCTCATATTTATGTATCTATCTCTCTATCTCCCTATCTCTCTCTATCTATATATCTATGTATATATCTATCTCTCTATCTATCTTCTTTTATACCCACCTTTCTCTTATATTTCTCTCTCTCTCTCTCTCTCTCTCTCTCTCTCTCTTTCTCTCTCTCCCTCTCATAAACACACTCCCTTTTCATTTTACAATATTTTTTTTTTGTTCAGAAGTAACAGGTATAAGATTTTCATTCTTGTAATAATTACAGTTTAATATTTAGATTGAAAACAAGATTATAAAAAATAATGACAACGACAACAACATCAGCATTTATAAAATAATCTGTTCCTGTTCAGATATAATGATTTTTAGCAGTACCTTCGTAGGTCGTTTTCAGTGTGCAGATTGATCAGTAACATTCTACTTTACTCGCTTATGTTGTAAGTTCCTGCCCTACCTCATATTTTTAATTATTTTCCTTTTTCCTATTTCCTTCACACAAATATAACAATAATTTTTTTTTTATGTGTAACAAAATCTCCATTGAGATGTGTTTTTATTGATTCAATATACAATTCCAGCTCGTGTTTAATCGAGGAATTTCTTTTTTTCTTTTTGTTTTGTTGTTGCAAGTTTGAGGCAAACTATACTTATTCAATTGAACACTGATTGGATCGGTGTCAGTTTGTGACCGGCTGAGACAGGAGTCATGGCATCCCCAGCCCTGTCTCGTGTGTGGCAGCACGTAAAATTGTCAGACGTCCGTCTAGAGCCCGTTCACAATATAGCCTATATAGTGCTGATGTTGGACGTTACACCAACTCAACTACAACTATTCAATTGACTTTTCTTTTCTTTTCTTTTTTGCCCCCTATGCACGTAAAAAACGACAAACCAAACGACTCTTTATTCAGATATCAACACAATCATGTAATTATATTGATATGGCTTCAACACAAGCCAAGTCATGTGCCTCACGTGTCCACACCCCACCCTTTTCACCCCACCCACACCCCCCCTCTCTCTCTCTCTCTCTCTCTCTCTCTCTCTCTCTCTCTCTCTCTCTCTCTCTCTCTCTCTCTCTCTCTCTCTCTCTCGCTTGCTTGCTAATTCGTTCGCTTTCCTTGAATTTCTATTCCTCATTCTCACTCTCGGCCTTCTCTCTCTCCTCTCTCTCTCTCTCTCTCTCTCTCTCTCTCTCTCTCTCTCCCGGATCCCTCTCTCTCTCTGTCTATTTCTTTCTCTCTATCTTGCACTGTGAACCCAATTGCACGCCCCACTTTCCTTGGCCCCGCCACTTTCGCTTCTAAGCAACAATCAAAGACGAGGGGCGATTTGATAACATTGGATATTGGTGCACTTTCGGATGCCATTAATTTGTAGGGCCCAGGCATATATCTATTCTGTGGGCCCAGGGTCTGTGTGAGCAAGCGCGAAGCTTTGTCATGCCATGCCTGGCAGTAAAATAAAACCTTGGTTTTCGTGACAAGCCACCACGCTAACGCTACTTTATTGTCTGATGAGGAAGCAAAACCAGATGTGGTGCGATTGCTTTGTCAACACCATAGAGTTATAAATCTATGGTCAACACTCAACTCAACACTAAATTTTCCTGACTTGGGTTGGATTCTGTACTGTACACAAAACTCCATCATTAGTTTTACACGCCAGAGCGTGCACATTTTTTATCTTCTAAAAAAAAAAGCAGTAGTATTGCTTTGAAATAGCAATGTTGTCCATTGACTTGGCCCATTCATTCATACTTGAGATCAGAGGCTCTACGATCTACGCGATGATATTGGATGACATAATTGCACCCCTCAGCAACGGGATATTCCGATCGCTCATTTTGCTCCGCGATATAATAATTATTAGTAAGAGGCTGGTGAAGATTTCCCTTTTTTATCGTCCTCGTTCCGTTATAGGCTCCGGCATCGCAAAGCCTCTATTTATAGTAAAAGCTGTCACGGGAGATTACTCTTCTATTTAAATGGGCAGATAGACCCACGTGCCAGTGAGTGAGCCAGGGGGCATCGGCGTGTGCAACATCTGTGTTGAATGTCAGACGCCCTTGATATAACAGTTAAAGCAGTACCAACCAGTGTGTCGGCGCGCTGTGCTCAACTTCGTACAATGCGCATTGTTTACCGTGTACCGGTGGCGTGCGAGTACTAGGCCTACAAGGATTTATCGACAGTTGGACACACCATTCAGTACAGTGACGGTGTTAATAAGTGCAGTGTGCGACAAGATTTCTGAGTCGGATTTACACAGTTTGTTCGGTTCGTAGTTTAAGTGTTCTTTTGCTGTCTGTTTTAACTTAATATGGAAAAATAAAATAAATTAACCTGATCTAGGCCTGAAGATTTAGAGTTCTAGCCCACACAGAGTCAATAGTAATCATGGGTTTAGTGTAAAAGCTTTCCAGGTTTATTTTTCTCATTTAAATGTAACTTTGTAACTTTTTGACTGTTTTCTTTGTGATTTTTTATTATTGATAATTTGAGCTACAGAAAATAAATTGTTTTTGTCGGTTGCCTTTATATCATTCAGCGGAGTCTTAAATCGTAGTAATTATTAGTCCATCTTAGTTTACTGTTACGTTAGCATCTTCTTAGAAATCTTTTGTACGAAACAAATAGGCATGCCCTAAATCACTGACACTTGATTGTCGTTGTAACATCGTAACAACGTTCTTTCATCCCCGTATCTAGATCTATATATGTAGGCCTGCGTGCAAAAAAAAAGATAGAAGTGAGATGTGTCTGTAAAATCGTTTCTTAGTTTTACTGTTCTCCTTGAGATTTTGGACAAGATAAATCAGGAGCTTCGCTCGCACAGATTTAACTATGTTATATGTTAGTTTCAAACTTTGAGTAGACTTTTTTTTTTAATCTCGTCGCACTAAACTAGTTTATTAACTCTATAATCCCGTAATGCTGTGCATCACCAATGCATATAGTTTTCTTTCTTCGTCAGCGCGTTTTAATGTTTTAAAAGATTTAAATAGATTAGGAAATTGTCGAATTTATATTATATGCTGTTTTACATTGGAAACACCCGAATAGGCATACAATGCGGAAATTTGTCGTGAGCAAATAAATTCACATGACGACCAGCTTAAATATTAAGTCTATTTACCTTTACCTTGGGATGTCGCCAGCGAAGGTGTGAAAACAGCTTTCGATCGATATTTAGAAACCTGGGAGGTTTTCAACTTGCGGGCTATTGCTGTCTTCATTATTTTCATTTAAGACTCTAGATGCGATGTTCTTATTACTGTCCTTTAAAATCGTTTATAAATAGCCATAGCCAGTTTATAATAAAAGGGAAGGCAGACTAATATAATTTTACGTATTCTTAAATCAATAATTTAGAAAAAAAAAATACGTTTAATAACAAGCTTTTATGAAGTTAAGTTTGTGTCGATGAATTAGTATTTGGCAAGTTTTTTGTTTTTTTGCAAGTTGTGATGATTTCATTGAAGTGGCAAGACAACTACTACTTTGGAACATCAAAATTGTCTTCATTTCTAGCTAGATGTCTCAAATTTAGGCTCTTGGCATTTTCAACCTCTGTGAGATCAGGTGCGAACAGTGGCCTAGATTTTCTTTAAATGAGTGTATGACATCTATATTTTTATTTGGAAATACATGTCTATAAAAAAATCCATTAGGAAATTACCACAATAAGAAGAAGTTTACATTCCTACGGCATCCATCGATAAATGATTTTTATCATACCAATTTCAAGCTACAGAAAATGTGTTAAAAGTGTTAGTCGGCATTGTGTATTTTTTTGTCCAGCCGGTACATGCAATTCCTTAGACAACAGTTTTGAAACTTACGAAATTATGAGACTATCAGCTTTCATACTTCATTAGTTACTTTTAATAGTATTGATGGCAAAACGCTTGGCATTTATATCTAGATGGAT
Source organism: Elysia chlorotica (assembly GCA_003991915.1). Lineage (NCBI taxonomy): Eukaryota > Metazoa > Mollusca > Gastropoda > Plakobranchidae > Elysia > Elysia chlorotica. Next base: position 918,556 of record RQTK01000063.1, on the reverse strand, counting down.
ATTGGAACGTAACCTTTTTTAATCTACTCTAATCCACGATTACAATTTACAGAATATCATCGGATTCTAACATACTGTGTTTGTGGTTTTGCATGTTTATACGGTCTAAAATCTCTTTCCGGCGTAGCATGTTGTTGTTTGTTGCGTTTGCTTTTTTTTGTTCAAGAATGCACTGTGGAAAAAACGTGTCATTAATGAGGTTACTGGAATCAACGCGCTCCATCTGCGAAATTTTAGTCTACAGTTTCAAACTTGTTGGCAATTCGCTCTGGTTTACCCCTCATATTCATAGAAAAAAAAGGTATTGAACAGTCCAAATAAAGTACGTGATCCCTCAAACATTACGTAACATGTTATGTTTTAAAGGTCTTTGACCCTTACTATGCGTTCAATTTCCATCTAATTCGTCTCGCTCCATAGTTGTCTACCTTCTTATTAAGGGAGGCCTCTTTTTCGGTGGTGTTGTTTTGTTTTTATATTTTGTTACTTTCTTTTGTTTTAGGTTTCTGATTTTGATGTTGTTGTTTGTTTTGTTTTGTTTTTAAACTGTGGCTCAGTGTTTCTCTAAAGTGCTCTATTTGCCTAGTAAACATAAATACGATCACGATTTACACGGTCCTTCTCTCCTCCCATAGTAATCCGGAGAAGAGTTAAAGTAATGGGTTTATTTGTTGTTTTTTTTTTTTTTTTTTTTGTCTTTTATTTCTGCCACCACCTGTCGCCAAACGAACAGACCGATGGAAACATTAATCTCTCTTACTCCTTAGAGTCGCTCTTTAAAAAAAAAAGTACAATTTACGCTAACTTTGAAGTAAAT
>RQTK01000063.1:892739-912739 GCA_003991915.1 Elysia chlorotica | reverse complement strand
ACCCTTATTATAACTATTGGTTCCTTTAAAAATATAGCATTTCTCTGTTATTTGTAGATGTAGCACCTTCTCAAACATATTTTATGGTTTCATACTGTTGTATGAGTTGAGATTCTATAAGAATATGTAGATTAATTTCATTTGAACGATTAGCTTTGAATGCGATTGAACGTTTTTATATCTTCATAATAGCTGTTTTCTAACAAATTATAAGACGTATTTTGAGCTTAATCTCCTAAACAGTAGTTTAAGATTATTTTATGTTTGTGTACATATGCCTGGTACATATATGTTTCATATGTGATTGAAATCTAAATAGAATTAGACGTGTTAAGTTAGTGGTATTAGTTTTTTTCAGTACCGGTACCGAAGTAAGTAGTTTAAAATCAAAGGCAAAGAAAATTATATTTTTTCCAGGCGTATCATATGGTGTTGAAATATTGTATGTGAATGAACGTGAATGTTAAATTTACAGTAAATGGGGTAAATAATTAAGAACGGACAACTTCCTAAAATAGTTCAACAAAGTGAATTAACCCAGTACATCCCTATTTTACAATCAGAAAGTTATGCTTCACCCAGTGTTGTTACTACTCCTGATCACGTGTTTGTTGTTTAGCGTCTAACTTTTACTGTGTGAGCTTTAGATTATAAAAAATGTGTGTAGATGTATTGAATGATTTCCATATTTTCCACATGGGCACACGAAAACTACACCCAGACAGTAATGTTGTAGAATGTCTGTAGCTAGATCAATATAGATAGCTGAACCAAATAAGCGTGGCCACCGATTGGGTTTGCAGTGATTTATCACGCTCAAAATCTGTATTTGCTTTCTCAAAAGTTGATAGCTATGTGTTTGTTTTTCCCACTATTAATTTTATACTGAATGTAAGTACCTTTACATCACTTTAGAATCTAGAGGTTTTAAACGAATCCATACATGAATGTCTACAGTAATAATTTATTGCAGCCTTGCTTATTTGCCACCTATCTGCGTGGTTAATTTATCCCTAAAAAATATATGTATTTTGGTAGGTTTTGGGTCATATGCATTATTTCGTGTGTCTGACTTAGTAAGGAGGAGGACTGGCATTAGTGGTAGAGCGTCGATCTATCAATCGGACGATTCGGGGACCGAAACCCACTATTTGGGCAAAGTTGATTTGTCCCTTTTTGTGTTAGTATTGTGACCGGGTGCGACAAGAAGCCTGATGTCCCTGAATTGTCACTGTGTAGCTGCACGTAGTACAATTTACAGACATTAATTTTGGGACTCGCCCACGATATAGTGACTCACTCACTCGCGCTTGGTAAGCTCACTGTTTGAAAATATTTCTTAATTATTTGGATGAAAACAAAGATAGCATCTTATAAACCAAGTCAATTGAGACATTGATAGTACACACTTACGTTAGGAACTTTTTATGTGTGTTTGTGTGTGTAGTGATTTTGCCTTAATAGTTTTCGTGAGATTTGTTGTTCTGTTTAATCTAGTGATGGCATGGTGAAAAGAATCTTCTAAATATTGATTTCTAGCATGGGACGTATTAGCGGGATGAACTATAGTTTTGGAAAACTGGCCTAGTTCATGACGAAAGACCATTTATTATGCTCCGACTTTTAAGTCCGTAAATGGTCCATACAATCACGGGAAACGATTTTTTTATATGTAAGAAGTCCCTTTTCATATTCCCTTAATCTTCTTTATTACTGGCTATCAAGCATTTTTTCGTTGATCATTTTTTTAAAGACCATACATTAGAATTGAAACCCGAATGTCTCCGACATAAATTATATCAATTTTGAGAAACAAGTGCTGTAATGTCCCTAGTTGTGAAAAAAATATAACGAATCAAAAATATAGTAATTGTTTTTGTTCTGTTTTTCATTAATGTACCTTGAGCTTTATTGACGAGAAGTTGGACTCTGGAAATCTCATGATTTGAAAAATAATAAAAGCAGGATATTAAAAGTCGTTTTCATTAATTTCGTATAAATGGACCATTTTTAGCCACCAATAACATATACAGAGCGTATTATCGGTTCGCTCTTATTTCAGTTAAAGAGTACACATGTATTTTAAGAAATAGAAGAAAAAAATGCCTTAGTGTAAGTTCAACAAGTAATGACGTATGTATTGTAACTAATTAATGAATATCTAAGAACACTGGCAATATTCTATATGGTGTATGTATGGATGGATGGATGGATGGATATAAATACCAAGAATCTAAGATAAAAATGGAAGATCAAAGACAGGTTCATACTTATTTTAAGTATTAACATCGAACTTGGGCTTTTTGATAAACGGCTAAGTGATGGCTTCTTAAAAATAAGTTGGGAAATTATTTATAAACATTTGTGATTCAGCAATTTATTATAGAATTTGTTATGAACTATAGTAAGATATCAGTGCACTCGACAAAACGTGGAGGTGCCAAAATATCAATTGCTGCCAAAAATGTTTTTGGGGATTCGTTATACTTTTACCCTTACATCCTCTTTAGTCAAAAGAGTAAACTCTTCAAGTTTGATCCGATTTCGTCCACAACCGGCTGAGACAGGAGTCATGGTATCCCTACACTGCCTCTGTGCGGCAGAACGTAAACTTGTCAGACGCTAGTCCAAAGACCCGTCCACAATATAGCTTATACAGTGCTGGCGTGGGACGCTCAGAAACCATCTCAACTTCACTTAATCTCTATTTCATATGAATTATCTTTTCATCGATCTATCTACGATGCTATACACTTATCTTTGTCTTGCTCAGCTTTGTATCCATCTCCCTATCTATCTCTCTTCTCTACTCTAGCACCTTCTTGTGTTCTACTTCAGGCTTATCCTTACCCTTTTATTGCAGCGCTGCCTGTACTATGCCGACTTTTCTTTTCTAAATTATTATAGCTATTTATTCATGTTTCCCTTTTTTTCCTCCAGGCGGTCTGGGAAGAACGAGATCCCTGGTGTTAACGTGGGGCAGGCCGCGTCCATCCAGGGTGTAGCGTTGCGCCAGGTCACTCTGAGCGAGCCCAGCAAACCAGAGCAGCAGGATCAACAGCAGCAACAGGAGGAGGGGCCGAGCTACGACAACCAGGCATTCGCCATGGAGGGCAACACCAACGGCAAATACATTGGTAAGTTTTTATGTAACGTGTGACTAGCATAGTACATACAATTTTGCTTTAACACCAACGACCATACGCTGGTAGGGTATTATGCAAGGTGGGACTAGGGTAGTACATCTACATACAACGATGCTTTAACACCAACGACCGATACAATGGTTGGGTATTATGTAACTTGTGACTAGGGTAGTACAAACAACGTTGTTTCAACACCAACGACCGATACAATGGTAGGATATTATGTAATATTTGACTAGGGTAGTGCATTACATACAACGTTGTTTTAACACCAGGGGCCGAGGCAATGGTAGAGTATTATGTAACATTTGACTAGGGTAGTACATACAACAATGCTTTAACACTAACGACCGTTACAGTGGTAGGGTATTGTGTAACATGTAACTAGGGTAATACATGTGCATGCACCGGTGCTTTAACACCAACGACCGATACAATAATAGGGTAGTATGTAACGTGTGACTAGGGTAGTACATACAACGACGCTTTAACACCAACGCCCAATACAATGGTATGGTATTATGTAACGTGTGACTAGGGTAGTACATACCACGTTGTTTCAACACCAACGGCCGATATATTGGTAAGGTATTATGTAACGCGTGACTAGCATAGTACATACAATTTTGCTTTAACACCAACGGCCGATACAATGGTAGGACATTATGTAACGAGTGACTAGGGTAATACATGTACATACAACTATGCTTTAACACTAACGACCGATGCGATGGTAGGATACAATGTAACTTGTACTTTAGCGGGTACAAGTACAAAGGTACTATGGTCTGCCATTAGAGAGGTCCCTGATTGGAAATCTACGATCGGTAAAAAAATGTGTTTGTCGATGGATGTCAGTATATCGTGACCGGCTGAGACATGAGCCATGGTATCCCCGAACTGTCTCTGTGGCAGATCGTAAAATTGGCAGATGTAAGTTTTGGAATACGGTCCACAATATAGAGTGTATAACGCTGACGTTAGACGCTAAACAACAAATACGTGATCAAGGGTAGTAACAACACTTTCAACATAATTTTTTTTATTTTAAATCAGGGAATGTTATTTACGATAGACTTATTTCACTTTGTTGGAGACATGGGTTAAGTTCAACAAACAGAAACGCCATGGTGTCATTTGGTAGATTTGTTGGTGCTAATTTTGAACCCGTTTGTGCGGTTTGTGCTCTCTATAAAAGAATGGAATTGGCCGCACCGCGTTGAGTTGAATTGAGTGGATTTAATGTCCAACGTCAGCTCTATATAGGCTATATTGTGGACTACTAACAATTTCATGTGTTGCCACACACGAGACCGGGCGGGTGTACCGGGCACATTATACTGCCAAACACGGACCAGGGCGGCGATAATAATTATGACTCCTGTTTCACTCTCAGTCAGTCATATTAAACTGATACCAATCAAACCAGTAAGGCCGCATCGATAAGCATTGCGAAATCGTATGGAGAAGATATTGCTGGATGAGCTAACTAAAACAAAACAAAACAAAAAAACAAAAGCGAAGTTACAAAATTCTTGGTAAAATAAACATTCCATAATTATCTTGGCTGCACCAGAAAGCATCTAATTCTGCACTTGTGCAACTATTCCTCTGTATGCTCTTATGGAAAATTCCGACAAATAGCGGGAACAGGTGATCGGTCTTTGGCGTTTTTAATGACACGACAAAAAGAGCTATGAAATATGTATAAATTGTTTAACAAGTAGTTTTACCAATCGTATTGCGGGTGTTTCAGTGCAAATGTGTGCAAAACTGTTTTTCCACAATTATTTTGACTTGGTGTATTTGGCTTATTATTTCCAATACATATTTTGCATCTTCTTTTTTTCAGGGGTGGGATGGGGTGGACATTAAGATATTTCGTTACATACTTGTATTTATTTAAATGAATTTCACGTTTTGTAGATCTTGGCGCCGAGTTTCATAATCAAGTAAACGGAAAATCGCCGGTATCCCAACATTTTATCGAGAATAAAACGGTATAACTTTCAAAAGGAATGTCTTTTCATACAAACTTTGCCCCATTAATTAATAGCATTTAAATGGGTAGTTTCAGATCAGCGTAATCTGTGCAGTATTGTAAGATTCCATTAATCACTCTTTATGGCAATATTTTTACAGATGAACATGTAAATAAATAGACTATATTTTTTCATGTGGTATAGCGTTGTGTAACTTTAAATGTTAAATGGAAAAAGAACGAAGAAACTCGCTGCCATACGATTTGTTCCGTTATGATCAATCGTATGTTCTTGGAACAGATTTCTAAAACATATATTACAGTCTGACGTAGATCTCCATGCTATCTTCAAATCTGGTTGTTACGTCAATGTAATTGTTGGCACAAAACAAACATCAAATTCGGCGTGTACGCAAACGTCTCCTTGTTTATTTGAATATGAAATGCTCGAAGTCTTTAGTGTCAGGCTTGTATGTGGTTAACTTCTTTCCTTTATTTATATTGTTTCTGATGCTGTTATGGCAGCCACTTGTCAATATTATTGTAAAAATGAATGTACGCAACTGTTTCGCGACATTCAACATTTTTTGCCCTGCGCTGATGCGTTAAAAAACGATCTATTTCTATTTTATTATCATCCCAAACAAGTGTTGTTTGGCAAGCGGTTTATTATAGAGCTCATTGCGTAATCATAGGAATACACTAGACAAGGCCGGAGAAACGCGGGAAAAAAAAACGTTTTTACTTAACATTTCTACATGGATGCAAAAGGAGTTATATTACTTGGGGAAATTGACGTTAGAGGATTTATTTTTGCTCAATCATTTGCCCCAGTCATAGTTTATTTACACTACAATCATTGAAACAAAATTCATGAAAATTATGAAGTTAAAAATCCTTCGTGTCTTGTTACGAACATAGTTGAGTTATAAGGTTGAAGTTTTTGTTGTTGCTGCTGCTGCTCCTACTGTTGTTGTTGTTGTTTGGTTGTCGTTGTTGTTGTTGTTGTTGTTGTTTTAATTTTTGGGGGTGTTTTTGTTTATCTGTTGTTGTTTTTCATTTCTGTTTTTGTTTATGTCGTTTTGTTGTTGTTGTTGTTGTTGTTGTTGTTGTTGTTTTTGTTTGTGGGAAAGGGGGGGGTTACGAAATATAAAGCTAATTATGGCTGTGATCTGCAATGATGGGGTGTTTCGTTTCTGTCTCTACCTTGTTGCGATATGCTTGTCCTATCGTAAAGCGAGCTTAGTCTGCCTTTAGACACATTTATGAAATACAATTATCATAACAGTGATTCCTTCCAATGATGTTATAGGGAGCTGAAAGTGTCCCTTCGCGCCCAACGTTAAAATGTGCAATCTAATCTGCGTCTAGCCTGTTTCTGCTTTTTTCCACAATCATTGTGTGTTTTAAGGAGGCCTGTTTAATGCAATGGCAAAAGGCCAGCATTGACTTTATTGTCTGTAGCATTACACATAAGAGGGGAAGATAATTATGATAACGTGGATTTTTATCGCTTGTGCATCTCCGATATGAGGCTTTTGCTTTTCGAACCTTGTTTTGATGGCTTTGATAGCATACGAATTATTTTTCTCCCCTCAGCTTTCTGGTCTTTTTTTTATTGGTTTTTGCTTTTCGAGCCTTGTTCTGATAGATTATTTGTTGTTTTGTTCCTTCAACTTACAGATTCTTTTCAAACTATTTTGAGTCTAATGTAAAAGTTTTGATGTGGGTGTGCGATATTATTTAATGTCACATAGATCATGTTATTGTCTCTATCCAAACCTTAGAATCACCTTTGCTGTGTAGTATTCAAACAAACCGTACGAAATATCATGCCATATTCATCCGTGCGTTTTACAAATGCCGACCTTTGTTTCGCTATTATATATTAATGCGATATTCGTATACTAGTGTTTGTTTTGCGTCATGTGGCGCATACACATGTCAGTAATGGGATCAATATATCATAAAGAACAATAGCTATATAGATTAAATGTTAACAGACGTAGCTGATCTAACAACTGGTTAATGTCATTTTCCCCATTGTTTTATATGTTGCTACTACTGCTGGCTGTGATGTGCCTTTTCCCTAGATTTTGGCTTTTTTTTTTTACCAACACGGCAGAAATCTCATTTATCTCCATTACCCATTTGTATGACAGTAGTGACTGCTGAACTTTTTTTCCATTTAGGTAACATTTAAGAGAAAAAAAAAATGACCTCACCAAAAACTAGAGTCCAGAAATATTTCGAAACATCATATTATTCTAGAAGTCAAAGGGTGAACCTAAAATGCAGTTTTAAAACTGGTTTTAGATACTCTCAACTAAAAATAATATTTTGACCATGCAAATTATCATGAAAACATGTGTTACATTCAGATCATCATTAATAACTGTTTCGCCTGTAGCAGATTAAATTCAAAAAACTTCTTTCGGAATTGATAAATCGATCTTCAATTCATTTAAAACTAGCACGAACGAATAGGTTTTTTTAACATCCTTTTCAGCAGTTAGACTGCCACGTAGACGCACTGTCTGACACATCAATTTTAAGTTCTGCCATAGAGACAGAGCGGAAATTCCACCATTAGTTTAGACGTCAGATCAAGAAAAGAGAAAATGTGTGGAATAGATATGAGTAAAAACACGTGTCGCGAGTGTAAAATTTATTATTGTTAAGACTGAAAAAATGCCCATATAATGTAGAACCAACCACATGATTTTTTTTTAATTTTGTACTAACAGGTTTGTTTTAAAACAATTCACTTTTGTATTCCTGTAAGTCTAAACAGAAAAGTTAAACCAGGTCCACCTTTTATCCGTTATCTTTGGTTTGGTTTGAATTTGATTGGGGTTGTTTAATTTTTTTTTTTTGCGTTACCTTTATAAGGGGTTCATTGATGCAGATATTCGGTGGACTGTTGAAGAAAAGACATTTAAAGTCGTGTACCTGTAGTAAATGGCAACCGAATATTAATTAAACTAAAGACTCCGTGTAGTTAAAAAAATGTTGAAAATAATATAAAAACGTAAGCTAATTACTTTTTATCCATCTTTTTTCAATCAGACCGGCTGATTATTTTTATACGGTAGTTGTCATTGAGGTACAATTATAATTATGAACTGCTATGGGTAAACAATAACGCCGCTCTGTAAAATTCATGTATGTTAAATTTATCACTGTACCTAATTACCCTGAAATGAATAGTCAGGATATCATATTAATTTTTTATATCAGGAGAAGTAGAGAATTAGCTAGAATTCGTGGGAGAGGGGGGGGGGGGTAAGGATTAAGCACGATGAGCTAAACGTGGTTCACAGTGCATTCTATTGAAACTTTACCCTCATTAATTTTTCTTGGGAAATGCTCTTAGTATTGGCAACACACATGATAAATAATTATTGATTTGAAATATTAACGAACTTCGTTTCAAACTAGTCTATATTTAAACATGTTTTAGAAGGCTAGAAATGTGTTAAATATGTGTCATATCTTATCAGATGTATAGATTGAGACTAAACCAGTGACAGTGCGTACCGCTAAGCAAGGCAGACCTTAAGGCAAACTATTAGTTATATTTATCTGCTTATCAATTCCGTTGCCAGATCTTCTGTTGGAAATCATAGAAATATGCTATATATTGTCCTACAACCTATTTAAACTGCATCGATTTTATAATTATTCCACTATGACTCTTTAGTGTTCTAAGAAAATAAGTTCGCCCAATTAAATATAGGTATATGGTTATATCTACATAATTGTCAGTTGGTTTTAGAGCTAATGATCTCTAAGTATGATTAGATAAGAGAATATCAGTTTTCCTGTTTACTCCATTTTGAAGCCTTATGGTCAATCACGTTAGTTTAAAACAATATTCGGAATGTATGTATTTTTAGTTCCTTCATCTTCAGATGAAAGAGATATCTTTTTCAGCATTTTAACTTCTCTCATTAACTTTAGTTTCCTACATAAATATATTAAAGAAAAGAGGAAGCAAGACTTTCTTTCATTGTAAAAAAAAAAGATTTGTTTCACAATAAAGTAAATAGGAAGTGACAGGTGGCGTTAGGACTCAAATATAAAGCCACTAAATCTACATGTACCGGTATATCTTACAAGCGGTGTAGCCCGAGAAGTTTGACTAAATAAATTTTCTTCACAGCCAAACTCCATCTTCTCCATCTGGTTGCTTTTAGTCGCACATTTTGAGTACGTTAAACCACCACTTTCACCATGACCACCATCCCCACCACCATGATGATGATCATCATCATGATCATGATCATGATGATCATGATAATGGTGGTGGTGGGGATGGTGGTCATGGTGAAAGTGGTGGTTTAACGTACTCAAAATGTGCGACTAAAAGCAACCAGATGGAGAAGATGGAGTTTGGCTGTGAAGAAAATTTATTTAGTCAAACTTCTCGGGCTACACCGCTTGTAGCATCGATCTTTACCTTTTAGACGTCATTAAATTTTAACCGGAAATTTCTTCCGCGGTGTTGTTTTTATGGCAGTTGGTGTTGTTTGTGATCATGATGCTGTTGTTTTTTAACTCCTAACACATTTGTAAATTATTCTCGTTCTTTTTAACTCTTTGAATAATTATTACTTACGGTACATGATCAGATATAAACATGGGAATAAATCAAGGAAGAGAGAGAGAGAGAGAGAGAGAGAGAGAGAGAGAGAGAGAGACATACAGACAGACAGACAGACAGACAGGGAGAGGGATAGATGGGAAAGGCAAAGGACATTACTTCAATGTAGCTAGTGACTTCCACTAATTTAATATTGTAAAGAATGCATCATTGTGTGTTTAGAAATACAGTTGATTTTAGTCTGGCAAATTGTGTCGGGAGAGGAGGCACGAGAAAAATGAAAACTGCCCTGATTATAGCAACAACAGAAAAATTGTCATATTGATTTTAATTTTTTTTTTGTCTCTGTTTTGCACAGACAATTTAAGTCCCTTTGAAACGAGCAGTTTATGAATGGCAGCACTCTTGGGGAGCAACAAAAATTTAAAAGCAATGTTGTGTCGCCAACCACGCATCGTTTGAAAAAATAATGAAAGGGAGACAGGGTGTTAGAGAGAGAGAGAGAGAGGGAGGGAGAGAGAGAGAGAGATCTGGAACCTTAGAGCACTGGAGAAGGAGTCACATAATTTGCTATGGGAAATATATTCATCACTCTGAAGAAGATTTTTTAAATCCCCGGCGGGTTCTTAAAGGCACAAAAACGGCAAACTAATGTCTAATACTTTGTTGCTCGTTTGTTGTTGTTGTTGTTGTTGTTGTTGTTGTTGTTTGTTGTTGTTTTTTTCCCTTTTCCCTTTAATCCATTTTAATAAATCTTCAGTAAATACATGTTACTATTTGAAAGTTCAAAGAAATTATGTGTTCAAAATATTTTATTTATAGAAAACACTACTGCCAGTAGCATATAGCATATTTTCAATTGTTTTAAATAACAGTAATAATGATGTGCTTGTAATTTTTACAAGGGGTAACCACCTGTTACGATCAACGAGTAAACGTAAACACAAAAACACAAATGATAATATTTTTCCCATCTCTTTTACAGAGTTTGTTGTATTGCTGACACTATTTAGAGAGCCGGGTATGGTGCTTCTGTTAAAACGTTCGTGGAGGTACAAGGAGATGGCGATTTAAATTACATTACGACTAAATTTCTCGAAAAGTTTGTCAGTTATCTTTTTTTCAAGCTGAACTTTGATTGTAACACCTAGCTCTCTTTATCTCTCGCTCGCTCTCTCTTTGTCGTTTTATCTATCTGCCTCTCTCTCTCTCTCTCTCTCTCTCTCTCTCTCTCTCTCTCTCTCTCTCTCTCTCTCTCTCTCTCTCTCTCTTTCTCTCTCTCTCTCTTTCTTCTCTCTCTCTCTCTCTCTCTCTTCTCTCTCTCTCTCTCTCTCTCTCTTCTCTTTTCTTTCTGTATCTCTTCTCCCTCCCTCCCTGTGTCTATCTCTGCGATGATTTGGATGTGTCTTTTTTTTATTCTCATAATCTTAATAAAATTAGAGCGGAAACACAAAAAATATACACGAATCTCCGCCCTTCATTTTAGAGGCTACGTTAAAAGATAGGTACGTACAAGACGTCTCTGGTTGATACCTTATCTCAGCTCTCCATTCTTGTTTGCATTCGTGAGTTGTTTTTTTTTTACTTATTTTTGTGGTGACATTGCGTTCACTTTTTTCCATGGAACTACAAAAATACAACCAATTGAAGAAATGGGGTTGGATTTAGGTGTATCTTATAGCATGATTGAGAATTTACCCGTAAGATTAATTCGGAGGAGTGTGAATATTAAAAAAAAAAAAAAAAAAAAAAGAGTTTCATTTTGTGCTGATAGCCGCTCAGATGTGCATTCATGACCTACGAAAACTTGAGTAAGAGCAAAACTTAATAATATGGGTTCCAGAGTAGTCACGCTCGTCACATTTACGTAGAACCTCCTTTTACCCGGATATATCCATCTTGTGTGTTCTAGAACTAGACATGGAGATCGATTGGGCACACAGCTAACCGTAATTTTTTTTTTTTTTTTTTTGTTTATTTTGGTTGTTGGTTGTGTGTGTGTGTGTGTGTTGTTTTTGTTGATTTTGTTTTGGATCAGCGAACTAACACCAATATTTGTTCCAAATCATGATCAGCGGCTAATACGCTGCATGCACTGATAAGCTGTGCATAGATCTATATAAAATTATTCCGGCGAAAATGGTATTGATTCTTGTTCGTGGCTTCCACAAAATGATCTTATAGCTCTTGTGGTAATTCATAAGGTGGCAAATATTCTACAGCTCCTGTAATACGCCATCGTATGCCAACAAGACAATGATTTAGAGAGATTAAGATCGGTGGGGAGAGATAAAGTTATCTATTGCTGTGAATGTATCGAAGCATTTAGTAAAACATTAAAAAGAGACACGTAGAAACCTGAATGGTTGGTACAACAGTAGAGAAACCAGACTGCGCGTCATTTCTCTATAAATACATTTTGGAGAATCATCAAATGAGTTTACGTGGTTTTTTTTTTAATTTTTATTTTTGTTTGGGTTTTTTTAAGAACAAATTGAAATTGATTGAAAGAAAATTAATATTAGTTAAAAACTTAACCATATGATTTTTTATTGCTCGAGCTGTTTTTTTTTTTCTTTCTCTCCCTCTCCTTTTCCCATAATCTATCTTATACCTAGCTGCGTCTTTTTTCTACCCCTCTCCCTTCATGAATTTATCCAATTCGTAACGCTACGAGTATATTGAAGGAATTTGAAAATTAGAGAACATGGGAAATTTGTGCCTATGCTGATTACGTTTCTTAAATTACGTTCTGCACGTTTTTCTGGTAGGCCTACTGCACGCTGTTAGCAGGGATGAGAGAAACACGTTAAAATTGAATGTAAATAGAGGTTTAGCGGATTTATTTTAACTAAAACGCTTGCAATCGTAAGTGGAAATTTGTTAGTTTGATTTAAATTGCAGAATCTTACGCTTTCTGGGAATTTCAGTATTTAAAATATAAATTTCAAAGATGATGCTGACAAAACTTGAGACAGAAAGGATGGAATGGAGAGGGTGTGCTTGGAGGCGGTTTCATTAGTTTGAACCTTCAATCAGTTTTTGTAGGTGTGTATGTGGTGAAAGAGAGATTCCCTCCCTTGTAACTATCAGTCGAAACTTTTTTTTAAATTTCATATTTTTTTTTTCCTTTAATTTTCTTACATGTGTTTGAGGAAGATTTTGTTCAAAAGCTTTTCTATAAATTTGTTTTTATTGTTGTTCTTCTTCTTCTTGTTCTTCTTCTCCTTGTTTGTTCTTTTTTGTTGTTGTTGGTTTGTTTGTTTTTGGTAACGGGGAGTCGAGATTCAAGGTGTAGCCTATAGGGTAAACGTCTACACAAAATTACAATTACGAAGGGTAGTTTACACGTGACGTTAAGAATTTCTTACAGGTCTCTTTCTACGAAAATGTATTTTAGCCATTATCAAATTGGCAGGAATCTTCAAAGGTAAAAATTTCCTGTTATCACGCAGAGGGAACAGTCTGTGGTGGTCATGCTTTTAAATTATTTTAACATTAACGTGAGCAAGTAAAAGATGATAGTTTTAAGATGAAATATAATGGCATATTTAGATTTAAAATATCACATCACGTTTTGCCCTTGCAATTGATTGGATTAGCTTCTGCTGTTTGTGCGTTTTTTATTATCTTTTAGTGCAGTATGCCTACTGCTTTAAAAATGTCCGTTATCACGCAGAGGGAACAGTCTCTGATAGTCGTGGTTTTAAATTTTGTTAACATTAACGTTAACAAGTAAACGAAAGTTTTAAAATGAAATATTGTGGCATTTTTAGCTTTAAATATCACATCACGTTTTGCCCTTGCAATAGGTTGGATTACCTTCTGCTGTTTGTGCGTTATTATTATCTTTTGAGTGCAGTATGCCACTGCTAAACGAATTGATCGTAAATCCTAACCATATTTTGATTTCTGGTACCAGTTTTTCTCCTGTGAAGAGCAAATCGAGATATCAAACACCAATCTGCAATCTCAGTTGTCTTTGAGATAAGAAAGAAGGATGAAATTTGTAATAAAAAAATTATATATAGCCATTATCAACTTGGCAGGAATCTTCAAAGGTAAAAATGCCCGTTATCACGCAGAGGGAACATATATATTACTTTTACTTGTTTTCATATTCTGAAATGTGAAAGTTGATATAATCTAAAGAACGCTGTCTTCTTACTCACCCTCAACCGGGTATTACTTTAAAACTGATGCTATAAATATATTTAGTGTGACATCATCTTTCTTAATGTTAGGAAAAAAAATTAGTTTAAGATCGATATTTATTTTTAATTGTGGTTTGCTTTTTAAATTTGTTTCAAATATTACCCTTCACGAAAAAAGGTTTCCTTTGGTGTATCTTTACTAGGAAGGATCATATTGTTGACTATTTCAAAGGTTTAAACAAACGTGCCCATAACCTGTTATTTTCACATTCATTAGTACGAATGCACCGATAATTATCTTAGAAATAATAGAACATGGCCCGCTTTCTTAATCTTGCTATTTTCAATCAGGTGCTCATGTTGTGAAGCAATACATAGAAAATGTGCATCGGAAATGAAGTCGGGAAACAGGTGAATAATGAATAAACCACCCATCCAACGCCCCCTTCTACTTCCTTCCTTCTAACTCTCAGACAAGGAAACGATCAATTCGGAGGGTCTCTCTCTCTCTTTCTCTCTCTCTCTCTCTCTCTCTCTCTCTCTCTCTCTCTCTCTCTCTCTCTCTCTCTCTCTCTCTCTCTCTCTCTCTCTCCTCTCTCTCTCTAACGAGTGCTGCACTGCAGTGCAGATATTCCTGAAGCTGATGACGCTACCCTGCAAAATTGTAATTCTCTCACCTTATCTGAGAAGAGGTTAATTGTTTGTTTGCCTCAAATTTCGATTTACAGCTGCACCACATGATCGTATGTCAAAGTGGATCCGACTTGATACTTAGGAATCCATTTGTGGAGGGTGTTCCCATTAAAGATAAGAGTGAGCTGTTTTATCTTTTTTCCCCGAAGCTTTAAGCACTTAAGTGTCTGTTAATGTTCTGTCTCGACTATCTTTATTTGCCACTGAAGGTGATTGAAAATAACGAACACTTAGTTCTAAACAAATGCATGTCCTCATAAGTCTTTATGGCCCTGCTTGTGTTTAAGATGATCCTCTGTCAGAATGTATTTTGAAAGCTCCATTGAACTTCTAAAGACGTTAAGTCATTTTGTTGAGCGCTACTTTGAAAACCGCAAAGGTTGCTTTGCAAAAAAAAAAGAAATTGCTTAACCATGAGGAACATAATACTGCAATTAAGTTAACAAACACAATAATGCACAGGTGAAAAATATTTATTAGGCGGTTTGGTTATAAAAAAAAATAATACAGGCGAAGAAAGCAAGATATTAACATAGAGAGAGAAGTAGTTTGGAGGAACACGGAGATACATAGAGAAATGGCATTTAGATAGATGGAGAGGTTATCACTTTTCAGTTATCCTGTCTATTCATCGTCTTTCTCTTTTTCTACCTCAGTCGTTCCATGTATCTATCTATCTATCTATCTTTCAATATCTATCTATTTATCTATCTATCTATCTATCTATCTATCTATCTATCTATCTATCTATCTGTCTGTCTGTCTATCTGTCTCTCTGTCTGTGTCTATATATTTGTCTTTATCCCATTTAGAATAGTTTTTCTTTCTTTTTTTGTCTCTCTCCACCCCAATCTCTTTTCTCTGTGTCTGTCTGTTTGTCTGTCTGTTATCTACGTTCATGCATTCCTCCGCACAGTTAAACGAGCTGAAACCTGCATAACATAGAGCCCAATTTGGGTATAATATGTAGATTATCCATCATGCATAAACATTTTCTATCGAGTACTGTTTGGCTTGGTTTCACGTTTCCATTTTTGCTTTGTCTGTATCCTCATTGTACCCAATTTCTTTCTTTTTTTATTTCTTTTGATCAGAGTTTATTGTAGTTTCATTTTCATATTATATACGATTTTTTCTCGTTCATTTTCGAATGATCATTATTTTAAATAACATAACATTATATTTGAGACGCTAAGATACGCTTGCTTTTATGTCTTATTGTTGTTGTGGTTTTTTTAGACATTTTAGTGGTCCTTCATGTTTGCATCACGTTTGATTATCTCTTTTGTGTATGTTGCTATCAGAACTGTTTAAAATCTTGATCGTAGTTTTCTTTTGTTTTTGCTGAAAATAAAACAAACAGGTGGTGTTTATAACTAGATACAGCTGCTATTTATCGACTAATGTCAAATCCTAAAACGCTTAGTTCAAACCAAATAGTTTGTTTCACATACAGAAGGAATAATACTCAAGTGTAGACATCAATATTCCGAAATAATTGGTTACAAGTGCAGTCTCGATATAGATAGGTCGATCGCTTATTTTAATAGGTTCAGTCGGTGAGAAAGAAACTTGGCTAATAGTAGAAATAACCTTACTGTTGCATTCCTGCATTCCTACTTGATGAACACATGTACCAGTAATTTGCCGAAGTACTTACGGACGCTTTTATTTTGCTGGTCCTTAAACTTTGGCTGAATGACATAAGACTCAAAATCACAGTAATCATTTTAAAAACATTGGCTGTAAGTTTAACCTTGGCCCATCATAAAGCCGATCTTCAGGAGCATGTAGAAAATGAACTGTTATCGAAAATGTTTATTGCCCGTGTCCATCTAACTTCAGAATTTCAAAAAAAATCAAGTCTCGTGTTTTCACAACTCAGGAACAAAGAGAATGTACGATTGACACATGTGCCTTTCAGTTTCTTGAGGTTAAAATGGGAACTTATTGTTAAATTTAGGATTAGCAAAAACATGTTAAAAAGTGTTTAAATTTTTATCACGTTCATAACATAAGATTGGCAAGGAAAAGAAAAATACAGACTCTGATATACATTGTTCCATAACAGGCTATACCTACGGTTGTTGTATTGATTTAATTTTTAACTTGTTTGTTCTATAACTAACTACAACGCTTTCAATGTATCCTAACACGGAACAGATTGAGAACGATGCTGTGCTCAGTTGTCTGTAAGGTACATTACTACATGCAGTATACCCAATAATACAGAAACTTCCCTTTGTTTAAAACTACATATTACAGCCGTGGAGTATTTGAATTCTTTCATATTGATTAATTGATTTTAACACCGGCCACGAAACGTGTAAGTGCAGTTCATAATGATTCATTCCTCATAAGCTTACAGCTATATCTCTGATTAGACCAATGATGGCTGTATCTTTGATTTGAATAACATCAAAGCATAGAGTGGATGGGTTAATCTTTGTGTTGTTAATTGAATATTATTTCTCCTTTTTGTTTGTTGTGGCATGTCTCTGTTGGATCTTTGTTTCTCTTAGCTTCTAATTCTATTTTTTTTATATTCTATTCTTTGGCTTTGTAGAGGGGGATGAACTGTCCCAAGTGGCAGAGCGTTCGTCTCTAGATCGGCATGTCCGCTGTTTGAATCCCGTGGTCGATCAAAACTTTATTTCTTCGATTTCGTCTCCTAGTGGTTCAGCCGGCGTAAGTTTAATGTGACCGGCTGAGAAAAGTCTAGGTTTCCAAACCATGTCCCGTGTGTGGCAGCACGTAAAATTATCAAACGTCAGTCTTGTAGCACATGCACAATATAGTTATATAATGCTGACGTGGACGCTAAGCAACAAAAAAAACCTCGACTTAGTAGAATTTTTTAAATTTCTAATCGTGCATCGTAATATTAAAAAAAAATATGAGAACATGGCTGCCAAAACCAGAGCCCTCAAAACTGATCTAATAATAAACTAAATTATCTTATTTTTATTGTTGATCAAATAACTAAACTAAATTATCTTTTTTTATTGTCGATCAAACAATAAACTAAATTATCTGTTTTATTGTCGATCAAATAATTAAATTAAATTAAAGTTTTTTTGATTGTCGATCAAATAATAAACTAAATTGTCTCATTGTGATTGTCGATCAAATAATTAAACTAAATTATCTTATTTTGATTGTCTAAACAATCGCTTTTATGATGAGAGAGGCTTATAAAAATAAGCAACATGAAAGCAAAAGTAAGGGAAATGGAAAGTCTTTGCTTTTGTGCACATATGTTTGTTTTGTTTTCTTTGTTGTTTTTTTGTTTTTATATTGTTTTGTTATGTTTTAATTTTTTATGGATAGCGGAAAGTATGAGAAAAAACGAGGGAGGAAAATTTCAGGAAGATGCCGCAGATAAAGAAAAAATCTACGTAATATACTCAGAACTTAACTTTCAAAGGTCATTTTCCCTGCATTATCTCGATGCAATGTTTATTATTCTCTTCTTATTCTGATCGCCCCTCTTTCTGTAATTAAGGGGGCGGGCTACAGCTTTGATCTCCCAATCGAGAGGTCCCCAGTTCGAAACCCACGATCTGCCAAAATTTTTAATATGGCCAATTGTGTCCCCTACTGGTTGGGTCGATGTCAATACAATGTGAGCTGCTGAAACAAAAGTCCAAGTATCCCCGACCCTAAAAATATCAGACTTTAGTCTTGGAAACTGTCCACAGTATAACTTTATAGTGCTGATGTTGGACGTTAAGCAAAAAATAACCAACACAACTCAAACTCCCTCCACTCCCGTTTGTCTCCAGGTGTCTCCCCATCCATCCCGCCACCTGACTACACAGCTCTGGACAATCAGATTTCCGATGATGTTGATTACCTGCATGTGAGCTACAATGCCAATAAAGAAACGGATTTGGATAAAAGGTGAGTGGTAGCACCTACAAATATCAGACTCCAGAGAATAGAGACTGAGGGCGCCAAATAGATATGAACTCAGTACAGTAACTGTAGGTCCAAATTTGGAAGGGATCCCATACACGTATGATAACTTTTTCAAAGTGCACTACTACGCACTCTCTGCTGTTTACTAAGATTTAGGGCGGTGTAAGTTTAATTATGTTACCCGCCAAGTTTCGGGTATTTCACTCGGGGGTCCCGTCGCGGAATATGACCTTAGTTGAGATCTAGGAGACGTTAAACTGGGATAATAGAGAATACAGAATACACAAATCTTTATTCATCCCTCAAGGGGAAATTAAAGTACACGCTCTTCATACAGCATACGAAATTAAAAAGTTTACAGCGATAAGAAAATAAAAAGGTAGGGTTTCGACATAAATATTAATGATATTTACATACTATACAAATCATAATATCAGAGAAATTTGGGTCGGTGTCAGTATAATGTGAGCCTCTGAAACAGGAGTCCGGGTATCCCCGCACTGTCTTTGTGTGGCAGCACCTACAAATATCAGACTCCAGTCAAATATAAATACAAATCAAGAGAAGACTGAGGGCGCCAAATAGATATGAACTCAGCACTGTAGGTCCAAAGTTGGAAGGGATCCCATACACGTATGATAACTTTTTCAAAGTGCACTACTACTCACTCTCTGCTGTTTACTAAGATTTAGGGCGGTGTAAGTTTAATTATGTTACCCGCCAAGTTTCGGGTATTTCACTCGGGGGTCCCGTCGCCGAATAAGACCTTTCTTGAGATCTAGGAGACGTTAAACTTGAAGAATAGAGAATACAGAATAGACAAATCTTTATCCATCCCTCAAGGGGAAATTAAAGTACACGCTCTTCATACAGCATACGAAATTTAAAAAGTTTACAACGATAAGAAAGTAAAGAGGTAGAGTTTCGACATAAATATTAATGATATTTACATACTATACAAATCATAATATCAGAGAAATTTGGGTCGGTGTCAGTATAATGTGAGCTTCTAAAACATGAGTCCGGGTATCCCCGCACTGTCTTTGTGTGGCAGCACCTACAAATATCAGACTTCAGTCAAATATAAATACAAATCAAGAGAAAACTAAGGGTGCCAAATAGATATGGCCTCAGCACTGTAGGTCCAAAGTTGGAATGTTGTTTAGGGATCCCATACACGTATAATAACTTTTTCAAAGAAGAACCACTACGCTGGCTCTGCTGTTTACTAAGAGTTAATTCCTTTTAGTGCTCTTCGCCTTTATAGTGATTTTCACAGCGACCTCTACGCTAAAGAATTTTCTGACAACATCGTTGTCAGCGAAACATTTTAATTTTTTTTTTTTTTGTAATATTGATTTCCGTAATCAGTCAGGATACAAGGGAACTTTTTTATCCTGGATGTTTAATTTGTTTAATCTGAATTCACGTTATTTTGTTGTGTTTTTTTTTTTATTATTGCTGTTTTGTGTGTGTGTGGGGGGGGGGGGGCCTGTGAA
>RQTK01000063.1:871864-892297 GCA_003991915.1 Elysia chlorotica | reverse complement strand
ATAATAATAATAATAATAATAATAATAATAATAATAATAATAATAATAATAATAATAATAATAATAATAATAATAATAATAATAATAATAAATTCATCTCTATTGTGCTACCCCGTAAAAATGTATTAATCATCAAATAGCTTTGGGTAATGATTTGTTGTTTTTTTTGGATTGTTTGTTCATTATTTTGTGGTTCTTTTTCATAAAGTGACGTAAAACTTCACTTAGGGCGAGGTTTCAGGTTCCTTTAACATTTCTGACCTTTCGGAAGTGAAGGCTAGCCCGCGAGAATGAAGAAAACTGGAAACCCAGGGATTGATTAATAGAATACGTGTTACAGCTAAGTCGCCTGAAATAAAACGCTCGGATGAGGGATTGATTTTTTTCCTCTTTCAATCTGTCTTCACATCAGTGCGTACAAAGTATGCCCGTTAATTTTGTAAAGAAATATTAGCTGAGAACGCCAAAAGTGTTTCGAAAGTTAATGGGGTTTTTTGTTGTTGTTTTTTAAAGACGATTTTGTTTGATCGTTGTTTTAGCCTTTGCCTTTCAGTAATCTGTTAATAAAATATTAACATTTTTTTAAGAAAAAAGGTATGTTACATTCATTGGAAACAAATACTAGCGGGGAAGATACATCTAAAAAGGTACCCGGACAAAACAGAGCCTCATACACACAGACAAGTAAACAGAATAAAAGTGTCGGCATCATGAGAGAAAACATAAGGGAGTCACAGGAGAGGCTATGGAAAAATAAAAATAGAAGATCGAATACAACACAAGAAGATCGCATAAAAGTAGGATGTTTATCCAAGAAAAAGGTTATTATAGTATCTAGTTGGTCGATAGGGGCTATTATATCTGCCACTGATGAATAGCTGTTCATTGTTCCTTTTTATATAAAAGATTCAAAACCACTGGACAATTGTGTGGACAGTTATTTTAAAACCAAAAAAAAAATCCTGAGCTTTGAAACTATGTTTTAGAATAGCTTCAAACAAACCGAAAACACCATTGTGAAAACGATCGAAATAGAAATATTTATTTCATTTTGCCAAAGATCTGGGATACTTGCAAGCTTCAGTTTGAATCTTTAGATAATTCTTGTTTTGTCTGAAAAATACAAGTAAGATAATAACCCTACTTGTCCATGTATATTTTCATGGAAAACAAAACACACCCGCACACACACTCATCATTGAGACCGTCGGAAATGCCTGAACTGAAACCTGGCTATTCATGGGCAAGACAATTGCTACAAAAAATTTACGGCTCCCTTCTTTAGCCAATGAACTCTCTCTCTCTCTCTCTCTCTCTCTCTCTCTCTCTCCTCTCTCTTCATCAAAATCAATGACTCTCTCTCTCTCTCTCTCTCTCTCTCTCTCTCTCTCTCTCTCTCTCTCTCTCTCTCTCTCTCTCTCTTTCTCTCTCTCTCTCTCTCTCTCTCTCTCTCTCTCTCTCTCTCTCTCTTTCTCTCTCATTCTGTCTCTCTCTCTCTATCTCTCTCTATTAGATTTTTTTTCTAATTGTAAAGAATCTATTCTCATTTTTATTTTTATTTCAACTAAAATGAATACCTTTTTTTAATTCATTCCCAGCAAATTACTGTGGCATACGGGTATGAAATTTTCTCTCCACTGCACTAATTGAATGGAGAGGATTTATCTTTAAGTCTTCTGGCGGGACAGTCATGCTAATTAAAATAGTACTGCTTGCACAGTAGGGAGTTCAATTAACAGATCACAGTTTGACGAATTTCTTCGTTGCTGTTACTTCTCTTTCGGCAAAGCGAGGAGACGCGGTGGCCCTGGGGTAGAACACCGGCTTCTGACGCAAAAGGTCCGTGGTTGGAGCGCTGGCGACTTCGCTCCCTACTGGTTGGGTCGGTGTCAGTTAAATGTGACCGGCTGAGATATGAGTCATCGTATCCCCGTCCTGTCTTGTGTGTGGCAGCATATAAAATTGTCAGATGCCAGTCTTGGGGCCCGTCCACAATATAACATATTAGCTGATGTTGGACGTTAAAACAACTCAACTCAACTCAACTCTCGGCAAAGGGAACGAACATCATATTAAGACACAGATACTGCCCTTCATACCGATCATATACATTTTTCATCATAACCTGAAGTCGTGAACAGTGCCATAATTATGTATAAATAACCTTTCTTTTGCTTTAGCACCCCAGGAAACGTCACAGTAGCGAGGGTGGGTTATTCTCCAAAATGTATGCATTGATAAATTAACTTATTAAAAGGTAGGGGTGCTCGGTTGCCCTGGGGTAGAATATCGGTTTTCGACGCAAGAGGTCCGTGGTTCTAGTCTTCCTCTGGCGACATCATCCCCTTATAGTTGGGTCGGTGTCAGTTTAAAGTGACTGGCCGAGACAGAATCATCGTACTCCCGCACTGTCTGTGTGTGGCAGCACGTAAACTTGTCAGACGTTAATCTTGGGGTCCGTCAACAATATAGCCAATAAATATCGTGCTGACGTTGGGCGCAAAGATACAACACACACATACACACACAATAAAACTCAAGGTTTCACTCTATTCTAACACTGTATTATGTTTTAATCAACCTTTTTCTTTTGTCCATGGCACCCCAGGAAACGTCACCGTAGCGAGGGCGGCGCCTCCTCCAAGTCCCACCTGTCGGAAGATGGCGGCGGACTCAACAAGGGCGAGTCCCACAAGAGCTCTCTGATGAGCATATCCCGCTTCGACGATGCCTTCGATGGTAAGTTAATCTCTTGGTTGTTTGATAGATTGGTTGGTTGGTTTGGTTGTTGGTTGGTTGGATGCGGCGCGCCACAAGAGCTTTTTCATAGGCATATCCCGCTTCGACAATACCTTCGATGGTAAGTTGGTCTCTTTGTTGATAGATTGATTGGTTGGTTGATTAGTTATTTGGTTGGTTGGATAGCGCGCCCCACAAGAATTTGTTCATACGGATATCCCGCTTCGACGATACCTTCTATGGTAATTTGGTTGGTTGGCTGGTTGGTCGGTTAGTTGGTTCGAAGCTGATTTTGGTTGGTTGGCGAGTTCTACAATAGTTCTCTCATGAGCATATCCCGCTTCGACGATACTTTCTATGGTAAGTTTGTTGGTTGGTTGATTGATTGATTGGTTGGTTGGGTGGATGGATGGCGCGCCCCACGAGAGCTTTCTCTAGATTGTTAGGGTGGTTGGTTGGCTGTTGATTGGTTAGTTTGATGGTTGGTTGCTTGGTTGTTTGGTTTGCTGGTTGGTGGTTAGGTGGTGGTTTGGCTGTTGATTGGTTTGCTGGTTGATCTGTTAGTTGGTTGATCTGTTAGTTGGTAGAATGTTCGGTTGGTTAGTTAGTTAGGTGGTTGGGTGGTTGGTAGCTTGCCTAGTTTGATAGGTAATTGGTTGGGATGGTGTTTGTTGGTTGGCTGCCTGTTTTATTTCTCAGTATGGGGGAAATAGGTGATCATTTCAGAGACTCCCTAATAGAAGTTTATTTCTTAAACACTGAGCTTTCTAGTCAGGAAAATCTGCCACTGCTTTACAAGTGTCTTTCACTTGCAAGGCTAGGTAACAAGGCTTAGTCAGACTAAAATTGGAGTAACTCCTATTTCTTCTCCTTTGCGAAGTTCATTTATTTATTTCAATGTGGTCTGAATGTAACAAAACTTTATTGATACGTTTAATTGTTCCTAAATTTCTTTTGCTATCTAATTACTCGACTTGATCAATTATAATGACATCTGGGTGTCTGTCTCTAGCTACTGCCATCGCTCTCTCTATCTGTATATCTCTATCTCTCTTGTTTGAATTCGCCTCATTCTTTTTTTTTAATTAGAAAGTCTTTAGTAGGTTATGGAAGATCGTATTGAATTCAGTGCGGTTTAAAATTGTTTGCGTCTTGTACTGTCGTACACAGAGAAAGAATGGTTTGACAACACGCTACTGAATTTGTTGTAACAAACAAATGGGTGATATGTTTTCTGGTTCTTTGTTAAGCTCATTGCTCTTTAGTAGATGGTCTGTTTATCTAGGGGTTCATTGCATGAATAATTATATTTACATACATAATTTCTTTGACAACTTACCTCTTCCTGTGATTAAAAAAAAAAAGGAAGGTCAGGAGGAGGAGAACGAGCACAAGCAGGAGGAGGGTGGGGTTGGGGGGGGGGGATATCGAAGAACTAGGTCTTAGTGATAAAGGTTAAAATGGAAAATAGGGTGAAAGGGAATTCAACAGCTACCATAAAAAATATAAGTGAGGATGAAAGGGGAAATAAAGTACAGGAAGGAATATAGAAAAGGATTTTTTTAAAAGGAGAGATACCAAGGACAACAGAATATTATGGAAAATAACAGGTCTCATTCATTTGTGATGACACGAGTTTTGATTTGCGGTTCAATGTGGTGTAATAATGTCTATTCTCAAATGAGTTAACTGATTTTGCTAAACATATCTCTCTTAGAGGCTGAAGAATTAAGTTCAGGAAGGAAAAATGGAAAAGGATGAACAAGATATACCAAAGTTTTGAGGAAAATAACTGTTCTTTTTCATATGTTTTGATAATCATATTTCGGCTAAATACGTTACATGTCTGTTCTTCGAATGAGTTTTCTGATTTTGCTAAAAAATATGTCTTTCCATAGGTGGCAGAATTAATGTTCAGTAAGGGAAAAATTGAAAACGATATAAAATAGGAGATAACAAAAACAACAGAATATTAAAGAAAATAACAGGTTCTCGTGCATGTGTAAATGCATGACACAAGTTTTGATTTGCGTCTAAGTACGCTCTTATCTAGATACATAACCTACCCTCAACATGAGTTTCCTGGTGTTGCTAAACACGTCTTCCGAGAGTCTGTCCAGCCTCTCCTGTCCAGCCGCTGGTCATTACGCTGGTCATTGTGCTCGGACACCCTTGGGGGGGACAGCTGGGGCAAGAGGTCTTCGCCCCTCCGCCCCTCAAACGGTCCGAGTTACCGTTTATAGCAAGATGTGATTGGCCGAGGGCCATTCTTTCTTCCGGCCCTTGATGGAGATGTCTTCTTACAGAATAATGGAACTTGGGTGGTGAGGGGGAGGGAGAGAGAGAGAGAGAGAGAGAGAGAGAGAGAGAGAGACAGACAGACAGACAGACAGACAGACAGACAGACAGACAGACAGAGAGAGAGAGAGAGAGAGAGAGACGTGATCGAGAGATAACATGGATAGATAAATAGGTAGCTATAAAGATAGTAGCCTCCTCTCTATCATTCTCTCTTTCTTTATCTGCCTCTGTTTCTTTATCTGCCCCTCTCCTCTTTCTCGCTCTCTCTCTCTCTCTCTCTCTCTCTCTCTCTCTCCTCTCTCCTCTCTCTTTCTTCTTCTTCTCTTCTTCTTCTTCTTCTTCTTCTTCTTCTTCTTCTTCTTCTTCTTCTTCTTCTTCTTCTTCTTCTTCTTCTTCTTCTTCTTCTTCTTCTTCTTCTTCTTCTTCTTCTTCTTCTATTACACCCATCTATCAATCGATCGCTATTTCTCTCCATTACTCTATCTACATACCTATCTATCTATCTGTCGATCGATTCCTATCTCTCTCTTCCTCTATTAAATTTTACCTAACTACCTACATTTATGTCTATCTATCTATTTTTATATATCTTATATATCTGAAGGGTTTTTAACCATAACCTTCATCCCCAGATAAATAGTTTGGCTTTAGGAAATAACAAAGACATAAACATGCGTTTTGCTAGATATCGAGTATCCTGAAAATAATTATAATGCCTGCCATACTGAGACAAACCTTCTTCCTTTACCGGCAATGTTAAATTAATGGCATGAAAATCCAATCTCTTTTTTAAGGCATAATTATTTACCGGTACAGAAAACGTTATTGGACTTGGAATTATCTTGTCTTTTTTGTCTTTTTGCTTTCAAAGCAAATGTGTGACGGTATTTCCTCCTTTTTAATGATTTTTCATATTTTCATCCAGATTATTTTTTGGGGGGTATCGCAAACGTTTCCTTTCTTTCCTGTTTCTTTAAACTCTCCCATTCTCAACTTCTCTTTACACTTTTTTATTGTTGGTCGCTTTTTTGTTATTTGTGAATATTTTACGTTTTATCTTTTTTTTTTTAGGTCTATATTTCTCCTGCATTGTCTGTCTGTTTGTCTGGCTGGCTATCTATATCTCTCTCTCTCTCTCTCTCTCTCTCTCTCTTTATCTCTCCCTCCCATTCGCTCTCTATCGCTCTTTCTCTTTTCCCTCTACTCTCCCTTCCTCTTTCTTTTTTTCTCTCTTTTTTCCTTTTATTCTCTGTTACGTTTTCTCTCTTTTTATTTCTCAGTTTTTCTAGATATCCTTTCTCTATAATTATCTTTACAACTCAATTTCTCTTATTCTCTATAACTACATCCGTATTTGTTCCTTTGCTTGTTTTCTAAGAGTCTTTTTGCACGAAGTAATCATATTTATAACTAAGCCTTTACTCGGGACCATCAGAGCCAGAGGAATAGTAGAAAGATGGAGTGTGTGCGAAAATAGTATTAAGAGGATGAAAGAAAAATGGCATAATTGCACTGTCCTACTTACACAGTCATCGGACTAAAGGCGATTTAGTTCAACCTACGGCAGGCTTATGAATCGATTTAGTAAAGAGATTTTTGAGCGACTCGTCGTAAGTCTTCTTATTCATATTATTCCTATGACAAGTTGTAAGCTTGTTCGACACTGTAGCCTACTTACGGTCCTGTTCTTCTTCTTCATTCTTCTTCTTCTTCTTCTTCTTCTTCTTCTTCTTCTTCTTCTTCTTCTTCTTCTTCTTCTTTTTCTTCTTCTTCTCTCTTCTTTATTACACCCATCTATCAATCAATCGCTATTTCTCTCCATTACTCTATCTACATACCTATCTATCTATCTGTCGATCAATTCCTATCTCTCTCTTCCTCTATTTACCTAACTACCTACATTTATGTCTATCTGTCATTTTTTATATATCTTATTCATCTGAAGGGTTTTTAACCATGACCTTCACCCCCAAATAAATAGTTTGGTCTTAGGAAATAACAAAGACATAAACATGCGTTTTGCTAGATATCGAGTATCCTTAAAATAATTATAATGCCTGCCATACTGAGACAAACCTTCTTCCTTTACCGGCAATGTTAAATTAATGGCATGAAAATCCAATTTTTTTTTTTTTGGCATAATTATTTACCGGTACAGAAAACGTTTTTGGACTTGGAATTATCTTGTCTCTTTTTTTCTTTTTGCTTTCAAAGCAAATGTTTGACGGTATTTCCTCCTTTTTAATGATTTTTCATATTTTCATCCAGATTTTGTTTTGGTATCGCAAATGTTTCCTTTCTTTCCTGTCTCTTTTCACTCCCCCATTCTCAACTTCTCTTTACACTTTTTTTTATTGTTGGTCGATTATTGCTTATTATTGGTTGTCATTTTTTCTGTGACACAAAATGTTTCAGTTTTTATCAGTAATTTAAAATGTAGTACGACCTGCATTTGTAATTAATTTTACCAACATTCGTGTATCATAGTTAAATGAGAAAATAAGGTGGGATCTAGCTTATTTAATGCCAGCTGCGTTCTGAGATTCTTGTTGTTGTTTTTTTCATAGACAAACTGTGCAGGTCTCGAGATCCTAGACGGGTGAAAAAAAGTTTGCTAACTGAGCTTTTGCCTCTTTGTGGCCTGAAATAAATGAGCGTAAATAAAGCAGCTCCGACATACTCTCTATTTATTTTTTCAGAATGTTTGTATCCGTACATAACACATTTCCCTTACTTACCGGAATATGTTTTGCTATTTGTGAATATTTTACGTTTTATCTTTTTTTTAGGTCTATATTTCTCCTTCATTGTCTATCTGTTTGTCTGGCTGGCTATCTATATGTCTCTCTCTCTCTCTCTCTCTCTCTCTCTCTCCTTATCTCGCTCTCTTTATCTCTCCCTCCCATTCGTTCTCTATCGCTCTTACTCTCTTTCCTCTACTCTCCCTCCCTCTTTCTCTTTTTCTCTCTTTTTTTCCTTTCATTCTCTGTTACGTTTACTCTCTTTTTATTTCTCAGTTTTTCTAGATATCCTTTCTCAATAATTGTCTTTATAACCCCGTTTCTCCTATTCTCTCTAACTACATCCGTATTTGTTCCTTTGCTTGTTTTCTAAGAGTCTTTTTGCACGAAGTAATCATATTTATAACTAAGCCTTTACTCGGGGCCATCAGAGCCAGAGGAATAGTAGAAAGATGGAGTGTGTGAGAAAATAGCATTTAGGGGATGAAAGAAGAATGGCATAATTGCACTGTCCTGCTTACACAGTCATCGGACTAAAGGCGATTTAGCTCAACCTCCGGCAGGCTTATGAATCGATTTAGTAAAGAGATTTTTGAGCGACCCTTAAGTCTTCTTATTCGTATTATTCCTATGACAAGTTGTAAGCTTCGACACTGTAGCCTACTTACGGTCCTGGAAAAGCGATTAGTGTATGTATGAAAGAGGGGAAAAAATCCAAACTACGCGTTTGTTATGTTTTAGGATTAAGTTCTCTTGCTTCGGTATTGGTATTACAGGGTGTGCGGATCTGTGAAATTAGTAATATTGGTGATTTAATGTTTGACAATAATACTAAAGTTGTCTAGTTTTCACAGCAATGTCCGATTTGGAAGAAAAAAAACTAGCGCGAGGTAAAACCAAACTAATTTTGATTTGCGACTAAGCATAACTCACAGATTTGAAGATGTTAAATTGGTGAGAGGGGGAAAAGCGAGCTATATCATGGTTTGTTTGTTGTTGTTGTTGCTGCTGTTGTTGTTCTTGTTCTTGTACTTGTTGTTTCGTTTTCTTGATATAGTTCATTTTTTTATGGATTTTTTTTTCGTTTGACGCACATATAGTGACATAAATTTTTATAATTTTATAATTTGCGTAGGATAAATATGTATCACGCCATTGTTCATAGTTTTACGAGAGTCAAAACTATTGGCAATGTTTCAAACATCGTTCGATTATTATATTACTTCATCCAAAGAGGGCGATCACTATCTTTTGAAGCATTCGTTTCTAAAATTAAGGCCATTCCTTTTATGGTTAGTAACAAGAGTTTTACCGTAGCCTCACCTCGTTTATTATTATGATTGATCCAGAGATGTAAGATCGATATCAGCGTAGTCGATGCAAACATCTACGCCATTCGGACCACAGTGGCATAAACAGTTTCCTTCACGATAGGAAGTCATCATGCAACGCGGGTTCTCTCATACCACCGGATACGATAACTTTGGGGATGATTTTAAGATGGCCAGTTGATGCTTTTTTTAATCGATCATATAAACTGCAATACAGAAAACATTCGCCACCCCATTTAGTGTCCATCAAAAATCACTTTACATAATGTGAATCGTTAGGGAGCGGAAACTGAGATATAACGAACACGCTTTGGCTTTTGGTGGATATATTTGTATTGAGAATATAATTATATATATATTATCATTGATTTTTTTTAAACTCATTATCGTATCGATGTATGAAAGAATAATGTTAAGGGTTTATAGTGGATTGTCAATTATTTAAAAAGACGTAAGAACGCCTCTCACTATGAGATCAGAAAGATTACAAAAACTGTGGAAAGGTAGAGGGGAAAAACTATTAAAAATATACTATATGTATAAGTTAAACCAGCCGCAAACGTAAATATGATAACAAAGAAAACAAACTAGTGTATTTTAAATACATAAACACATGTTTTCCTCATTACAGTAAAATCATAAAAGATACTAAAAGATACACAGAGCAAACTAGGTGTTTTTATCTTGAAGCACTATGATTGGTTATTGGGGCAGATAAAGAGAATGAGTGGTTGATGAGACGACGGACCTGAAGACGTTCTATTCAACTTAAGAAGGCTTCGTTTTAAAATCCATCTAATTAACACTTGTCCAAGAAATAGCACATAGCAAACGACTGAAAATAAAAACCGGTTATGGAAACTTTGCTCACAAGAATTTCAATAACCCTTACCAGAGGAATGAGATACAGTTCTCCATAAGAGAGAAGTGGAAAATATAATTATGACCAATTAGCCTAATTGGTCACTTGTCGTATTTCAATGCAACTATTTTAAAGTTGCAGATACTATTTTGCCGTTGAAGTGTATTACTCTACGGTTTTAATAATTATCATTTCATCCATTTGTTGAGAATAATGATTATAAACTTGGCGAAAAAGTACGTTATATGTGCGCTCTGAATGTTCGTTAGTGGCTGCAGATAATTGTCTTACACATAGTTCACACACAAAATACTAATACCTGCCGTGATTAAAGGTGCACCGCCGAACGTATAAAACGGCTTAGCTCTGTATGGATTAATGTCATTGAATCAACAACAGTATAAGGCCTACATGGCATGCGAGTCGTGTGCTTATTTTGAATATAGCGTTATCCAACTGCAGCTTGCGCAATCATCCCATGGTTATTGGCATTGAAGAAGAAAGTAATTGCTAAAAGATTGTTAGGGAATCCCTAAGAATTTTCTTCAAAGTATACTACACTATGATCCTAAAGCTGCTTCTATTAGTGCTGTTGGACGTTAAAGTTAAATCAACACAACCCAACCCCCTGCTTCTATTAGCTGTAGAGACCGAAGTAATCCAGTGGTATAAACCACAGCTTATAGGGTTAAACCATGCTCTCTTTAAGTGGCAAGAAGATTCGATGCCGATGTATTATATTGAGCCGAAAAACATAACATTATAAACAGTAAAAAAGGAGAAACTCTGTTGTCTCAATTTTTTATACTGCTTTTAGTTTCAATGAATAGTCCACGTAATGTCAGAATGATGGAAGAGTTTCTAGGCTAAAGGAAACTAAGTTTCTACTACCAAATAGAAAGGTTGTTGAAAGTTCAGGGAAATCTTAGGTATGCAATTACATTTTCTGTATCGAAAGTATAATTATTATATTTGTCGTGATAAGACATACAGAATGCCTAAGCTTCTAGCTATTGCCAATAAACGCGTTCAATTTTTGAGCGATGGAAAGGCGTTGTAGTGAACACCATGAAACAATATCTACACTTCAAATAATGTGAATTACGTGTAGTAGGTATAGTAAGCACACGGTTGTGCCCCTTTAAGGTTACCTTTTCAATCTCTTTGAAGATCCTTTTAACCACTCATTATAAGGCTATAAATCCTCTCAAAAAGTGCCACGGACTTTTTGTTATTTGTACCAATGTGGTTAGAACCTAAAACAGTTTGTAGTTTGACAAAATCAGCTAATATTCTGGCCTCAACTTAGACTAAGTTGGTTAATTAGTTGGTTGTTTTCATAAAATCTGCAACTAAGCTATGCCGGGAAAGAGTCCCGGAACTAAAGTCTCACAAAATTACGTGTTGCCTGCCACTAAGAAAAGGAACTTTGGTACCATAATTATGTCGTAGCCGCTAACGTTATACCATACTAGATCCGACCTACCAGCAAGGAGAAAGATGACGTGATTAGATTTGAACCCGAAACCTCTCAATACGAATCCTACGCTCTACCGACAGGATTGGTTTGTGCCCACCTTCCTTTCCCCTCCCGTGTGCGTCTGCTTGCAAAGTATGTCTGTACATTTTACAGTATGGTGTTTTTTGTGCGATTCAGTAAAGTAGAAAAGAGACGAACGGAAATGCAATGATTGTTTCAAAAAACAGGACTAAAGAAAATCCTCAACACATTGTTGTCATTGAGAAAGATGAGAGGAATACGGACAGAGGACTCTAAGATAATCTTAATGACATAAATCATAATGCTAAAAAGAGCTAGTTTCACGTTCCATATATTGAATGCGCTCTTCCTTGTTATCTCTTGACGCTTCAAAAAATATACAGTATACTTTTTTTCCAATAGCGCATGGTTCATCTTATTTCATTCTTTTTTTCTAAATTGTCATTGATGATAATAGTTTTTCAACTATATACATCCAATGGACTAAGCCCCTATGCTCGCCATTACTTTTGGTTTGTCGTAACTCTGTTATGTAGTATTTTTCTATGTTTGAGAAAGGAGTAAGTGTGACATATTAAGCAGAAAATATAAATTTCTGCACCTTTTTCTCGTTTTTATTTCAACACATACTTATTTTGGCATATGATCTAACGCTGTCTTGCCATTTCTTGTCTTGCTTGACTATGTAAGTAATGATGGAAAAGACTAAACTTATGATCTTCCCGGAATAAGTGAGTGTTTTTTGTTATTTACGTTCATTCAGTATATAAAAATTCAAATGTATTCCAAAGTGAACCAACGTTTGGAGAACAAAAGTGAGAGAAATCCAAGCGCGTGGATTGGAAACAAAAGGAACTTAAAGGCAGTTCGAGAGAGAGAGAGAGAGAGAGAGAGAGAGAGAGAGAGAGAGAGAGAGAGAGAGGAGGCGGAGATTGCATTGGAACTGACAGTCGTGATGTATTAAATCTCTTACATTCTCCGAGTTTGCCTAGACATGCTGAACATGATTGACAATCACGGCTATAATTATGTGGATACACCACAGAATGGTATGCATGTATAATCATCTGGCCAAAGAAAGAGAGAGAGAGAGGAAAGTATTTTTGACTATTGATCCCTTCGAACTGGGCCCAGATTCCGTTATCTGCCACCGGTGCTGAATTCCCCACTCGCCTCCCACGCAACATTGGAGGCCTTGTGATGCACACGACGGCAGCGGATGACATGATGGCGACCTTTAAACATGGGTTGTTGTGTTTCGTTGGGGTTTTTTTTTCTGGTCGTTTTTTGGTTTCGTGAGTCAATGATAAAAAAAGGATTGGCCGCCGGTGCAGATTTCCTAACCTATAGTCTTCGTTTTTACCATCGACTCCGTTATCGCAAAGCCTACACTATCTGGCTGTTACCAGCCCTCCCACCGCGATGTCAAGTATCTTTCTCTACACCGCTACTTCATCTCTCACGTCCACTCAGAATTTGCGATCAACACGGCCTTAACGGATGACATAATCACGCCCTTCAAGAAAAGCCTTTTTTTTCTCATCGCTCTTTGGCCCATGATTGGGCGCCGGTGCAGACTCGATATTCCCTTACCTATCGTCTTCGTTTTCGCTTTGTGTCCTTCTATCGCAAGATCTCTCATCTCATCTCTCGCGCCCATGTCGCCGCCGGTCCGCCGTCTCCCGACCGCAAGGAGGAATTATTAGTCACAGCGGGAGGTTGAGGGGGTTACACGTGGTGATCTCTGGCAGTGGATAGTGACGGAAATGAAGGATGCCAGGAGGCACGCATCTGGTCACCCACACGGCGCTGATATGATGACGACGGCGACGACGACGAGGGCGAAGATGGCGTGCATGTCGTGGATTATGGCGATCATCGAAGATGTTTCTTGTCTCTGTGGTGGTGGATGTGTAGTGATGTGATGATAACGTGTTCGACGCCGATACCCGATGATGGCAAATCGATGCTGTCGCTGTAAGAGATAGATAACGTTAATTTGTTTCGTGCCGTGTTTTTTTTTTAGTTGGTTCTTAGAATAGCAAGCCTGAAATCCCAAGGGTAAAGCGCGTGGCTTTTATTCGGAAGATGCCAGGTTCGATTCTCAATCCGACGGACTTGTCGTTTATCAGCCCGTTGGGTCCATGTCAGTATAAATTAACAGGCCAAGTATTACGTGTCCCACTCTAAAGGGTTCGTATAATGGTCTTCTTTAAGAACATAGGCGATGTTAAAACAGGAGAGACCTGCGAGTTTCTTACCAAAGATTATATCCTTTTTCTTCTCTTTTTCAGTTACCTAAAAGACCATCACTTTATGAACCGTGTGAACTAAGTGTGTGTGTGTGTGTGTGTGAAATAGTTTTGTGTGTAAAACAATTCAATACATGCATAACTTCTGGTTGCATTATGGGTATGATGTTTTGAAGTTTGAGTATTTTAATTTCATTCAAAATGAAAGCAAAATAGAATTTCCTTCAATAAAATGTTTGTGGGCGAGCAGATTGAATGTGTTAAAATTGTCGAAAACTTGCAAGTCAAATTTTTTTATCCTTGCATATAAATTGAAATTTATCTTGTTGCACTCAGGCGTTTGTTATAAATCGATTTTCAAAAAATGTCTCATAGCATGGTCTTTTAAATGATAGGGAATACTGCTTGCTGGTTGGGTTGGTTTTTTGTTGCGGTTTTATTTCAATATCAATATTATCTTCGTTTACGAGAACGGTTTCATAATGTTGTTTTATTACAGTAAGGTAAATTGTTGTTGGCGATTTTTTGTTTATTTAATCCATAAACAAATTGTAGAATGGAAAATGGTATGTTATAGCAGTAACTACTCTTTGGGAATCTAGTTATGTTTCATGTTTATTTCTAAAAAGATATATAGTAGTGTAATGATTCTTCCAAAACTGCAGTGATATGAATTTATTCAGATTGGCAAGTGTCTATTGTGTGCATTCTCACAGTAACATATAGTCAGAGAGCTTAATTTATACAATCACGGGATCAGAATACCTATAAACACATAGATCTTATCAAAATCGTGTATCGGCAGCTCTTTGCTCTATCGAAAATGACCATCCGATATCCATACATGACACGCATCACCCTCGTATGAAAGCAGTGCTTAATAATGCGTTTACCAATAATGTACTTGTGTTTGTTAAAGCATCAATCAATTTTTTAGATTGCATTTTCTCTAAAATACCTTCCTTTCAATTTATGCCTTGAAATATCTGTATTTCCTCATGATTCGTTTAAAGTCCTTTAAGTTTCACAGTTGATTTCATAAGATCAAAGAACATTCCGTCTGAAACTAACAATATTCTAATATTGTGAAGTAACCTTTTTATGTCTTAAAAAACATCCTTATTATTTTCTCCTCTGTGTGAACACAGGCTTGAAAAAAATTAACTAAGCTAATACGGTTTCCCGGTATTCTCCAAGCCGTATTTTCCACTCATGTTATCAACACGATTGTTTGTTTTTTATTTTGTTTTTGTTTTTGTTTTTGCTTTTGTCTTTCAAACCAAAAAGAATCATACCTTAGCTACATCTTAGTTCTACATTTTTTTAACTTTTTATCCCATTTTTCACACACATAATTATATTCCCTGAGGGTTGATTATGACAACATCAATGGGGAGTTGAATTTCAGAGATAGATTCTGGCGCTGGGGAAAATCCTTTGATGTGATATTTTTTAATCTTTTTACAGTTTTGATTACCAGCTCATCTCAAACTTTTTTCTCTCCCTTTTTAATTTTCAGATGCCAGTGGTCTCACTCTAATCTACTCAAGGCATGAGGTAAGAACTG
This sequence comes from Elysia chlorotica, assembly GCA_003991915.1. Lineage (NCBI taxonomy): Eukaryota > Metazoa > Mollusca > Gastropoda > Plakobranchidae > Elysia > Elysia chlorotica. Next base: position 877,003 of record RQTK01000063.1, on the reverse strand, counting down.
TTCACACCATAAAAATACTATATGATGTAGTTTGTTCCCTTTGTGTTTCGGTTTTTTTGCTTTTCTTTTGGTTGATTTTCGTTGTTGTTTTTTGCGTTTTCCTCTTAAATTAAAATTTTGAAACCGTTCTGAATATATTCTTTACAACGAGAAAAACTGGTAAAATAGTTCATCATATCAATTTGTACTCTACAAAATGATCATCATCGTCATGAACATTATTATCATTATCTTTATCATTATTTTCATCATCATCATCATCATCATCATCTTCATCATCATCATCATCATCGTCATCATCATCATCATGCACGTCACAGCAACAAAAAATTAAATTTATTAGTGCACATAGGTAACATGAAAATTGTTGGCAACCCTTAATCGTCAAATGCCTCTCAAAAGCAAAGAGATCACATTTATACCAGCATTTCGTGTGTATATTACATTCTTAAAAGATTATTTATTGATATTTCAAACTAATAATAATTATAATCAATTTAACACACGAATGGCTTAAATAACATATCTTTGAGCTCGGGTCCATCAGTGATTAAACAATAATGCCTTTATGACCTACCATAAACGTGATAACTTTGACCAAGCAATGCTCAAACAAGCACAATTAGCTTTAGGACTTAAAAATGTTCAGGCCAATCTGGTTTTAATGGGGTTTTGGGTTACTTTATATTAGCCGTGGATCAAATTATTTGATTAAACGTGTTGAAGAAGAAATATAATATTCTAAAAAATCCTCTCTTCAAATTTATTTTTTAGTAGAAATAGAAATTTTAAAATTCATCCTGCTGTCACGCATGTACTCTCTCTTCCGTCGATGTATTCAGTCCATAGTTTGTTCTTTTTGTGCTTGTATGTTGTAACAAATTTCAATTTTATCAAGTCTGTCGATCGATTATTTGCATTTTTATCATACGATACCATAATTATGTACCACGTTGTTAGAAAAAATGTAACTTTTGTTAAGTTGGTTCAATTTGTCGTTTGAAACAGTTGATCTTGACAAAAGAAAAAAATCATTCTCTTTCGCTCTCTCTCTCTCTCTCTCTCTCTCTCTCTCTCTCTCTCTCTCTCTCTCTCTCTCCCTGTCTCCCTTACACTAGAAGGAGTTCTCCTAAAATGACAGTCATGTTACACCATAATTAATTTGTTCTGTGTTTTGCAAAATAGCCATTCTTGCAAAAAGAGCTGGGTTTCCCCGAAATTTTCGATCCAACAAGCCAAAGAACGCCGTCGAATAATATTGTTATGCTGAACATTTCAGGGCTTTCGGGAGGAAACTGCTAGGTATCTGCGTTACAAAAAATAGTGAATTTTTTATTTACTGTACATAGTTGTATCCTTATTTAATTCCGATTTTGTTTCTCATTTTTCAATGGAAGCAACAAAAAATAATGTTCACAGTTCCGTTAAGTGCAGTAGGAGAAATTCAATATACGTTTTGAAATCCAGAGAGTGAACGGCACATGAATTGGAGAAGAAGAAAAAAGAAGAAAATAAAGAAAACTTGCCTTTTATGGTACTAGCGATGCAAGAACGTTAAATAAAGTGCTTTATTTTATTCAGAAAGTATTTTAGAGTCAAGGATTTCAAGGAATTTACAACGAAACATGCGTGAATTCGGGAAACAAACAAACCACTTGTAAAATCGAACTACTTTTCTATGGTGATATATTATATATATATATATTGGTGATACGGCCATGTTTCGCTACACAGGTGTTTCAAATGTCAATAACCTCCTTTCTATCTACCTAATACCTATCTATCTATATCTCAGTGTTTAGAAAGCATCTCTGAAGGGTTTCTCCAACGAAACATGCGTGCATTTTGGAAAAAAAAATAAGCATACTTTTTGTATAATCTACTAACCACCAACATTTCAATCTATCTACTTATCTCTCGGTTTTCATAAAGTGTCTCTCAAGAATTTTCAAAGAAACATGTGTGCGTTTCGTTAATCTAAGCAACTAACCACCTTTCGATACTGAGTGATATATCGTCTTACCTTGGTAGTATGGCCATGTTTCGCTAAAAGGCTGTTTCAAATTACACTAATGATGGTCACTATCACGAACCACCTTTCTAGCTGTCTACCTATCTCTCGATCTTTAGAAAGTATCTGTCAAGGGTTTCTCCAACGAAACGTGCGTGCTTTTGGCAAAAATTAGCGAACACTTAGTATAAACTAAGTACAAATAAAGATGGAAAATGTGCGACTGCGGTCGCAAGATAGATAGATAGATAGATAGATAGATAGATAGATAGATAGATAGATAGATAGATAGATAGATAGATAGATAGATAGATAGATAGATAGATAGATAGATAGATAGATAGATAGATAGATAGATAGATAGATAGATAGATAGATAGATAGATAGATAGATAGATAGATAGAATGATATATAGATAACTAACCACAAACCTGTCTATCTATCTACCTATCTCACGGCGTCCAGAAAGTGTCCCTCAAGGATTTCTCCAACGAGGTCCGCGCGTCACGTGACGTGTCCAGCTACCTGCGGAACATGAGTCTCCTCCTGGACACCCCAGAGACCAGTGTGGACGGCATCATCGAGGCCTGTCTGGCCAAGATGCTGGACGGAGTGACCAACTCGCGGACATACGACCAGGCCAAATCTGCCTTGTTTACCCACGACTTTGGTGAGTATGTTTGTTGACTGGTTTATTGTTAACTTTCATCGTCGTATCGTCATCCACTAGTCAAGACCTAGAGTTTTAAGTTCAACCTTGTGGTAAGCTTACGTCTCATACTAATGCATACGACCAGTTGTTTACCCACGACTTTGGTCAGTATGTTTGTTCACTGGTTTATTGTTAACTTTCATCGTCGTATCGTCATCCACTAGTCAAGACCTAGAGTTATAAGTTCAACCTTGTGCTAAGCTTCCAGGCGAAATCTGCCTTGCCCACCCTCTATTTTGGTGAATTTGTTTGTTTGTTGATTGGTTTTTTTAATTGTTAAAGTCCATCGTCAACAGCTAGGGCTGTACGTACAACGTCGGGGTAGCTCCAAATCGTCGTAGGAATATGCGACAAGTCATTATTACCGCGACGGTGTACTTACAGCCCCTAGTCAAGGTCTACAGTCTCTTTTTTGTGTCAACTATCGATTGATTAAGTTTATGTTTTGAAGTGTAATATCTGGATTTGGTTAATTTATAACAAGAATTCAAAAGGGTTACATGGAATAGCATAGATGTAAGGTTGTTTATAAAAAAATATATATATGAAATGGGGAAAATAAGCCAAATTTAGATTATATTTCTTTTTTCAGAGAAATGCATATCTTTAACAAATTCGATTCTTTGCGTGACTATGATTTAGAAATTACGATGCCTGTAGGCTTTATTAATGCAATGTATAATAGATTTACTTTTGCCTCTTTGTTCTTCACATGGAGCATGCTTTACAATGGACGCAAATAATTAATAACAAGGTTTTATTTTTGGTAAAGTATTATCTTGTCATGTTCACAAAAATAAACACAATTCATTCATTACGAAGATGTAGAATTATAAAAAGCAATGAAAAGAATAGTTTAATAATTTTGTGTCGCAAACAAAAAAACAGAGTTATTGATTTTGCTAATACATCGTCTTTTATCATCATTAATTATTTGAAGTCGGTTTTACTAGATTCTATTTACATGAGAAATGTCTGTGACGATACTGTTGTGTAGATATTGATCAAGATAGTGGTGAATATGCGAAAATAAAGCGGAGATGGTGGTGCGATCAAAGAACAATTATCTTTTAAAACACACAAGGTCATCTTTATAATTAAACGTGCGTCTATCGATCTTCAACGAAGAATAATGATGCTAATGAACTGTATGAACATTCTTAAATTTCTACTGTCATGAAATGTCAATTTGGTTCTTCCTCCCCAAGACCAAATCTATCAAGGTAAAGATGAAACCGAGAAGCACGTATGTTCATATCCCATTAAACACAATATTATCTTCACGCTAGGTCTGACCTAATCAACTACTGGTTCATGTTTTGTTGCATGGCATTCTTTATAAAATTGTATACACATGATACGCTGATAAGCATCTACACTACAGGGTAATCGTAATAAATGTTGAAAATAGGAATGTATAGGAAGCAAATTGAAAGCATGAGGGGAAATGAGAAAGAGACAGAAAGTGATGGAAAGGGGATTTAAAAATCAAATATCAAAAACATGAAGGTGGCGAGCGCGAACACGTTAACTTATAAGTTAAGAAGAAGAAGAAGAAGAAGAAGAAGAAGAAGAAGAAGAAGAAGAAGAAGAAGAAGAAGAAGAAGAAGAAGAAGAAGAAGAAGAAGAAGAAGAAGAAGAAGAAGAAGAAGAAGAAGAAGAAGAAGAAGGAGGAGGTGGAGGAGGAGGAGGAGGAGGAGGACGGTAACACTAACGGCACGAATAACAGCTAATAACGAACAAGGAAGGAGGAAGAGGAGGAGGAGGAGGAGGAGAAGGAGGAGGAGAAGGAGAAGGAGAAGAAGAAGAAGAAGAAGAAGAAGAAGAAGAAGAAGAAGAAGAAGAAGAAGAAGAAGAAGAAGAAGAAGAAGAAGAAGAAGAAGAAGAAGAAGAAGAAGAAGAAGAAGAAGAAGAAGAAGAAGAAGAAGAAAAGATCAGGCAGATAGGGAAAAACATGATTATGTAGTATTGTGACAAAATTTAGTATCAGGTTTGTAAGATGACCGTCTATATTTTATATTGTTTTCGTCACCTATTATGTAAATATTCATTTCTGTTTGAAGTTTAGATACTTTTTTGCGTTTAAGTCAGAGATAATTCAATTTAGCATCCCTAACATTTAAAGATTTCCTATATTATATTCTGTTAATAAATCTTCAACAATCTTTACATACGCAATTACTCTTTCGAGCATATACGGCATATTTATTACCATAGCTTAATTTTGCTAAGTTTTACTCTACATAATTTCTGCAACAACCGCACGTATAAATTTTACGACACTGCTTTCATTGCAGCCAGTATCAAACACCTTTTTTTTTACTTCACTGCTACAAGTATTACTACTACTATTACTGCTACTACTACTACTACTACTACTACTACTACTACTACTACTACTACTACTACTACTAC
>RQTK01000063.1:794236-862717 GCA_003991915.1 Elysia chlorotica | reverse complement strand
CTCTCTCTCTCTCTCTCTCTCTCTCTCTCTCTCTCTCTCTCTCTCTCTCTCTCTCTCTCTCTCTCTCTATCTTTCTCTCTCTCTTTCGGTATATATGCCTATGTATCTAAAATTTATGAATTTATTAGTTGTTGTTTTTTATCCGTCAATCTTGTTTGTAAATTTTATTGTGTTCAATTGTTTTAAATTCATCTGTTTTTCTTCTCAGTTCATTAATATTATATATTTCATAAGTCGCCCAATACTTTTAAGATAAGATTTACACTTAATGGATATAATTTATTATGTAACTCAGCGCTTAAACTCAAACAAATGTCTGTATTATTTATGTTAATCTTGGTAATTTTCAGGCGTCTGCGATAAAAAGTCCATCTTGAAGACGCTTTCGTGCACGCTGTTCCTTTATTTTGCCTGCATTCTGCCCAGCATTGCGTTTGGGGTACTGAACTTTTCCAACACTGAGGGAATACTGAGTAAGTACTTAGAGGATAATGTATGGAAATAGAGAGATGAAGAAGAAAGTTCAATAATAACAGAGAGGCATTCAGACATAGTATATAATGCTGTGGATCATTTTGATAGTTAAAACTACCCTCCTTCGTTCGTGGTTTAAGTTTATAGTAAAAACTGCCCTTTTTAGTCATAGTTTAAGTTTATAGTCAAAACTGCCCTTCTTAGTCCTGGTTTAGGTTTATAGTAAAAACTGCCCTTCTTAGTCCTGGTTTAAGTTTATAGTAAAAACTGCCCTTCTTAGTCCTGGTTTAAGTTAATTACTACCCCTAATTGTTGCAAGGTTTATTTTTTAGGAGGGTGTGTTGTTTTGGGCTTTTGTTGCTGTTGTAGCGGTGGGAGTAGTTTTACCATTAAGTAGGAAATTTTATTTCAAAGAGTTAAGGGTATTGTTTGTCGTTAATTTCTTTTTTAATATGAAAACTTTGTTTATCGAGCATTTTGTATTTTCACATGTATGTTTTGCTGTAAATCTTTCTAACAGCCGTGGAGAAAGTTTTGTATTCACAAGTATTTGGCGGGCTTGTATTTGCCATCATTGGAGGAACGCCCCAGATTGTCCTGCTCACCACTGCACCTTTGGCCATCTACACACAGAGTAAGACAGCGTCTTGTTGGGGGTGGGTGGGGAGTCCTATGCATTTTTGTCCAGATATTACAGGATAATGGAGGTAAACAAGGGGGTGGGGAAATGATGCAAGTGGTAGAGCATTGGTCACCCAATTGGGAGGTCCCTGGTTTGAAAACCAGAATCATTCAAAAATTAAATTGTTTGATTTCACCCCCTGGTAATTAGGTGGGTGTCAGTGTAATGTGACCGGCTGAGACAGGAGCCATGGTGTCCCCCACTGTCTCTTGAGTAGGAGCACGTAAAATTGTCAATATTTAGTTTTTGGGACTCGTCGACAAAATAGCCTATATATTGCTGACATTGGACGCTTAGCAAAAAACAAAGAAACAAACAGGGTAATGAACTTTAGAAAAGCATGTCATGGTACAAAATCAGAATGTCTTCTTTACTTTTTCGTTCGTCTCGCATATTTGTCTCTTCTTATTCAAAATCTCATTCTCTTCTTTCAACGTCCTCGTCTTGTTCCTTATTTTTCCCCTTTCTTCTAAATATTTTAATCCCTTCTATATTCTTCTTTTCTTCCTCCTATCGACTTTCTCATCTACCTTCTTTTTATCTTCCTTTCACTTGTTTTATATTTCCGCTTTTGCCCACCTCTTCATTATTAATTGCATCTGTTTACCTCACCTTTTTCCATTTCCTCTCTCCTCTTTAGTTTCCTTTTTTCTCTTTCTTTTACTTTTTCTTTTTCATCTTCTTCTCTTCCTCCTCCTCCTCCTTCTCCTCCCCCTTCTACTCCTCTTCCTCATTTTCCTTCTTCTTTTTCTTCATCTCCGTATCCTCCTGCTTCTCCCTCCTCCTCCCTTTTTCTTTTTCTTCAATCCCTTCCTCCTTTTGGGGAGTTTGTGAATCTCTGTGTAGTCCTATTTCATTCCACTTTAGGATCATGTTACAAGTTGTTTTCTTTTGTTTTGTTTTTTAATTATTCAACCATTCAGTAATTATTAATTTTTTCCATCTGTTTTCTCCTAGTCATTTTCAACCTGAGCGATCGATTTGACCTGGACTTTCAGGCTTTCTTCGCCTGTGTGGGCCTCTTCAATTGTTTGTTCCTGGTGATATTTTCTGTCTTCGATCTCAGTGTACTGATGCAGTTCTCCACAAGGTAAGCAAGGAGGGAACATTTGATGCTCCCTCTCTAACAACAGTCTTATTTATGGTTGCTTGTAGGGTTTGTAGTTACATGTTAGTAGATTGAATTAACATTTTGCTTTTTGTATTCTTAATATTCAATGTTAGATAATATGCAAATATGAATACCAATATCTTCAGTAATTTTGATATAATATTGCAGTTATTGAATTTAGTAAAATTAAGACAACTAATCTTTCAAAAACATTTATTGTCTTTTAATAATGGCAAAGTTGTCCATAATGTCCATTTTTAATACTATCTGGATAGTTTATGCCGCTTTGGTAAAAAGTGTTTTACTGGTATATCTTTAACAAGGTTTACTTTTTTAAGGCAAAGGAAGTTAGTTACATGTATAATGTTTATCACACTTCATCAAGAGTCTTCGCTTTCAAAGTTTTGTTTATATTGACTAATGCCCAGGCAAGCAAATTAGAAATGGAGTTCTTAGATCTTTGGACTAAGTAATATGTATCTTTATAAGCTAGATAATATGGATTGCAAATGAAATAAAATTGTCAAATTATTTCTTTCCAGATCTTCAGAGGAAATTTTCGCCCTGTTCATTTCTATTGCTTTTACTGTTGACGCTTTCAAAAACTGTGCAAAAAGTAAGTTAAGCTTGACAGTAAAGTTTGACTTAAGCTGTCTAAATTATTTTGTAACAAAAACTCTGCACAAATTTCATTTGATTTTTAATTGCCTGTTGCAATCAAATATTGATAAAAATATGGTGGTATTGACAACAACCAAAATGCAGCTTATATTCTTTCTATGCTATAATGTTCAGATTAAGTAAGCATGAAGCTTCTCATAAGACTTTTGGGGTGAAAATGAGGAATGTAAAGAGATAACAAAACATGGGGTTGTTTGATTAAGAACATCATTGAGGTGTAAAATCATACTCATATAGAACTCTAATGAAAACTTTTTTATGTTTTTTTATGCTTGTAAGAAGGCTTCCTAAATTCTGTGCAGCCTTTATAAGGACATAACTAATCCTTGGTAATGATTATTTCATTAATTTGCAGGGTAACTTTATTTTGATTTTTAATTGCAAGTGGGTGTTTTTAATAATGCAACTGTAAGTCTTTGAATCTTAATGTTTTTAAAGATATTTAAAAATCTAATCAATGTTGGCAAATTCCTAAAAAACCTTTCTTAACATGAACATAATTCTGTAATATATATACAATATGATTCCCCCAGATTTTGACCATCACTATTGGTGCACCCCGAATATTACCGCCAGTGCCTCTGATGTTGACGCCTCAGAATATGTTTGTTCAAAGGAAATAAGCCTGTTGTATCTATTGCTACTACTAGGCACACTTTGGCTTGGAGTGACACTCTTTACGTTTAAAGACACGTAAGAATTTATTCTTTTAAATATCTGGGTCTATAATAGATATTTCACCAGATATATATTGGCAATATTTAAAATTAATTGTAAAATATACATGGATGCAAGACTTAGCTTTTGGGTAATTATATTAGTGGTGAAAATGTGACGTTAGTAAGGCCTGAAGGGATATTGGAGGATTTTCAAAGATAAATAAAGATTGTTTGTATAAGAACAAAATTATGTCATTGCAGAGATTTATACACATTTTGTTAGGGTTCAGGGTTTGTTCACAGACTTAAAATGAATGAAAAGAATGCTGCAAAGATACAAACACATTTAGGAACAAAACTTGCAACTCGGCTGATGGAATAAGCCTGAATTGACATTGATATTACGACATAGATATCAGTGCATTATATGTGCGGTAACAAAAGGGGTAGAGAAGGAGGAAAGGCAAAGTAGACATTTGGGCGATAGGGTGGTGCATTTTATAAGTCATAGGTGTGGCTTGCAGCGCCTGACTAATTTCAAGACTATATGAAATGTATACACATAATAAGATTCAGGTCTGGATCAATATTTCATTTCATGTCAAGAGAAAATAGCTTAAGTTATTGTGAGGAATTTTTATTTTAACTTTTGTTTTTTTTTCTGTAAAAGAGGTGGAAGGGGGTTGTAGGGGGAAGACGCTTTCATTTGCACTTTAAAAGAATAAATTAAAGTATTATGTTTCTATGGCACTGGACTCCACTTGCTTATGATTTGTTCTAAAAGACATGATGTTTTACTATTATACTTTTTGCTTTCTAGACCTTACCTAACCGCCGGAAAGAGAGAGTTATTGGCAGACTATGCCCTCCCAGTGGCTGTGATTGTAATGGCTTTCATTGGTGTCCTTGCCTTTGACGATATAGAAGGTGAGTAATATTAATTTGATCAGTCTTCATCACACACATTTTTTAAGGGAATTCTTACATAAAATTGCTGCAACGATTCTGTTATCTCAAATTTCCTTTTTTATCTTGTATTTGTGTGAAAACTGTATGCATTTTGTTCTTTTAAAAAATATGTTTAGTCCCTAACAAATTCTATGTACATTGTATTTGGAACATGATTATAGTAATGAATTTTAATAATTTTTGCCTTAATGTTTTTCAGTGAAGAAAAGTTTTGAAACTTCTTCCAAAACAACCTTCAAATTTGTGGATGTGACAGTATTGAGCTGGCAGGCCATCCTCGGTGCTGCAGGCCTCGGGTTCTGTCTCTCCCTTCTCTTCTTCATGGATCAAAACATCTCAGCAGCACTCGTTAACGCACCACAGAACAAGTACAGTACAATCGTTATTGTCTTTTTATCTTTCTTAAGAGGTTTAACATAGGATGACTGATATACAGTCAATGAAGATTGTTCCTTTCAGAATCCAGCACCAAATCGCTTTTTGTCCCATTTGAAATGAGCTTTGCAAACAAAAAAATGGTTACAAAGTGAAATCTTTTCCCTTGTGTTTGAGAAATGTTTTCTTCAGCTGTTGAATACTCGATCAAAATTGGTCAATTAATTTCATGTGCTTATATTACCTACACAATATTATATTGATATGCAGTATTCAATTTTTCAGTTTAAGGCAGGCCTCTTCAAACCTGATGATGTCATATTGTATATAGTTTATTCAATGTGACCCTGTTTTTACCACCTGTAACACTGCTTTTATTGATATTATCTTCCTAATGTCCCACAGGATGCAAAAGGGAACAGCCTACCACTGGGACCTCTTGGTTATCGCTGCAATCAATGCTCTTCTCTCTATGCTCTGCTTCCCGTGGGTGCATGCAGCCCTACCTCACTCTCCACTGCATGTGAAAGCTCTGGCTGATGTGGAGGAGAGAGTTGATCAGGGACACATATATCAGATGTAAGAAAGTAAAACCTTAAATTGATAGTTTGTATATTATTTTTTTTCATTGTGGCAGCTCAATAATCACGGATCAAGATTTTTATAGACTAATGTAATATGGAGCTCTTATTTGACAAATGAGGCAAATTTTTCCATTCTTTTTAGTCTGCATAATGGGCACTTTTGTTTCCTAGAAAATAAAAATATTTTTTACACAAATTAAAGAATACCAATACATAAAATGTAAATTGCAAAGAAGTGCTTTATGACTAATATGTACCAAACACACCGTGAGCTTGTTCTTTTATTGTCATATGTTAATTAAGCCATTTTTGTAACAATGCAGAAATGCAGAAATTGATAAATTTACATATTTTTATAAAGATTTTGAATATGCCATTTACATATAACGTACCTGAACTTAAAATGATCATCATGCCCTCTTTGTATTTCAGAATTGTGAGGGTGAGGGAGACAAGGGTGACTTGCATCTTCTCACACATCCTGATTGGCCTGTCTCTGTTGATTACTCCAGTTCTGGCAAACATCCCCACATCTGTGCTCTATGGTCTGTTCCTCTATGTAGCTGTCACATCTCTATTTGGAAACCAAATGTTTGAGCGCATTCAACTATTTTTCACAGAGCAGGTATGCTTCAAATTACCCTTAGGTCTAAAATCATTTCTCATTCTTATCTCTTTTGTTTTTTATTTCCATGACATATTGTTATGTTGCCTTGCAGCCTTCTATATGTTATTGTGTTCCATATTGTTGTTATTGGGTTTTTTTTTTATTAGGGCATTATTGTACTAAAACTTATTTAAATTCTCATCGAGTTTGTTTTAATTTTTTTTTTAAGGTATAAAATCAAATATTCTTGTTTGACGTAAGGCTTCATTTGTAGTAATGACTAATTTGTTACGGGACAAAAATGTGTGATGTATACATCAATACACACTGCATGTTGTTATCAGTTTCAACATTCTTTAACATTTATTTCCTCAGTCCGCTTACCCTCCCAACCACTATATCAGAAGAGTACCTCAGAGGAAAATGCACACATTCACATTGCTTCAACTTCTTCAACTGCTGGTGCTTTGTGGTGTGGGCTTTGCGCCCTACCCGTATCTCAAGATGTTTTTTCCTGTACTTATCTTCGCACTCATTCCTATAAGGTATGTTAGTTTTAGATGCCGCAAGGTGTACCTATTGTTTATACTCTAGTTAGCATAGCTACCCAGCTTTTTTTAATGTGTTTTTTTTTTCAATAAAGACGTGCACACTTAAATATAGCATATATAATTGGAAAATCATGTTGAAATCATGATAGGTTCTGCTTTGCAATAAAATTTTTGAGTCTTGCATGCTGCACAGGCCAAAAAATGAAAGTTTTGAAAACTTTTTAACTTCTTTCACAAAGAGCACCTTGCATTATCAATAAAGCTATATTGAACCTGTGAAACTGATACTATAAAGTATTAACATAAAGTCTTACAAAATTACATTCTGAAAAAAAGCAGGGATGATATGCCATCATGTTACATATAAAAATGATGTAGCCATTGTGCACCATAGGCGACAGATTTAATCAAAAGAATCATAACGAAGAGAAAAATACTGAATGACTTATCACCCTCTGAGTCGAAATTTTATACAAAATGGTTCCAAATCTTGCATGCAGGTGTTCCATCTTGCGTTGATCCATGATGAATCAAGACTTATTATTTTCACAAAGCAGCTGGCATTACATGGTTATCTATTGTCTCTCCCCGTGGTGGAGTGTTATAATTTTCCTTCTCTGTGTCAGATACACTAATAATAAGGATCTGATATTAGAGAAATAATTTTCTTTATGTATTTTTCTCATACAAAGTAACATAACATCTTACATTAGATTTGCATTTAATGTTTGACTTTGAAAAACAGTAAAAAGTAGAAATGTTCAATTATTTTTTTGTTGTGATTAATTCCACACACAAAAAAAAGAAATTTTGTTTGTCCATCTCCTGGCAAATTATTCCTTTGTTTATGTATAGCCACTGAACTTTTGTTTACAACACTTGAGATTTATTGTGTTAGGCTACAACTCTCTAATTGTTAAAATAGAATTGAGTGGCAAAAATGATAATATTTGCTTTCCTTTGAAATTTCAGACACAAGCTGATCCCAAGATTTGTTGAGCAAAAATATCTCAAAGCCATGGATGGACATTAAACCTGTTCTCATTAAACAATGTGCTGAAAAATCAACTAAGAAAGGGAAAAGCTATAAGGATTTTTAATGCTGTTGTTGTCCGTGTAAGAATGTTTGAGAAATTGTTTTTTTAAACTGCTTTTTGGATTTATGTAAACAATAAATTTAAATTTGGGGATTTAGGGGGGGGGGGGGGGAAAAGTAAATAAATAAAATTTGAAAAAGACATTAATACCATGTAACAATTACAACAAGACCCATGGAGCTTTAAAATAATTTTTCTACCTCTGTGAATATGCTTAGAATATAAAATAAAAGGGTTTTCAGAAGATTCATCATTATCCTTAATAAATAGTCTTAGAACCATAGCCACTGTGTTGGAGAATGCATCAATTTTTTAATTACAAGAAATGCTCCCTGCACAAAAAATAATTATGATTAGGTACATATTTTTCTTAAGGTAATCTTTTTTACATCATTCTGAATATCATCCGTTTTTGCTTATTTTATATGTAGGCCTGTTGAAGTTTTTTTACTTTACATTTGTCTTATTGATAGCATTGACCAGATATGCATGTTGGCTGCTTGAATAAAAATGCCCAAAAATGTTGGTAGGTTTTTTCAATTGCATTAAGAAGTCAGTAATTTGGTGCACTCATATTGGAAATGCAAATATTTTCAGTCAAGTGGTATCAGGATTTTCTTTAAAGACAAAGGGAAAACGAGACAATTTAAAGGTTTTCTTAAAGGAACACAGCCTATTTTTCCTCTGAAAAAGCTGGAATCTTACATTTGTAGTAAAGTGTCAATTTTATGTCTATGTGTTTAGTCTTTGTCTAATGTTGAATTCATTCACTATGTAGAATGACTAATAAAGTCAATTTACAGCTGGTCAAGCCAAACACTATTTGTATCTCATGACTTTAAAGCCTAGACATTTATTTCACTATGCATATTATTGAAATCATCATAGCATGGATGAATGGAAAGTTTCTGGGTTTAAGTTCATACGTCTTTGACCTCCTGTTATAGTTTTGTTATTCGATAAAACTGTACATATTACAGATAATATTATGAGATTTTTTTCTGAAAAAAATGTGTACATATTCATGCAAATAAGAATTATGTTTCAAACATCATATATGATATAAAAATAAAATGTGATTATCTTTATTGTTCCGTGAATTCTTATGCTTAGACATACATTTTTCTAAAACACATGCTCCTCAAAAAAAAGGTAGTACCCCTGATTAGCCAGTCACTAACTAAAATATTTTTTTGTGTGATTCGTTTCCTTTTGCTATAATAGGAAACAGAATTAGGCCTTCATGAAAAAAAATATTTTGATCCTTTTTCTCAATTGAATGAAATCAAAATTTTATAGGAAAGGCCTATCTTTTTTATTGTAGCGATGAATGTCCTGTTCAGTAGTCACAAAATGTAATCATTTATAAACCGCAAGCCTTTCATAAGTATTTGCTTTTTAATAGACCTTTGCCAATAGTTTTTTTTATAAATTGAAATAATCTTCATGTCATATAGCATGCCCTTGAGAAATGTGTTCCTCAAACATTTTACATCTACATCAGTTTTTTCATCACCTTAACATTTATAAAGAGCTGCTTAATTTGTATAATAAAAAAGGAGTTTTTATTTTCTTAATGTTAAATTTGTTTTGTAAAAAGCACTGGTCATGAATTGTTATCAACTATTGATTGCTTCATACCAGAAAAAAAAAATCAAAAATTGTGTTTCATTAGTACAATATGTAGATGGTTTGAAAAATACTGCACAAAATATTAACAGAACGTTGTCACATTATTTTGACACAGAATCTTAAATGCCAGCAATTAAATACATAATTTTATGTAGGTGTGTCCTAGCAATAAACATGGTTTAAAATAATGTATTTATGTTTAATCACTTTTGTTTGGGACACAGTTGTTGGCATGCTAGCTGTGATCATAGAAACTATAGAAAAGTTAGAAATCAGGTTTATTAATGTTGTTGTACAAAAATGTATGATATTTTTGTATGTTGAATATGTACAGTAGAATCTGGTCAAAGCCATCACTTGCTGACATTTATCATTGTACAAATTAATGTAAGTAAAAACTAAACTGGGATTACCAAGAGGTTGACAATAATATTATAAAATGGCACCGCCCAAGAGGTTGACAATGATATGTAACAAGAAATTCTCTTCTGCGATTTAACTTAAAGTGGATTCCATTGTTCTGTTATGTAGAGAGAGCAACATCTATATTAGCGCTAGTGATAAGTCGCCTGTTAGCTCATAGCGTTTGTATAAAATGTTACAAGTATGTACTCTTATAAGAATAACTTACCAACAATGACAAAATGTAAATTTACTCAAGAAAAAAATAAACATTTTCTATAAAACAACGAGTTTTCTGGATTTCTTTTTTTAATTTAAAATTAAGAAAATTAATGTAGGCCATATAATGAACAGAATGGAATAAAAGATGAGATATACTGTTCGTTTTTATTTTTAATTAAAAAGTGAAGTTGGAGGATAAGGGGAGAAAAATGCTAGCAGGTTCATTTTTTTTTTTTTATTTATTGAAACTTGAGTCCGCTGCACGCAAAGATAGCCATCCAATTACAACCTTTAAGACCAATCGTTATAGGTTATGCACTGGACACAACTGCCTGATGGAGAAAATGTTAAGACTAAACAGCAAATTTGAGGTTGGTTCACTAAAACTGCGCAGCATTTCCTGTGTACATTGCATTTATAGCAGAAAAGTGGCATGGCATTCGGTCCAAAAACACTTCCCCTAAGACTGAGTGTGATTTCACAAAAAGTTACTCCACCTTGTTGGGAGATATTGAGTCATATTCAACAAGCAGAGACATAATAGCATCAATTTGCAGTGCGGATTTTTCAGCAGCGTTCAAGCGAACGCACACCCATGCGCTCACGTTGTCTCGTGGGTGCGCTCCCTCTCTCTATGTGTATATATTTATTTTTTTTATATAAAACAAATTCAAACGTTTGTTTTGGAAACAAATTTTATTAATCAGAAATATAATTTGTATTCTTAAAAAAAAGCAAATGGAATAGGCAGCTTTGTAAGATAAAAAAATTTGAAGAAGCAGCAGGTATTTCATCCATCAGAATCAAGTTTTACTTCAGTTACATTCAATTGTACACAAAACTGGAATGTGACAAACAAAGAAAAGGGATTGGTAAAATCAAAGTACATCTTTTATAGCTGTTTCTATTCATCTCATATTAAAGCAAAATATTCATCAATATTCAGATCTTCCAAATGGCTAAATTATCATTGTAAATTGGAAAACCTAAATTTGTTAAACTTAAAGCTTCTTGTGACATTAATAATAAGAACCAAAACTTTTAATACTGAAGACCAGATATTATTTGTTTAAAAGTAAATTGTACTGGGTATTAATATAATTTTAATCCATGTTCGATCAGATCAATATCTTCAAAAGAGGACGAAATGTGAGACTCCTTAAAGGTTTAATAACTAGACGAATTTTAAGCATTCAAATTATTGATTTGAAATGTAAACCACTTGAGAATATTTTCACCTCCCTTCCTCTCCATAGTATGAAAAATAAAAGATCACAAAAATTTGTTAGAGGGCAAATTTCAGTTACCAAATCTTTTTTGGTGTTGTTGTTGAATGGGGTGTTACATACACCATACTGATACACCATTCAACTACAGAAAAACATATATGATTAAATGCATATTTTATACTTACACCGTCTCTAATATATATATACTCGGTGCTATAAACTATATTCAAATGGCAAAAGGAAAATAAAGATTATACTGATACTAGTTTAGTGGAGTACTTTACAAATGTCCAGAGACACTATTGTCAAAAGACCAGCAATATCATACTTCAACACTCTCTACAAGTTGCTTCTTTGAGTAGGATCAGTTGATAGCAATTGAAAAATATTGTGCAGGCCTATTTGAGAAAATTTGCATTTTTTTGCATCATATCCATTTATCAGTTATATAACGAACAATATCGAAAAACATAGATAAATGTCCTTCTTTGCGTAGATAACATACCACATGTATTATTTAAAACATTATATTCCAATAAAGTACATAAATCATCAGATTTTTTTCACATTCAATATTAAACAGTTGACATTACTGTAAATAATTCCCAACTTTAAGTGTTTACTTATTTTCTTCAACTGAGTCACATATCACAGTAAAAAAAAATTTTATATGAAAGATATAAAAAGCTGAGGTTTTCAAATCTGAACATTTTTTTAATTCTTTCTTTATTGATTCAAAAGTTATGAATTTTGAAAAAAACCTAGAAAAATAGTGCGATTTCATTAGTATATCTGGAACAATTCTGTGACTCCATGTAGTTAAAAAGGCACAAAGCTAACTTAGGTTGCTTCTTCCAACATTTTATTATGCAGCTCCATGAGTCCTTTGAAGTACTTGACCGTCCTGACCCTGAGCTCATTGGTGGCCGGCTCGTCACAGAGGAAGATGGTGCGTGGATGCTGCTGAAAGGCAGAGACTGTCCACATGTGGCTCACACCCTCTTCAATGGCCTTGTGCAGGGCAAAGGCCTTGTGTGCTCCAGTGATGAGAATCATAACCTGCATGAAATAATACATGTACATCAATAAATTATCAGAATATCACTTCCTCGTGTCTTTACTCTTAGAAAATGGAAGATCACTCCCAAGTCTGATTGCCGTTTGATATTCTTTCTAAAAAATTAAATGATGTCAGTATCGAAATAGGTCTAGACTTTGGTGGTTTCTTTCAAAACATGTTTGGCCAAGACTCCCATTGATTTGAAAAGATTTGAAAAAAAACATGTTGCTTTTCATTGTGGAACAAAAAAACAAACTCGGACACATTGGGGCATAAAGAGTAAATCATATGGTACAGCCTTTGTAAATATATATAGATATTTGGAATCCTGTGCGATTTACTTTGTTCTATTATTATTGCCAACTCATTCTTTTAGAAATAAAAACCCACAGTCCTTTTACAAATTTATAGCTTACATATCAACCTGTTGGGCAGAAATCCTGCATTTGCTAATTGGAGCACAAACTGCTACAGTTAGACTAGATGGTTTTCTATTTACTATCCATCTTTTTCTACCATTGATGCTAAATGGTATTCTTTGCTTGTGAGCGTGATGATCGACAGTTTCAATAACAGATCCTGTTGTAAGATTTAACTAAATTCAGATTCGATTATTCAATTGTCCTAAAATTTCTTCCCACATGTAATTTACACATCTCAAAATGAAATAAACAATTAAAAAAAAATCAAAAAACAAATCTAAGAGAATACAATGTAATAATCACGAAGCATATCAAACACATGTCAAAACAAATAAGAAAACATGGTCAAAAATCTTGTCAGTATCCATGAAGTGCCCCCGCCCCCTCACCCCAAAAAATATTTGAAAAGAATATAATGTAAAAGTCATGAAGCCAACCAAACAAAAAATATGGCAAAACAAGCAAGAATATGTGGCCACCAACCTCATCAGCATCCATGACAGTGCCGACCCCCACAGTGAGGGCTTGGGTCGGCACTTGACTCAGATCATTGTCAAAGAACCTGGCATTGGCCAATATAGTTTCCTGGGCTAAGCTCTTCACTCGAGTGCGGGACACCAAGCTGGAGCCTGGTTCGTTGAAAGCAATGTGACCATCTGGACCAATGCCTGGGAGAATAGAGCAGAATTTTGGCTGTGTTAAATTCAATGAGAAAGAGAGAGAGGGAGGGAGAGAGGGAGGGAGAGAGAGAGAGAGAGAGAGAGAGAGAGAGAGAGAGAGAGAGAGAGAGTTAGAGAGAGGAATGGCTGGATTCAAAACATGTTGGGTAAGATATTCATTACACTAATGTATTATACAAATAACTAGAATTATCATTTATTTTTTTCAAGTACTCCCTGCTCTCTGAGAAGTTCAAAGGACACAGTTTTTTTGGACTTTTTAAAATATAATTTTAAGATTTCAAATTAAAAAATGAGGATGATTGCTTTAAAAAAATCTTTAACCAAGTGAAGAAAAAATTAAATGATTTCATTTTCATAAATTTCTCTGAAAAGTGAAAATCAAATAGTAAAAAAAAAATGTCAAAAGACAACATCAATGTAAAACATCTAAAGAATCAGTTCAGGTTTAACTATTGCATACAAAACATTGTGGCATCACCTCCGATAAACAGTCGAATGCCTCCAGCAGCTGTAATCTTCTCTTCAAAAGCATTGCACTCTGCAATCAAATCTTTAGCATTGCCGTCAAGGATGTGGGCGTTTTGTGGATCAATGTCAATATGCTTGAAGAAATTGTTCCACATGAAAGAAATCCTATCTCATTTCTAAACCACTAAAAATCTATAGTATTTTAGAAATGGCATAGACATGGTGAGGAAATGCATTTTTATATCTTTGTATAGACAGTTGTCATTTGAGCTAACCCTAAAAAACATCTGTTTATAGTGAATGCAGCATGGAATTTTTTTTATTATCCGTTGAAAAATAAATATATAACATCCTCACATACCTCAGGCTTTTGTTATTAAAAAAATTAACAGTTTATAAATCAACGAGATCAAATGTTAGTCTTTTCTATATCCTAAAAAATTATCAGGCCTTTAATGAAAACCTTGTACCATGTATTCTCAACACCAGTGTTGTCACATAAATTTTAAAATTGTAATTTTGTTTGTTGATCAAATAAATCAAATAAAAAAATCTAAAAAATTTAAAAGTCACAAATACAATTTTTAATATAATGAGGAACAATCCCTTAAACTCTTGTAATATGATATCTATTCAGATTAAGTTGCTATTCAAGCTATTATTATTTAAATAATTATTTTTGTAACAAGAATTGTTATTATTATCGTTGTGATTATTGATGCTATTATAAGTATGGATATTTGTTATTACACATGTTATTACTGTCTACACTGTTTAGTTTTGTTGCATATATAGACCATGAAATATGCCTTTAAATGACAAATAAAGTTATAACTTATCTTATTTTATCTTATCTTAGCACTTATTATAACAATAAGTTACCCTTTGGTCTTAGATAGATGTAAGCTTTTGTGTTTTTTTCTTCTATTCCTTTTTTTCTCTCCTGATAACCAATACAGTCATGAGAAAAGTTAGTTGTTTTAGGTATACTTTGTTTAACGAGATTATTTTTTGTTGTTGATTTGCATGTTTTTTTTCCCTTCCTCAACTTCTATCTCTCTTGGTTTCAGATAACATAGCCTGACATGTATGGAATACATTTTGTTACAATCCTATTGTTAGGAGTCTCTCTCTCTCTGTCTGTCTGTCTGCTCTCTCTCTCTCTCTCTCTCTCTCTCTCTCTCTCTCTCACTCTCTTAATTTTTTTTTCTTTCTCTCTAATCGAGTCACCACTTCCCTCTCTTTCTCTGTTTTCAAGCATCTTATATAAGACATACAAGCAGTCTGAAGAAAAGCCTCTTTAAAAGCTTGAAGCGTTCGATTCTGATGACTTGACAGAGCTTCGCCGATAACACCATGTCTCACTGCCTCACAGCCACATTATCAGCACCGACCTAGATTACGTTCATGAATGGCAACCCTCTCAACATGCAAGCTACATGCCGTT
Source organism: Elysia chlorotica (assembly GCA_003991915.1). Taxonomy (NCBI): domain Eukaryota; kingdom Metazoa; phylum Mollusca; class Gastropoda; family Plakobranchidae; genus Elysia; species Elysia chlorotica. The sequence goes on along the minus strand of RQTK01000063.1, from coordinate 847,362 downwards.
GAACAGAAATTTTCGGCGTAGCTGACCCAAAACAATTTCTAATAATAGAATATCTTTGAGCTGACTACACGGCCGAAAACGAGGGTACTGAAACCCTCCTTATTTACTATCAGTACGCTTATCTAAATTGCCTACAGGTTCAAAGAGACAAATAGCGGGGGAACAGTTTTAAAGAGATGATATAACTGAAAAATACAATTATTATATATTATATGTATCTGGTCATAAATAATACTTTATGTATTGTTATTCTAAAATGAAAACAAAAGCTGTGTTCTCTTTTTCTTTACATTCCCCCTTTTTTAACAAAGACTTAAAAATGAATGCATCTCTTACTTTCCATATAGATGATTCATTTGACAAGACCTAGTCTATTTTCGCTTGCACGTTTCTACTACAAGTACTTGCAACATCAAATAGGAAACATCCAATTAGTATAGAGCCTACAAACAAACAAACAAAAACGTAAATACTTATTTACTTAAGTAGACGCCTGTTTCACTCCGTGCATATTACTCACCAACATATTCGTCCATGTTAAACGTTTTCACATATTTGAAAGATAATGAACCATCCTTGAAAAACTCTACAAGTTTTCTGTACATTCCAATGGGTGTACTGCCTGAAAAAAAATACAGTACAAATGAGCATTCAGCATCATCTTGAAATCACAGAATGTGACCCAACAAATTTTTAGGAGTTACATCACATCAACATCATGAAAAAACATATCTGTCGTATGTCTTTTAAGGCTTTGTTGTTGTTGGTTGTTTTTTTGTTTTTTTTTCTGCAAACAACAATTTTTGATAGATAGATCTCTCTGTATCATTACATGAAATATATTTCTCTGTATCATTTCATGAAACAGTATTGCTTGGAGACGATGGTCGGAGAAGGGTGGACAAAATTCTTTAAACTTTCATTATCGACTGAACTTTTACATGCTAAGCTGGTTGCTTAACGTCCAGTTAGCCGCAATTACTAAATAGTAGTCTATATTGTGGACGTGTCCCAAGACAAAAGTCTGACTATTATATGTCAATGTATATATAATGTAGACAATGCGGGTAGTAGACCTGGACACCTGGCTCAGCCAGTCATATTATACTAATCCCGACCATACCCGTAGGCGTCGAAATCGGACAATTAAATTTTTGACCAATCGCGGGTTTCGAACCAGAGACCTCCCGACTAGACTATACTAACGCTCTACCGCTTAAGCCACCCCCCCCCCCACAGTCTCACTGACAGAAAAGGGAAAATGGGATAAATATTGATACGCGAAATGGGACACACTGAGAATCAGATACATGTAGTAGGTTGAGTGGGACTCGGTGGGAAAAAAAATTTAGCCTAAGAAAAACAAGAACATAATGTAGAACAGAGTGAAATGGAGAAGAAAAAGACAATGGAAAAGAATATTTCTAAAAACTAGTTGTCCGAAATTCTCACATATGGTTAGACGTTCTTTGGTCCTTCATTGAGTCGAAATGTTTAGGGCATACGTTTTAAAATCAATATGAAAGCACTAAAATATTTGTAATATACTATTTAATAGTATTATTCGACATGGTGTATACAATCCTATTTCTTTTAGCTTGGGTCGTAAACATTTTTGCTGTCATTAGCACAAACGTATCAACGTATAGACGTAATCGAATGACGGCAATAAAACTCATTACATTGCTGTGTTAACCGCAAAAGGTGGCCCAAGTAAAGATTGACTGATCCGCCACAACTAACCGACCTAAGCAGTAGCAACTGTGTGTGCGAATGTTTACGGTTATGAGTTTGTAGATTAGCGTCCAACATCAGCACTATATTGTGGACGAGTCCTAAGACTAACATCTGAGAATTTTTCGTGCTGCAACACAGAGACAGTGCGGGAATACCATGATTCATATACCGGCCTGCCACCATTGCAGATGTGTATGACGAGTTCTCGCGTCTAGTCATTCGATAACCAAACACCTGTTTAGCCAATGTATCTTGATGAGTTTTTATTTGAGTTTTATAATGAAACAAAATATCTTATTAAGATCAATGTTGCGCACAAAGCTTTTGTGGAGAGCAGTAATAACGAGAGCAAATGTATCGATCGCCGATGGATAAGATGAAAAGTTTCCTACTACCACACGTAGCGATCTAAACTAACTAGCAGAGAGGGGTACTTAAAACGTGTCGTTAGTTTGGGTCACTACGTGTATTGAACTCTGAAGACACACTTTTCATCATAGCGACCGATACGTTCTGCCTCGCTATCACTGTTCTTTACAATGACATTATGTGCAGGTTTGTTTTTTTTTGTACTCGATTTGTTTGTTTTTTTAGTCCAAAAATCATAATGAAAATATCCCAAGTGATTTAAACGCTTGCCACTAAAATATGAGACGTCTTTACCCGAGCTTCAAAAATCTCCTTGAGAAAGTTAATGTGCTGGTGTTGACAAAGCGTTGATAGCGTTGATAAGATGACGCACACCCAGATAATCTATTACATAACTATAGCAGTGCAGCAGTCTAGGCATAGGCATAAGATTAACGCGGCTGATTGGGCAAAGAAACCTTTTATCTCGGATCTGCTTCATAAATCTAGTTAGAGATGGGAGCTCTTTCCTCTCTTAACGTCTTTTATGTTTCCAAGGCAAATCCAAAACGGCGACGGCCCAAATACTAAAGTCTAACGATGTTTACGTGCTGCCACAAAAAGATAGAGCGGGGATACAATGACATTCGTCTCAGCAGGTCATAATATAGCCTGCTAAGAATGGCACGAACCAACCAGTAGGAAACAAAGGTGACTGGATGGGGAAAATTGCAGACGTTCATCTAATACATGTATGGGCATAGGATAGTCGAACGCTCAGGTTCCATACAATCTTTTGAAAGATCAATAATTCAATCTTTACACGCTATTAGAACCAATCACGAACAAAGAGCTTCAACGCCCCCATCAAGATTGCCTCCTTCCAAGTCCTGCACACTCTCAATGCTTCTCACAACTATCCATTATTTCGTTCCCTTTGGAAAAGGGGAGGGGTTTCTACTTCATTGTTTAACATCATTGTGTCTAGATACAGTTAATGCAATAACTAATATTAATTCGATATAATAGCCCATACCCCCTCGTTTTATTCATACTGGTTATAGCAATACAATGTATAATTCTACAAAAACCATTTATATCACTGACTAAGTCATAGACATTCCGCTCTGAGGTCCCGTCGCCGTACGGGATCTTCCTTAAGGAGCCATTAAACTAAGAGAGCAATGGAAGCTAACCCATGGACTATCCACTAAGCACCCCACACACAGTGATACCAAGACTCTTGTAGTCTTGAACTTTAGTATTTGCAGAAAAATAATCTGACAATGTAAAACAAACAGAAAGAACTCTTAATATAAAAAAAAATATGCCATAGGTGATGCTAACTAACAAATCATAGCTCAGTTTACCTCTATTCATAATGCCCCTCTTCGTGAATTCAATGTATAAAAAAAATGGTTTTGTCTCATGTTCTAGTACAGTACCCTTTCAGTTTTTAAATATGGTTGTATGTAGACCTTGGACAAAGTTAAAACACAGCTTTATTAAACATGAATTCCTTAAGACAATGGGCTCAACTATACGACAAAAGTTTGTTATAAAATATAAAACCTGTTATATAAAACTTAGATTTTCTGTCACATTAAATCTTAATTAGCTACAACACACTGTTACTTACCAGTAGGCAGTCCCAGTGTGAAAAATTTATCTTGACTAGGATTAAAGTCTAAAATTCTTCTTTTGACATATTTTGCAGCCCAAAGAGAAACATCATCATAGGTGTCCTGAATAACCAGTCTCATCGTGTCTGTGTGTTTCAAAATCCCTCTGGAAATTTAAAAAAAAAAAAGATTCAACTTCATAAATCAAATAAAAAAAGATTCAACTTCAGAAAAAAGGTGTGCTTGCTATTTAATGGCATTCACTAGTACATTATATGTTAAAGAGAATACAGAAGAAGTGAAAGGGGGCTTGATCTATCATGTTTTGGTGTAATTCCAGTAGATCTAGGCCTATGAAACGATGCTCTAAACTGTAAAGTCTGTGCTGGCCCACGAAAAGAAACCCCAATCTAGGTGGACGAGTCTTACAAAATAATCAGTTCAAAGATACTACAGTTTCAAAATTACCTTCAGTTTCTTTGTCTAGTCCTTGCCAACAGCTGTGATTCAATTGATCGTGTAGTGTAGGCCGCGAGTTTCACGACCTAAGAAGGTTTTGATAACGAAGGGCCGTTTGAGAATGATAGAAAATGATTTTGATCATGTGATAATATCACATGATGTATTTATAAGTTATTATTAGCTTCACGATGACCAAAGGCTGCAGAATACTTTACCATGACCTTGGGAAACGTCTAAAAGAACAACCGGAAAGATTGTAAACAGCTGTTTGTAAACACTACAGCGTCTAATTTAAAATTATTAAAAAAAAAACAACAACATGGCACTCACGGTTTTACGGCACTTAGCGCGTGTCACTGAGAGACAATGGCATGGACCTAAAAATTACTGCATTGAGAATGTGCATTCCCATCTAATGAGATTGCAGTCTCAGATCTTTTATAGCCAAGAAACAGGAACATTTGCTAGATGTAGATGGAGATCGAAATCTAGAAGTCATATTTCATCACAATGCATATGTTTTATACAGTCACGGATACGGGTTTTTGGGTCTTTATTCGCCAGCATCGGTATTGTTGGGATCGGATCAATATCTACCGAAGTTGTTATTCTACCAAATTTACTTGCAACTGTTGGAATTGACCCATCGACACCATCCCTGTGTTCATCTAATACACCAACAGGTTAGTAAGTTGATAATTACAATATATAACCAGTTGTGGTTAAAGTGAATATATTTAACTAGATCTTTAGCTAAGGAAGAGGGACCATAAGATATTGGGTTAATAACCTGTGAAAGGGGCTGACTGGAGTATGGAGGGACCACAACGGTATGGTGGCATCAAAGAGGTAAGGGGCCCGAGCCAAAAGAACCTGATCTAGCTGAGGAGTGGTCCAAGACAGGGTCAAAGGAGCTGCCAAGCTTGGGATCAGTGAGTTGGTTTTGGATCTTGGCAAGCAAGACCTAATATTCCCTCTGCCTGTGCCAAAGCCATTTACTGCCCCAACTCCATTATCAACACAAGACTAGGTGAGCATAATCTTTATATTACTTATTTACCTTTAGATCTAGAGTTCTAACTATACTATAATAGTTAGTACACAATACATGGTATCACAGGACACTATACAGCACTGTGGCTACAAAGCGGGTTGGAAAGGCCATTTGGCATTGAGAGAACAAATCATCCAATGGTATTATTATGTTCTTAGCCCCTTTTATTGTTTTTGTTGGAGTTTTTTAGTACTTCCCGTTATTTTATCAACAAGGAGTGTGGAGTAGTAATAAATTTACTAAATTAACAGTGTCTTGCTCCCGTATTTGCTCTTTGGTTGGAATAGCAGCATCAATTGCAGTTCGTTGTTTTCACCTCACGGACCCTGTGTCTCTTGCTATTTGTAAAAAAAGAATACAAGTTTTACCTTTTCATTGGTTGATCTTCTTTGCAAAGATAGTCTAAAATCAAGGTGTAATTGCAGCTTTGAAAAACATGTAAATGATGTATGTAAATAGACTTGTCCTTTTTTGGTATGAAAATTTTATTACTGCTTTCTTGTGTAACTAACTTGCCACCATTCCAAATGGCATTTTTTATGTTCTTTTATTTTTACCAAATTTACAGAAAAATATACATAATATATTTATGAAGAAAAAAATTGCTGTGTGTGAAAGAAAATGCTGCTTATGAATTATTTATTTTTTTAACTTTCAGAGACATTCCTTACAGCATGTAAACTTGGAGTGGCATCAGAGGTAGCAAGGTATGGCTTACATGAATTTATGAAGTCTGAATTTCAGATCTATAGAAAAATAAAATTTTCAAGCTGGTTAAGTATTAAAGTAAATGTTGTTTTTTTTTAATTCTAAAGCTTAACATCCGAAATTTTATAATTTTCATTAAATTAAACAAGTTTAAAATTACACCACCCAGTGTGATGTTTAAGTTTAAAAGGACTGCATAGGTAGAACAATCATCATTGTATCACTGTCCACAAAAAGTGCACATATATGTCAAATGTTGGAAAAGAAACCATTAAAAACAATATCATGCCAACTATCAAATCAAGTTCCATATGGTACCTTATAATAACTGGTTGACTGGCATTTTATATACATTTCATTTTTAATGCATTGGTTTCAATCAGATCACTTTCAATATCCATGTTTCTGTAAAAGCAGTATAAAAATTATGGCATGTACATTACACAAAAATATGTTTATATTTTGCTTTTGCACAGATTACTGAAGCTTGGTGCAAAAGTGGACAGTCGGCATGAATTAGGGTGGTCAGCTTTGCATGTTGCTGCCGTAAATAAGCGATCAGAGTAAGTAAATTTCCTTTTGTGATGTGAGCTGTTTCCTTGGGTGATCAACTTTGATATGTATTAGTCATTTCATATACTAGCAATACCAAAAGATGATAGTCTAATTTTTGTCAGAGAGTAGATTTGTTAATAAAGCAATTAAAAAGCGTTGTATTTGGTTCCTTTCTGTAATTCCCACATTCTTGCCAACTTCTCCATTATGTTACGGTACTGTTTAAAACTGAATCACTTGCCATTCATTTTCACATTTCATTACTATTGCTATATGTGCTGTATGATTTTTATGGTATGATTCATGAAACTGATTGCCACTGGCGTTTAGTCTGAATGTTGTACTTTTAATGGGTTATCTGTTCAGAATGCATTTTTCACATTATTTGTGAATTCTTGTCTTTCACAGATTAAGTTCAATAAATTGAGATGATTTAAATTATTTAATCTTTAGAATCAAATTTACTTTTAAGTATTATTTATTTCCTACAGAGTGCTCAAGATTTTGCTGGAAGCAGGTGCAGACCCCAATGTCCTGGATGAATTCTCAACAGCTACTCTCAAGTCTAGAGAGAAGCAATTGAATGCTTTGCATGGCAAGTATTTTTTTATCATGTATATTTTGCTATTGAATTTTCAACGTATTAATATTAATTTCTGCCAAAATGAGAATTGATAAACCTTTTAAATTTTTAAGATGGTTTGGATTAAGATATTTGTCTTCCCTACAATTCAACTCTTGGTCTGGTTTTTAGTAATTTACATAATAATATTAAGAGAAAAAGACCATTTACAAAGAACTTTCAAAATTCATGTTTACATTCATTTACTGAAAGAAGCTAGGCATACTTTGGTAAGATGTTACGTGTTTCCAAATTTATTGATAGAGTCTCTCAATATAAATTATCATGAAGTACCAACAGTCCTAAATAATGAAACAAAAATACATCATTTGTTATATTTTGTATGTATATTTGTATTATAGTACATTATTATATTGCCTCTACTTCAAAGAGAATCACTAAATAGACGTGATTATGAGTTTTGAGAGGTTTAATAGATGGGTTTTGTAAGGGTGTGTTTGAGAAAAAGGTAAATGAGCATCATTTCTTTTTGAAAACTTTTGAAAGTTTGGGTCTGAAAACATCATAGGCACTATAAAGTCAGCAAAATAGATGCTGAATTGATAAGCTTGCCATGTGGGGTGGTTAATCTCAATGCCTTTTTTTTATCATAAATTTGAAAAATATAATTGTTGAAGCTCTATTGATTCTCCCTAATATAATAGCCCAGCGTAACTGTGATTATCTGAAAAGTATTGTGCGAGGCCAGGCTAGGTATCAAGTCATGTATCTCTGATATTTGCTCTTGGGCAACATTTTTGGTATTGATAGCGATCAGATCTACTTTGACCCTTTTAGCGACACCTAGAAGGTTATTGTAGTACAATGGACTTCGGCTATTGCATCATCGGCTGTAGCAAAGCCTCGGTCATTACGAAGGATCTTTAAGGAACATTTTTTTGCTTATTAAATGATGGTATAAAAACCTCTGACGTAGCGAACATCAGCTGTCCAAGACCTCGGGCGTAGCGAAGCTGTTAGTTAAAACCCTCGGCCTAACCAACGAAAAAAAAGTGTAAACCTGTCTGGTTTTCTGCATAGCGGCGCCAAAGGCTGCGCGGATGGACTAAGCAAGTCATTGTGCAGGGGAGGGTGCTTGGTTGCTACAGACATTAATTCTATCAGTGGGCAGTGTTACGTGGTGTCTAGCGTAAGCCTACGCACACAGTCTGTGACGCACACAGACTAAAAAGCTTTCGTTCGCAAGAGACAACGCTGAGTGTGCGAGGCATCTCTATGTTTGTGTGTGTGTGTGTTGTGTGTGTGCGCGCCAATGCCAGTCCAAGGCTTCGCAGATTCAACGAACTGTTGTTGACGCGCCACCATAGGCCCAAAGAGTTATACTTTTAATGGGTTATCTGTTCAGAATGCATTTTTTTACATTATTTGTGAATTCTCCTCTTTCATAGATTATGCTCAATAAATTGAGATGATTTAAATTATTTAATCTTTAGAATCAAATTTACTTTTAAGTATCATTTATACCCTACAGAGTGCTCAAGATTTTGCTGGAAGCAGGTGCAGACCCCAATGTCCTGGATGAATTCTCAACAGCTACTCTCAAGTCTAGAGAGAAGCAATTGAATGCTTTGCATGGCAAGTATTTTTTTATCATGCATATTTTGCTATTGAATTGTCAACTTATTAATATTAATTTCGGCCAAAATGAGAATTGATAAACCTTTTAAATTTTTAAGATGGTTCGGATTAAGATATTTATAGTTTTTACAATTCAAGTCTTGGTCTGGTTTTTAGTAATTTACATAATAATATTAAGAGAAAAACATCATTTAAAAAGAACTTTCAAAATTCATGTTTACATTCATTTACTGAAAGAAGCTAGGCGTACTTTGGTAGGATGTTACTTGTTTCCAAATTTATTGATAGGGTCCGTCAACATAAATTATCAGAAATTACCAATAATCCTAAATAATGAAACAAAAATAAATAATTTGTTATATTTTGTATGTATATTTGTATAATAGTACATTATTATATTGCCTCTACTTCAAAGAGAATCACTACGATATTATCAACATGATTATGAGTTTTGTAAGGGTGTGTTTGAGAAGCAGGTAAATGAGCATCATTTGCTTTTGAAAACTGTTGAAAGTTTGGGTCTAAAAAACATCATAGGAACTTTAAAGTCAGCAAAATAGATGCTGAGTTGTTGAGCTTGCAATGTGGGATGATTAATTTCAATGCCTTTTTTTTATCATAAATTTGAAAAAAAATAACTGTTGAAGCTCTATTGATTCTCCCTAATATAATAGCCCAACGCAACTGTGGTTACCTGAAAAGTATTGTGCGAAGCCAGGCTAGGTATCAAGTCATGTATCTCTGATATTTGCTCCAGGGCAACATTTTTGGTATTGATTAGTAATGTTCTGACTCAGCGATCAGCTCTACTTTGACCCTTTTAGCGACACCTAGAAGGTTATTGTAGTACTATAAAACTGTTGTTGTTTTTCGTTATTTGACACAGCTGTAAGTTTGGCCAGATTACGCTGTAGAGCCTCACTGCTGTTGGTATATATGTTAAAACATTTTAAGATTTTTTTCAACATTTTATTTATTTTATATTTTTTTTTTAACAAAATAAATTAATTGTTGTTTTCTTTTACCAGTATTACTGACTAGAGAAGAGGAATTCTCAGATCGTCTTAGCAACAGAGCAAATTTCCAGAACTGCACACCTCTTCACTATGCAGTGCTCATCAATGACATCGACTGTGTGAAATTGCTGCTTGAAGCTGGTAATTCTTACTTTTATGGATTTATGTTTCACGGCGGTGGAAGGGGTATAGTACAATTTTTCTTTTCATCATTAATTTTGAGAGCGTTGGTAGCTGGGGATAAAAAATATTAAAGTCTGTTGTTCTGTAATATTTAGATTTCCTTGCACCTTTTGTGCTTGGTATTTCTTTAATGAATGAATTATCATTTTCCACAATTTTGTCTTATATGAAAAGAGACAGTTACACTTTTGTTTTAAAAAATGAATCACAAATATTCATATGCACAATGAAAGTGTTAGTACGGATAGTTAAATAGTTTATACATAACCTGTAAAATAGTTAGACATTACTTCAAAGTTATAGATGTCACTCAAACAAATATTTGCTATGCTTCAATGCCATGATCTAAGTTATCATGGTAATCGTATTCATCTTTTTTTTTCTTTAAGGGAACCTATATTGAAAATGTATGCGCTGAATTGTTCTGTTTCTCCAACAGCGGCATATAGTTTTGTACTTCACGGTTGTTTTGTTTTGGTGACTTTTATAGCTTATTTTTTCTAGATTCTATCTTGAAAGATATATCAAAGTTAGAAGTAGTGATAATTTAATAGTTGGTATAAATCTGAAGTTCTCCACCCACTTGTGCTTTTAAGTATTAGTCTTGCCTGTGATCCTTTGGCAACACAAATAAAGTGAGGTACATTGCAGAATTTGCTTACGGCATTTTTTTCTTTTTTGCTCAGGTGCTGATCCTACTATTGAAAACTCATTAGGCCACCGCGCTGGAGAGTATGCACGTGATGAAAGCACAAAGACTCTTTTAGAAACATACACAAAAACAGTAAGAGGGATAAAACTTTTAAACTTTTTCAGTATGCCTAAGTACCATGACTTATATTGTCTATTCAGATGCTTCTAGTTTTGTTTTTATACTTTGGAAAGTGAAGGTTTGCACAGAACAAGTACTTAAATTTGTTTTACTAATAAAGCAAATAACATTAAATCATAATTGGTGGAATCATTTGACTAATGATGGTTTGGATTTTGTATCTTTAGGCTCAGATTTTGAAAAGTTCCGTGGGTTTTTTTTGTTATTTTTTATTTTAGCTAGCATTCATTTTTTTAAACTTTTTAAAACTAGCGTTGTAACTTTATATCTAATTTTACTCTTTTTTTTTAATATCAGTTTGTGGAAAAGAAAAAGGCTTTAGAGGCTGAGGAGAGGAGAAGATTTCCTTTGGAGCTACGTTTAAAGGAGAGCATTATTGGCCAAGAAGCTGCAATTAACACAGTTGCTGCAGGTTTGTTTGTTTGTTGTTGTTTAGCGTCTACTGTCAGCACTATATAAAGTTAATTGTGGACGGACCCTTAGACTAACATCTGACAAATTTACATGCTGCCGCACAGAGACAGGGCGGAGCTACCAGGACTGTGATTATAAGTCAACAACAAGTAATGCCTGACCCACTCGTCTGCTTTTAAAACTTCAAGTCCAAGAAGTCATGGTCTGAGTGATTTTGCCCCCACTTAGTTAATCAGGACTGAGAATCCTCCTCCTTTAGGATGAAATCCTCCTTTTTTTTAAATTTAGTTCCTCGTTTTTTGGTCTAGTTTCCTCCTTTTTTCATCTGTTTCAAAACATATTTTCCTCCTTTTTGTAAGAAGGTCCCTAGATTTCAGCCTTTTTTTTGTGTTGGGGCATTCTCAGCTCTGGTTTATTGTCTCTTAAATACTAGTAAGAGCACTATAGATCTATTTGGATAAGGAAAGACATTTATTTTTCTCTAAGTTTCTAGACACATGAAAATGAGAGTTTATGTTTTGTGATTTAACATGCTTTGCCTCTTGACGCGAAAAAGGTCAGTACAGAATTTTGAACCAGTTGGCGTCAATTCAAGTTGTAATTACCATAAACAGTATTAGATATAAACAATATTATTTTTATTTGTTATCTGGTATACTTTTTTAAAGTTAAGACTCCCAAATTTTGTCAGTAAAAAGTAGGAAAATCTACTTGATATCTCTGCTCAAGGTCAATACAATTTTTTGTATAAACCTTATCTATTCTTATAGCTTTGGAACGCTGAATTTCTTATTTATATCATTTTTTATTCTATGTGCAGCTGTCAGGCGCAAAGAAAATGGATGGTATGATGAGGATCACCCACTGGTGTTCCTTTTCCTCGGCTCTTCTGGTATTGGTAAGAATCATTATGATTTGACAATTTCTGGAGAAAGAGAGTTGAGTAATATTTGATGAGGTTGGATACTGGTAAAAATTCAACATGAACTTGTAATTCATTAAATCATTGAATTGATTAGTAATTTACGAGAAAAAAAGAGTTGAAATCCGCTGTAATTTGTACATAATTTTTTTTTTATTTGTAACTCTATGCTTTGCGAAAACACAGAGGAATAATCATCATGGAATACTTCAATCCCTTTCATTTTGTACAATAATTCAAATTTTAGAAGCATAATGCAAGTTTAATTGACATTGACAACATTTTCCTTTTTTTTTTTTTTTTTTTTTTTTATCAACGGCCACATGATAACATTTTTTAATGAACTCTCATATCCAGGAAAAACTGAATTGGCTAAACAAGTATCAAACTATCTTCACAAAGACAGGAGGGAGGTAGTGATTTTTTTTCTTCTTTTCTAACATAGAGGTATATTCATGCTATCTTATTTATTTTTCTAAGCTAGGATTTTAGTACAAATTTTTATTTTCATCTTTAATAGAATTTTTTTCCCTAGTACCTCATGTTGATTTGGCTGACCAAAACTTAACAATTTTCAGCATTAAAGTTGTTATACGTATAAACCTGGCATACAAGATTTTTACTATACCGTAATGATTATCTGGTTTTGCTACATATTTATTTGCATAAAGAATTTATTCTTGTCCTTTTTTTTAAACAGGGTTTCATAAGGATTGACATGTCTGAGTATCAAGAAAAACATGAGGTAAACATCTTGTAATTATGCATGTCTCAGACATCTCCATGTTCCTAGCACCCATTTTCTACACTGCCATGAAAAACAGATTGTTTCTTCATTCTAATGCGAAGAAATAAATTGCACCCTGTTCCTCCCTTAACCATTACCCATAAGTATTTATAAAACTACACTATTTTTTCCCAAAGTTACTACTAACTTAACAGATTTGCAGTGATTTTGACAGCAATGCTTTTAAAATTGCACTATTTTAAGAGCTTTTGCAAAATTCATATTGTTTTGATCAATTGAGATAGAATAAAAATGTTTGCAGATTTTAAAACTTCAGATTTTTATCTTTACAAAAAAAGTCTACACTCACTGCTTACATGTAAGCGATGTGACTCCGTTGAGTTTAAGTTTTGGGCCTGTGCCTATGCTTATTGAAGGAATGCAATACAATTTATTTCTAAGGATAAGAAAGGCAATTTCATCACAGTGTTTTTTTTATATTGATTTGATTTTCTTTGCAGGTGGCCAAGTTCATAGGCTCTCCCCCTGGTTATGTAGGACATGATGAAGGAGGTCAACTGACCAAGGCTTTAACAAAGTGCCCCAATGCAGTTGTTCTCTTTGATGAGGTGGACAAAGCCCATCCTGATGTTCTCACCATCATGCTTCAACTATTTGACGAGGTAACTTTTATCAAAGATAAAATCTTTGTTTATGCTAAAAACATTTTTTTTTTTTTACATTTTTTTTTTTTTACATTAAAATATGAGAATCAGAATTACATGTTTCTCTATTTGTGTCCTATTGATTTTTTTGTCTCATTTCAAGTGTCTTCTTTTTTGCATGCCTCGTTTTGTTCCCAAAATTACAATTTCTCCTTACGTGAAGTCTTGTGGCAGAAACAGCTAACTTATTTTTGCATTGCAGTGCAGGTGTTATGAGCAATAAAAGGCATGGCAATTTAGAGAAATCTGAACTCTGCTAAATTTTATCTTCTGTGTGATTGAATTTCCAATAATATTGAAGCATTTTTTGGAAATATCAAAGTCAATGTATTATGTTGCCTTTTTTTTTTATATAAATTATTTAGCCTATTGTAACAAGAGAAAAAAGGAAATCAAAGTCAAATCCGTCATGAGGCGAGCAAAATGTCAGCCATGAGAGGGGCCACTAACATTGGTTAGTTGTTCTGACTATCCTTTATTCAGAAACCCTTAGTGCTATTTTTTTAGTTTAAGAAGAGAGAGAGAGAGAAGAGAGTTGCGAGGGAACAAACATACTCTGTATACTGATATCAAAGTTAGATACAAAACACTCACTCCATTGTTGTGATTCTTTGTTCATATATATTCCACCTGCAGTTTTTCCAAAACCTGTACCGTTATGTGTCTTCAATGCATCTAGGCACGTGGGCATTGAAAATATGTTTACATTTTTAACCACTATACTGCTGAGTTAACTCATACAAGTCACAGCCTATTTGATCCTATGGTGTTAAAGAGTACTAATAAAAAAGTAAAATGGCTTTTCATTTAGAAAAAACTTATAATGTCCCTATAGAGTACTGCTTATGATAATGAGAATGTAAATCAGATTACAACTATGGTGCAATCTTACTTGAAGGTTGATTTAGTTCATCGCACATGATATATAGTGATATACATGCAATGTAATGCAAATGAGTTAAAATTTCGGAGTGTGTACAAATTTTGTCACATTGCAGCCTGCATGAAAAGCTAATCCCGGTTGCATTGCAGAATAGTAGTTAAGTAAATTTTGGTTCCAGTAAAGACAATGATTGCAGTGTTTACAATAGTAAAGTTAAATCTTTATATTACCCCTTGCAAAGAAAGCACGTAAACATGCCAAAATCTTTCAGTTTTATACAGATTGCCTAGAAATATTCCGTTGCCAATCATTGTCCATTGAAGGAACACTAATTTCTTATTGTTTAAAAATTAAATAATTTACTTTCTTAAATTATAATGAACCTCAAATTTCTCTTTTTAAATACCATGATCATGATACTTAAGTGTGATAAGCTTTTGATACCTTGGTAATTTTGTTAAGTGATTTTTGAATACTTAGAGCAAAACATCTTTTCAATATTGTTTTTCTTAGAGGAACTTGAGCAAGCAGAAAAGGTTACAATATCCAGAAAATTTAAAGATCAAGTAGTTCGGCCCATTTTAAAGGTAAGGAAATGTTTATTATATTACAGATTTTTCCATTTTTTTATTTTAGGTGAAGATTAGTAAATGGTTGTAGTGAACGTGGAGTAAAAATAGTTTTTATTTCAATTAGTTCACAGGGAAATATTCTGTAACAAGGGAGGCGCAATAGCCTTGGGGTAGAACATCGGCCTCCGATGCAGGAGGTCTGTGGTTCGAGCCCTGGCAATTTCGCCTCTTACTGGTTGGGTCAGTATCATTTTAAGAATGTGAATATACCAACTTGTACATCCATGCCGCCCAGACACAGACAATTTGCAGCTATCTATTTTTAGTGGCTTTTCATTTCTCGAGATACACAGGATGTTTTCAGGCAGATAAGACTAAGAGCTTCCTATGTCGGATCGGCAACCTGTGGACAGGGAGGCAAAATTTGATCTGTTTGGTCTGTGTTGGGCACCCACCTTTGTTTTCCGGCTCTTTATTCAAAACTCAACCACATATTTCTCTAGAAGTGGAATGCCTCTATAAGTATAGACCCGTGTAATATGAATAGTCTCAGATAGTAATAAAAGAAGGTCACAATAAAAGTGATTTATGAAATAAGCTTAGTTTTTTAAATATTTGAAAATTTAGCCATGTACGTAACCACTGGCACGCATTGACCCAGGTAGCTGGTCAAGGCAGACTCTAGCTTCGCGTGTACATGCGAAGAATGATCCGCCGCTGACGGTCAACTTTGATCCGGGTATAACGTGCTTCGGCTGGCATCTGTGTTGCTTAGGTGTTAATACCAGGACCGAATACTTTGTCATCTGTGAATGATAACCCATGCTTTGCCTAGCTTGGTATGATCGGGCCCTAATGTTACCGGTTGAGACAGGAGTCATGTCTCATTAGTGGCAGCACATGAAGTTGTCAGACGTCAGACATTTATATCTCATTATCAAGTTGAAGAATTCAACTCTGAATTATTTTTTGACAGTCTTGAAAAAACAACTAGACTGATTTCTTTTTAAAACTGAATCCAGATCAAGCGCTTATATCTCATTTGATAGGAAAGATATCTAAATTTTCTGTGTGTGGAACTGTAAAAGAGAAAAATAAGATGTATCACTGTGGGGTTTTTTTTGTGTAAGACAATATCAAAAGGTTTAATAATTTTTTTTAATTATGTTAAACTGCTGCTGAAGTGTACAGTGTCATTTGTGAAAGGTTTTCTTCTTTTTTATTGTTTCAGTACAAGTTTCGGCGAGATGAATTTCTAGGGAGGATCAATGAAATTGTGTACTTTCTACCCTTTTCTCAGTCTGAGCTGGCCAAGCTTGTGATTAAAGAGTTGGAATTTTGGGCTAAACGGGTAATTTGTAAAAAAATTGTTCTTGATTAAGTCTCACTCATAATCGTATACAGATTTAGCAATTCCAGATCTCTGAATAGTACAAAAGTAGAACTGGATAAAACAGTAGGATCTGCTTACTCTGGATATTTCGGCAGAAGGCATCTTTTCCTGATATGGTGCTACTCTTTAAGTACATACAATTTTATTAAGATCTATGTATGAAGAGAGAGAGAGGAGAGGGGGAGGGAGAGAGAGAGAATTCCTGATTTTGCGTTCCGGATTTCAAGGGTATGACTGTAAATGTAATAAGATTTTTTCTTTTCTTTTCTTTTTTTTTTTTTTTCTTGACTGGTTATTACAAGGGTTCTGATTATTCCCAAAATGATATTCAAAGAGGATTTTAATTTTTTAATTGAAATGAAAGGGAAAATTGTGAACTAATCATACCAACATAATTATACTTAGGAAGTGCTTTTAAAGGATACTGGTAGCCTACTTAAGGTAATCCACACAGTAGACCGTTTAATAGGCCACCTCCCTATTCATCATTTCCGCAGGGTTGCTTTTATTGTGAACAAAGCGGGTAGATGACCAATCAGTTTCGTTTGTGGGTGCAGGTTAGCTAACATTGTCTGAATGGGGCAATTCTCTTCATTTATCAAGTCTAAGGGTCAGATTTCCTATCAGTGTAGGCTACCGTACTACAGACACATGGGTGTGCAAGTCTACCCCAGCTCAAAACATCCTACGTTGGAAATTCTCATTATATACTTTATAAACTTTAAACTTGCACTTTAAAACTGTTTGGCACCTTCATAAAAAATGCTTAAAACGAGTTTCCCTAAGCACCACAGCTGATCACGCTTGTTAGTTGTTAATGTTATGAATTTTTTTGTAAAACAAAAAAATCACTTCACTGTTGTCTCTATTCTGTCTTTCTTCTCTCTATCTCCCTCTCTAAGTTACTCTCCAAGTCAGTATTGTCCTTCTTCTCTCCATTCAGCTTTACTTTATCTGCCTCTTACTCTTAGTCTTATCTGGCTCTCTTATTCAGTCATTGCCCCACCACACCACACCCGCTACTCTCTCTCTCTCTCTCTCTCTCGTCTTTCTCTCTATCTCTATCTCTCCCTCTCCCTCCCTGTCTTTCTTTATCCTTACTCTCTTTTCAGTCCCTTCTCAGTACATACATGTATAATATTCTTCGTCCCTCTCTTCTGTTTTCTCCATCCCATCCCCTCCTCTGTCTCTAACACTCTAAGCCTTCTGGTTTTTTTTTTGTCAATCTCCTCTGTTTTCCTATTAATTTTTCTCCCTCCCTCTCTCTCTCTCTCTCTCTCTCTCGCGTGCGCGCGCGCGCAATCTTATTATTGTACTCTCAACAGATTTTTTTCGAGCTTGAGCACAAACTGGGCTGTAAAACGAGGGTATTCACTCGGTGCAATTAGCGCCTCGGGAATTTTCTCTGTGTTGTTCTTTTCTATCTTCATTCCTCCTCCCTCTCCTCCCTCGACTATTGGTGGCACTTGCTACTTTCTTCTGTCCCCCTTCTTTCGTTATCGTCTTTCCCTCTCACCTCCTTCGCAACTATCATTCGCTATAGTATAATCCCTCACCCTTCTCTTCCACATGTCCTTATCCTCCTTCTCTGTTTCGTCTAGTTTTTTTTTGTTTTTTGTTTTTTTTTTGGGGGGGGGGGGGGGGGGGTTTTTTTTTTCTACTTTCGTCTCTAGTATTATTGTACTCTCAACAGAGTTATTTGATACCTTACACCCAAGAACAAACCTAATTGGTCAGGGCACCTAGTTTACCTGCTTTGGGAACACTTATAACAGCAAGACCGCGGCAATGAAGAATAGGTGCTTATATAAAGTCCTCTGTGTGGATTACCTTACGTAGTTACCAGTAGCCTATAATAGGTCTTCCTTAATCTCAATACCCTTTTTATTTTTTAAACCAATGCCGTCTTCAGATATGTGGTACCTATTTTTAGAGTTATAATGAAGGTATTTGAAGTGAGGTGGCAGACTACCTAGATCTCGATCTGTCTCATTCTCTCATTTTCTGGCGGAGAGGGTAAAGGATGCAGCTGATTTACATGAAATAGTTTTATTTTTTTTTCCTTAATTTCTTTTTAATTCGTATTGCAAAAATTGCACTTCGCTGTAATTTTCTAAAACTTATTCATGCATTATTCAAAGACTAAAGACTTATGACTATGGTTACAAGTTGCTTATGATTTGTTCATTGTGCATGTATCTGCAGGCACAAAGCAAGCACAACATTGAGTTGATATGGGACCATCAAGTTGTGGATACACTGTCTGAAGGATTTGACACTCACTATGGTGCTCGATCAATTAAATATGAGGCAAGTCTTATCTAAATAATCTATGGACTTTATCAAACAATGCAAATTATAAAGAATATACATTTCTGAATCACACCCAAATTGCGTGTAATCTGTAAGCCATGTTTAACGTCAGTACATTTTGTGTGATCTGATAGGAAATGTATAGACAATAAAGGAATTAACAGATATGTAGTTTCCATGTTAAATTAAAGTTAGAATAATTTATAAAAAGATAGTGTCTGTTCTATTTTTTCTGAATATCATGGAAAACATTCACCGAAGATTAATTAAAGACTAACCACAATTTTTCTGTAATGGCATTGCATTTTCAGTGAAAATAGTTATTTCCCTAGATTTTTGTGTAGTCCACAGAATCTTTTCAGTGTTTCATGAATGTGCCACATGTCTTTATCAGAAACAAAGGGGTGATTGTTAATTGATTGGGATAATTCTCGAGACAGGAAATTATTGTGTGGGGGAGCATAGCTGTTGCTAATTACATCTTTTTAATTTTTCCTGAGTGGAGATAATAGAACATCCATAGTAACCAATTTGTGGAGTTCCAAGTTATTGACTTGGGTTGCTTTTAATTCTATTTCAGGTTGAACGAAGGGTTGTGACGCAGCTTGCTATGGCACATGAGAGGCAGCTTATACAGAAGGGCAGCAAAATCCGTATTATCGTCTCCAACAGCAATGACCTATTAGTCAGCTCAAAAAAGTCAATGAAGAGCGCATCTGGTCAGAACAAAAAGATTGTGTCAGCTGGTGAAAGTAGCACAGGGACTGAGGAAGGAGCTACCATCAAGCTGCAAGTTATGGCCTCTGGCTCAAAAAAATACAAAGATCTAGAATTTGACCTTACAAACAATCCCTTTTCAATGCCATCTGTGTGACTGTGAGGTAACATTTTTCAAATCAGATAAATTGCGCTGTGTAGTCATCATGTTTAAACACAGCATTATTTTCTTTCAATATTAATTATTATAATTACGTGATAATTATATGTCTGGTTTCCTATATTGGGTTGGGCATTTGAAATTTTTTTCATGACCTGACATTTAGATTGTAAGTCTGATTCCATCTGAGATTAACCTTCACCGCCACTTGTGGGTGAAATACACCCAGGCTGTGACAATTTTTTGCAATTCTTTCATTGATGCCAATCATAAAACAAAAACCAATGTGTATTACTCAATTTGTGTTTTACCTTTTTATGCGTGTTGTTCGTGTTTAAAAAAATACTCTCCGGCTCTCTCCCCCTTTCTCTCTTACTCTTCAAACTCATAGATTAGTAGATTATAAACTTCAGTCAATGACAATGGTATTAGTTCCAATTGCTTTGGGCATGCTAGAAAGTTTACATTCTTTATTCAACCGTCTTAAAATATTATATTTAGTTTATGCAAAGCCTGGATATTGCTGTTTCTGACACTAGAGATAAAATTTAACAAAATTTCAACAACACAAAAAAAAGATAAAACAAAAACACACCAAAAAAGGAAGGAAAAAATGCTTTTTGAGAGTTATGATTAAGCATTTAAGTGTCTAAGTCAATATTGATAGCTGAACTAAATAAGCTTGGCCATCGATTAGGCTTATAGTGACTAATCGGGCTAAAAATATGTATTTGCTTTCTCAAAAGTTGGTAGCTATGCTAATGTTTTACAGGTTAACAAAGGCGTTCTTTTTGTTTCACTTCACTGCTGTAGATTCATAGATTCTAGACTAGATTTCTAAGTTAGCCAAGCCAACTCTTACTTAGTCTTAGTGGACTCTAGTAGGCTAGATCTAGACTAGTAGTAGTTAGTAAGTGATGTGTCTGTAAGTGCGGAGTTGTGCAAAAAATCCCTCTTTCTTAGTCAAATTCCTGCTTTTTGGTTTTCAAAATCCCTCCAAGTTGCCTCTGGAGGTAACACTTGCGCCAGTTCGACATCAACTGAGAAAGGCATCAGGGCGCACACATGTACTGTAGGCGATACGGCGGAAGAATTAAATACGAACATGTTGCAATCTTTGTATTTATACCATTTTTGTCTGTGGATTGGCAGTTACATAAACACGCATGTCGTTTTGACATCTCCAAACTGTCTTTGTGTAGTAGTCCTACTACTAGTAGCGTGTAAAATTGTCTTACTGTTAGGCGCGGATCAACCTGGGGCCCACTCACAATATACATAATGTACGATATTTATAGCCTTGCTGCTGACAAACTAACTCAAACCACTCACTCTCTCAGGCTGGAGGCCATTATTATTTCTGAAGCCTACATAAAGTGTCCTTCGTTACACTGTTGTAATCTTTCATTGATGTGGCTGTTACATTTCGTCACTGGACTGGTGGGATGATACTCCTCAGAGACAGGGCTATATGTACATGCATAGGACTTTGACATAAGAATATTGGTGTAGTTTTTTGGGTCAGTATAATTTTATAGATTGTACGGTATAAACTAATTATACGAATTTTGCATGAGGATATGTTCTTTACTTCTCTTTGGTTGTGTTAGAATCCGGTTCATAACTCAAAGTCATTCTGGTTATTTTCATTTTGAGATGGCACCACCAACAGGCATTGCAAGACTATCTGTCAAGCAGGATTCAATGCTTTTTGTTGCCCAAGATATGCCATTTAGCAGAAATGGGGTTGGGGGGAATTTGCTCTACAAGGGAAACAGGAAACTATCATAAAAATTAGAAGAAAATGACTTTTTGTTTCTTTTCATTTAGTCATCAAATTTTTCACCTGCCTCTTAGCTCCAATCAGGGCGGACTTTATAATCTTGAGCTTTTAAATCTTTTATTTTTACTATCCGACGCTTTTCAAACATCAAATTCATTCCGAAAGTTAGCTAGTCTGAACAAACTCTTGAGTTTAAATTGTCGAACGACGTTCTAATTTTCTCACTCAACATAGACTTTTAAGTAATAAAGAAACAAAAATTTAGCCTGTTTCTTCTCACATACACAAAGAAAATGTATTGATATAATATATATATATATATATACACATGTATATATATTGTATAAATATATTTTCCCCTAAAAAAATGGTCAGAAATCCGTTTGTGGTGTACAGCGACGGTTGCCGGTTGGTATCGGCGAAGAATGTAGCTGGAACTGCACCAAATGCCTTCTACAATATTAGCGGATAAGGGTCTCTCTGGTTGTCATATTATTACTCATCAGACTAAGTAGCAAATCTACCGGATTCACGCAGTCCATCTCCCGAGAACCGACAATTCATAAGTATAACAATTAACATTTGTGCGAAATGAGACAAGTCAGTAGATAATTTCGGTCACTTAAACCACTGATTTATTCTAGTACCCGCAATTGTGGCTTATAGTTCTAGGTCTAAACACATATAATTTACATGTAAATAAACAAAACAAAACAAGATACTGTGCGAAAAGTTAATCAAGCAAGTAGAACATGCGTCATTAGGCTTTTACTTGTGAAATTTGCTCGAAACATGAAATTGGTTATCCAAGTGCAGATATCTCATCAAGTTGCAAATACACTTAGGCCTATAATAAATGTAAAAGAATTACGGTACAGAACCCAAGACGTCTAGTATTGGACCACCGCACAGTCATCACCTAAACTAATGACTTAACGTGGAAACACAGTGGATGTCGCACCATCTCGCCCAAGCTTCTCTTTTTTGCAGCGAGAATTTATTTCATATGAAAAGTGTTACAGTAAACAGAGTAGAAGCCTAAAAAAAGCCCGCCTCTTTTGTCGCCTTTCCTCATGGTGCTAGATCTAAGCGCTGCGCTTAGATCTAGCGTCAACAGGTGCGTGGTCGCCTGAAAGTTGACCGGAAATGAAGTAGGCCCGTATTTTGAGCTGGACATAGATCTGTAACCAGTGCTCGTAGCGAAAATCTGAAAACAGATTCGTAATCAGCGATCCAAAATTAACAAAGTCTACGCGTACAGATGCTGAAAAAATGCATAATAAACAATTTCATAAAAAATGTTTTTATTCGATTCAGACACCCACACATTGAAGAATGCACGGAATTTCCACCCCCGCACACTTTCCATGCCGTATCTGTGTTGTGTTTGAAGTCAATACACTTTGGATTGTAGTGCCACGTATTCTAACAAATCTATTTGTCGTCTATTTTTTCTTTTTGAGTGCAACCATGTTAGTATCATCCATTGAAGTATTTCTTCATTCACATCCATCTCCTATAAGTATAACTGAAACAAATAAAATGAGACGATGCTTCTACTTAGTTCTAGGCAATAATAACACACACTGTGAATTTTTCTCGTCACGTGATTTTGTCGCTCTGACGTTTGGAGGGAAGGTGCGACCCTCACTCTGTTTCTACCAGCTCGCCCTTTTTTCCGCGCAGTTTTATGTCGCCGATTTGTAGGGAAGGTGCGACCTCCACTGTGTTTCCACCCTTTCTCTCTTTCTCTCTCTCTCCTTCAAAGGTATAGATTAGTAGATTATAAACTGTTTATGCCAGTGCTCCTGCTCCTCTTGCCTCTACTCTTCCTCGCTCCTGCTTTACTGATACTCTCTCTTCCTTGTCCTCCCTCCTGCTCTTCCCCCCTGCCCTTCCTCCTTCTCTGCTCATTTTAGTATTTTTACATGTCCTCCTCAAACCTGCACCTGCACCTCCTTCGGTTCATCTTTTGCTTCCCTTGCTTTCTCTTCATACACCTCCCCATATGTAACTACATCTCCTGCTCCTGCTGTAGTGCTATTCCTCCTCTTTAGTCTGCGCCTCCTCCTAAGCCTCTTCCGCATGTGTCTTCTCCTTTAGTCTTACCCCTCCCCACCCCCCACCCCCTTGTCGTCTGCACCTCCTCCTGTTCCTCCTGATCCTTTGCCTGCTTCTCATCATACTCCCCTAGTTCATCCTGCCCCAGTCCAAGTCCAACTCATTTTCCTCCCCATCCATCTTGTTATTGCTCTTCCTAATCCTATTGTTCCTTTCCCTGGTGCTGGTTCTCATCTTCCTCCTGCTGCTCTTTTAAGCTCCCCGTCCAGGTGCTTTCCTCTTGCTCCTCTTGCTTCACTTCCCCCTGACCCTCCTCCTGCTTATCCTCCTTTTTCTGCTCCTCCAGCTGCACTCCCTCCACAAGGGGGGGGGGGTGAACTGGCTCAAGTGGTACTTGGTAGAGCGTCGGTCTCCATGATCTTCAGATTTATTTATCCGATTTCGTCCCTTGTAACTGTGTCATGTCACTGTCAGTATAATGTGACCGGCTGAGACAGGAGTCATGGTATCCCCGCCCTGTCACATGTGTGGCAGCACATAAAATTGTCAGAGATCAGTCTTGGTACCCGTCCACAATATAGTGCTGACGTTGGACGTTAAACCAACTCAACTGCACCTCCTTCTCTCTTTGCATCATTCTCTTGGTTCTGCTCTTCCTCTTCTCCTCTTTTTGCACATGAAATCAATATTAATTATTAAAATTATGCTACTTCTATTTATTCCTCTTTTTTTTAATTTTATTCTTCTAATTCTTTTTCTTCTTATCTTATAGATTTATAGAATGACATAGAGAATGTCAACGGTAGTTAATAGTAAAAACATTCCTTGTGATAAGGCTTGCTGGGCATACACTGAAACAGATAGATAGATAACAAATTAAACAATATAAATAGGCAGATAAGTAAATGGATTGCTATTTTAATGTTGCCATTATAGCTGACTTGCCACAGACGTCTGTGACTATTGAAATAAGCAATCTAGATCCTTAAGTCCGAGTCAGTGGCAGATAACCCTACAGATAGGACTGGGCAATGATCAGCATGTTTTGTGTTTATTTCCAAATTTCATTAAAAAATCAAGTTCTTCAAATGTATGACTTTAAGTTAACTGTTTGACCATTTTACTGCTAAGTTTAAATCACAATGTGCATTCAGTCTGGTAAATAAAATTAAAAATGGGCTTTGTGGTGGATTAACATAATGTTCAACTATCAAAGTATCATTGTGGCAAAACTATTGGAGATAAACCCATAAAATTAAAAGTATATACCGTATCATTTGAAAGGTAATTGAATGAGGATCACGTTCTGTTCATGCTACAGTATTTTTGGGGGGATTTGACAACAATCATGGGATTTCAGACATGGAAACAAACAATAATATAAGTAAAGAGGGTGTCGGGTTGAATTCAGTTCGACCCTTTCAGTTACTGACTCTGGTTAAATTCGATACCAATCAATTGGTGAAGGCACTTTAGAGCTTAGATCTATTATCTTATAATTGACAGGTAACTTAAATTTTTGTGCTCATCAAGAAATTTATAAACTTGGTAAAGATTAATTTCAACAATTATGACGCTTATGTTCTGTATGTTTACCAGCACTCATTTCTCCAACAATCTACAGAAATTGTGTGACAAAAGAAGTGGCGTTTAAATTTCCAATTGGCAAAAAAAAAAAAAAAAAAAAAACTTAAGATAAGAAATAAAGGTTCTTATTAATCTTAAAGTTACAAAAACTGACTCGTTTGTTGCATTTTAATTATCTTTTCTGATCGTGAATGTCAAAATCGTTCGTCCTCTCTCTAACTGTCCATTAATCATGTCTCTCACTTGACTTATGCCTCTTGCTCTTCAGTTTTATTTTTAAGTTTTATTTTTTTTTTTTGGTCGGTAGTGATACTGTTTACCTAACTAAACAAGTCTAGTTATAACTTATACTTTTAATAATGACACAGAACAGCAAAGATCAAGCTCATGTGATAAGAAGAGACAAAAGCAGGAGTTGCAGAGCCACAGCACAAGGTGCGGGGAAAGGAGAAATAGCATGTGGCCAAGCATTGGCTATTGACGCAGAAAGTCCGTGGTTCGAGCCCCCGCTCTGGCGCATGCATAATGTGATGTGATCAACCATGTCCAGGGTACCCCCCTGATAGCGGGATCCAAACTTCTTCAATCATACTAGACTACACAGTTCGCGTGTACATGTGGTACTACTACTACTACTAGTACTAGTAAGATTAATTTCATCACAAAGTACTGAAGTGGTTTTGCAGTACCAGGTAAACTGTTTCTTCCACAAAATGAATGCTTTATCTGTCTAACAAATAGGCTACATATAGTAAGTACATGTAGATCTATTCTTTTATTTGCAGCGTAAGCGGTCGTTCAAATATAATTAGTTATGTAGTTACAACCTAGAGAGGGGCGTGGGATTGGCATTGGCTGTTCTTTCTTATCACAAGTCACATTATTTGCCCCCTCAGTTTCCAGGTTTTTATTCATATTTTAATAATTTGAACCCCCACGGCTCCTAATCAGGGAGAAGATGCACGTTGAAAACTTATCCGGATCCAAACCAGTGGGTCAGACAATGAGCCCATAGACTGGGACAAGTTGGTTAAAAATTTCACTTTAACTACACTTGGCACTTCTGTAGATAAGCGAGACAACAGCCATGAATCAGTGATTAGTGTACATGTATCTGTGGGAACAAAAAGTTTGGGTTGAGGTGAGGTCAAGGTACAAGTAAATGAAAATCCACTTTACAGGAGCGTTGCATCAGTCTTTGTGCACCATTAACATAATCTTTCAACTTGATTATATGAATCCTTCTGAAAATGAACTGAAGAAAAGTTATATCGTGACTATGTCAACACACTTGCAAAACACCGGCAACCAACCGAAGCAATGAAACCTTACTGGATCAAATTTGAAGCAGAACAACGCTATTGGAGAAATGTGCTTCACTAAGTTATTGCAGTAAATTCTCTCCTTTCAGAGCGAGGCTTGGCATTCAGAGAAGATAAAGAAACTTTTGGTTGACCAAGCAATGGAAACTTCATAGGATTGTTGAGCTCATTGCCAAATTAGACCTGTTTCTATATATGAGCACATCAAGCAATATGGCAACAGGTCGTCTGGCCAAACATCGTATTTGTCAAAAAAACACAATTTGTGGGTAAATTGTAAAACTGATCGCCAATAAAATTTGAAGCTCGATTATCAATGACATTAACAAACTGGGAACTTCATCCAGTCAGTTGAGTGTGTAAGTCGGAAGTCCTACTGCTGTGTGTCTCCAGTCGTGACAGTCTAAAACAAGTAAAACAGTCAGGGGACGTGATTGCAGTCGCTACATCGCCCCCACCCACCCTTCTACAGTGTCAAAGTCAGTATGCTCATAGCAGGTTTGGAGTTAAAAGGTGGTCTGGACAATTGACTGGTTTGTTGCAATTAGCGCCCATCAACTGGGTGACATACACAGCCTTGAGGTGATCAATCTGACTATCTCTGAGCGTCCTTTCATTCCAAGAGTGAAATATTTATCCCTCTTTTAGGTGACGAGGTAAGGACCATCATTAGTAGCCTCCTAATTGATAGGATGGAAAAAAAAAAGAATGATCATAATTATTGTAGACAGGCATTAAAAAAAAATGTTAGCCATGCATGACTTTGTGAATAGGACCGTGGGGAAAAGGAAAAAAACCTGGGTTGAAATTCAATTGTCGTTCCAATATCACTTCATATGCGTTAAATTACATTACATGTTCAAAAGTCACTGAGTACTGATCGGATCCTAACCAAACAGAGACAGGTAGCATTGATCTGTACCCCTAGTCAAAATTAAATAAAGTATTAGCCAAGTTTTAGGCTAACCGAAAAATCAAGATTTAGAAAAGTTATACAGTATACCATTGCACAGAACCAACTCATGTGGATTGATTTGCCACAGAAATAAAGAAAGCAGTCAAAGCTGTCAGAAACTCTGATCTCTCGACATAGCTGAAAAATGGCTTGTTCTTAGGTCATGCTCAAGAAAGAGAATGAACAAATGCCTGAAGTTTGCCTCACAATTTGGAACTTGAGACGTGCTACAAAAGATTCATCTGACTGACCAACAATATATAAACCATACTGAATGAAACCTAAACTATAGTAAAGGCCCAGTAACAAAGAGATGTCACAAAGGCATCTAAATCATTACAAACTACTGATCATCAGCTTTTTGGAACAATTGTATAAGAGGAGCCCAACACAAGAATAATACAACAGAGACTGTCAGGTATGCTGGCAAATGAGAATTTAGTTCTAAGCTACCACTGTCATACTAAGTCATAGCATACTGTACCAACCTCAGGTTGTGGATATATATACTCGTACATTTACTTGTGAGACAGCCAACCAGAGATGCATGTATTCTGGGAGCAGGAAAATTGCATGGGATTATCAAAATTTAATGACATGTCATAAGTGTGTTGCTCAATTTTTCCTCTCCACATGTCTGAGTGCATGCTTCTTTTTTTATGTTCAGTGATAACATTTTTTTTTTCAAAACTCAATTTTTTGCTCTTTCTTTTTTCATTTCCTTTTTTTTCTTTTCTTTCTTTTTTTTTTAAATAAATTTAATTTTCAATTTTCAAGATTTTTTTTTTCTTTCAGTTTCATCTTTTCTTTTCTTTTCGCACTCTTTTCTCTTGTTTTCTTTTTCTTTTTTTTTCTTTCTTTTTTCTTTTCAAACAAAAGTAAAATGTTAAATGCAACACAACTCAATTTTTGGAACATAGTCTTTATTCTCTGAATACCTTTTTTCTAAATTTAGTTTGAAGTGATCAAATACCTAAATACCATTTAATTGAAAACAAACAGTTTAAGCTGAAAACACATGGGCATTTTTGTTTGTTTCTTTTAAATACAACAATGCAGGAAAAATCAAATTACAACAGGTGAGAACAAAATCTTTAACAATTTCATTTTAAAAAGACGGCAAAAGAGATTAGTTGTATCAACAATTGCAGGGAGTGTTACGGAAATTTTTCCATTACAACTTCAGAAAAAATGAGCATTTAAAATATTATACAGATTTGATAGTTGTTACTTTGCAACAACAATCAAGTACAGTATTCATTTGCTTCTAAAGATAAACATTGCCGAAAATCCTAATCTTTTTGACATAATTTAGTTCTCACTTTCTCAATCTCATTTTCAAGAAAACAAATTCAGAATAAGCTCAAATCTGATCAATACTCAAAATGGAACATTTTATGCTCTAAAAAGCCTGATAAGACAATGAGCTAGCTTTATTCTTCTTGATCAAAATTAAAAAATAATGTACCATAACTAATGTCACAAAATGGCCAAGTCCTTTAAATAAGAGCTAGGAGTCTATCCTAAAATGCAAAATACAGTGGACACCTCACAAAACTAAGTCTGATAATTCGAATTTCTCATTTTTTTTGCAAGGATTATGGCAAATGCACTGTATGAATGAAAAGTTTTTTTTTTAAAATTATTTTTCTCTCTTTGGCTCTATTAAAATCAGACTCATAATTCAAAGTTTTTCTGGTGTGATTCTCTTAATTCGAAGCTCACACCACCAATAGGCATTACAGAAGTACTACCTGTCAAGCAGAATTCAATGCTCATTGCTGCCCAAGACATGCCTTTTTAAAAAATGGGGTTGGGAGAAGGTTGCTATAGAAAGAAAACGATCATAAAAACAGTTTCTGAATAATCATATGGTAAAGTTCTGTCTTCTAACTTTAGCACTTTTGTTGTTCAGGTATGTCCCCTTCTGTAATTTGAATTCTCTGAATACGAATTTTTGGTCATTTCATAAGGAATTCGAATTATGAGGTTTCCACTGTAATTATGCAAGGTGCTACAGCCCATGATATTTCTGAGAACTACAAATACAATGCAATTCCGGCAAATGCACTGTGTGAATGAAAAGTTTTTTTTTTCTTATGTTGTATTTATTATTTTATTGCAAAGTGTGACAAATTAAAATAAATGTGGCTTTCCTGATTTAATCATACCTCTATGCATAGGTCTTATACCGTTTCACAAGATCTCAATGAATTTGGCTCAAGACCCCTGCAATATCTACAAATAATGCACAATA
This sequence comes from Elysia chlorotica, assembly GCA_003991915.1. NCBI lineage: Eukaryota > Metazoa > Mollusca > Gastropoda > Plakobranchidae > Elysia > Elysia chlorotica. Next base: position 817,833 of record RQTK01000063.1, on the reverse strand, counting down.
TTAAGCAAGATTGTAAATATTGATTGGATGCCCAAAAAATAATACTCCTATTCCACTTGAGTTTCAGCTATGAAAACTTAATTATTAACATGATAATACCAATTTTTAAAATAAATACAAAAAAATCAAATCCTTCCAAAGCAACAGTGCATACAACATATTTTAATCACATAAATTAAAATAATGCAAACAAAGGTATAATTATATATAAAATTCAGACACAAACAAAAAAGGAAAAATGTATGCTATGAGCAGCAATCTTTCATCAGGCTGGGAGAAAAAAGTATGCTAAATAATGAAGTGACATACACACACCAAAGAAACTTGGTTCAATTAATACTTTCATAATACATAAGTATGAGAGGCAGTGTGAGAGCAAAAACAAAATTGAATCCTTTTGACTGAGGTCCATATTTTTGTCACAACCGGCATACATATAGACACAAAATTTGCTTAATTAGAGCTAGTGGCGTTGTCTTGCATCTTTTAAATTTACTATTAGAGATGAAAGGTATTATGATTTACAATTGATCCGTATTTGTTAATGACAATGAAACGGTCTTCACAATAAAATTACCTTTTTATCAAAATTGATCTTTGTTTTCTTTTAATGGTTATGTCAGGATTGAATGACAAGTTTTGAAACTTAGATCTTCAATTTAAAAGACTACATGTAGTTAGTATTGGTCTGGATTTTAGATAAAAATCTAGGACAACTCAGAAACTTTGGCCAACAATACACCTTTGTGTTTTGATCACAGCTGTCTAAAGATCTCTTTAAAAAACAAGGGTAAAGAAAATTATTGAATATAAATACATGCAATTTTATATTTCACCAACCCAGCTTTCCATACTATTATTCAAAGACATTTACATTCGCTTTCTGCAGGTGATATTTCTAGAAGGTTCTATAACAAACCAAATAATAATGTTGAGAATTGAAAGGAGATGTAACGTGTGTGTGTGTGTGTGTGTGAAAAAGAGAGAGAGAGAGAGAGAGAGAGAGAGAGAGAGAGAGAGAGAGAGAGAGAGAGAGAGAGAGAGAGAGAGAGAGAGAGAGAGAGAGAGAGAGAGAGAGAGAGAGAGAGAGAGAGAGAGAGAGAGAGCAAGAGAAAGAAACACAGAACAAAGTGATAAAGAGACAAAAGGATTTGAGGAAACAAGAAAGAATAAAGTCATTCTTTACAAATGTTTCCAACTTTCTAGTTTAGGTAAAAGGAAGCCACCATGTAATAATTTATTTTTTTCCTTAGCAAAGTTTGCACTATATACAAAAGAAACCTTGCATAAACTCAAGACGAAGGGAAGCCACCAACTGAAAGACAAATTGTTTGATGGTAATTGGTATTCAATGTTTGAAAGTTTGATAATCATTGCAGATTTCTTTTTTTTTTAATTTCCCATATGTATTTAAATAACTAATTTGCGTTGGTGACATGCAACATTTTGTTAATCATTACAATTTACATTTTTCTGGTGTGATTCGGTTTGGTGTTGGCATATGGCCCAACTTATTTTTTACAATTTCTGTGTACATAAAACTATTATTGTCTACCAAGGTTAACAAGTATATAAAATTGTTTTGGATACAAAATACAGTTTGCAGTCTTGTGCTTATGTTTCTTAATTGAGTTTTAAAGGTTTCTAAACAATTCAAATCAAATACAGTAGGCCGAATTGATTTGATAAAATCATTATTTGGTTAATGCTTTCAAATAGTTTCCAAACTAAATCTGCTATCAACGGAATTTTGGTATGTCAAAATGAAGTGAAAAAATTCTTTTCTCAGTTCCATTTTTTTAAACACCAACTTTTTCATTGCTAATAACTAAAATTCTATTTTTCCTGCTATAGGGCATAGCACCTTTTTTTTTTTTTTTAAAGCATATCCTGAATTCATCTTTTTGCATCTAGTTGTCTAAAAATGGGCTTTTCTTCATGTTTAAATAAATTTCAAAGAGCAATCAACTTTAGAGAAGGATTGTACACATCAAATCTTACTTCATTTTATTCTTAAAAAGCATTTGGTTTAGAATTATAACTTTATAAACCCTCATCAGCACATAATTTCTGACTTAGGTACTGAAAAAATATGATCTTGAATCTTCAGCACCAATGAGTTTATTTTTTCTTGCAGAGTAAAACATTTTACTATTTTTTAGAACAAAATATTGATAACCTCTCTTCATTTAAATTCACTATTTATATCATCATTTCTTCAACACAAAATTACCTTTCAATATTTCCAAAAGCAATATAAAAAAAAAAATCAATGCACAATATTTTCCCCCAATACACGGTTTGGTAAAAGATTAAGCTCATTGGCACATTTCTTAAGTTATATCACGACTTATGATAAACTGGAGTAAAATTCCTAAAAGTGACTTATTGCGATTTTGAATTCGCAACAAAGAAAAAATAAGACAAATAATTAAACAAACAGACATGTTATTCAACATACCAAAGATTGAGGAAAATTAAAAACATACTAACTAGCATTGATGCAAGCTGAAACTAAATAACTATTGACTCTTTTACAAGAATAAGTTAAAGCATGGTTCAAACTTGAGGTTCCTCTTCAATGAAATCCAGCGCAGGTCCAGGATCAAGGTTGCTCAAGTCATCTTCATCTTCCTCTCCCCCGTCTTGTGAAATGCCAGTCCCTCCGTTTTTATTGTCATAATTACTGTCAACATTGCCATAATCCCCACTGCTAGTATAAATTGTGGGGGCACTGGTAGATGTATTAGACAACGTCACTGTGATGTGGTCTTCATCATCTTCATCATCTGTGTAAATGGCCTTGAAATTTTCCTCCTCTCCAGCGAGTAGATCTTCACTCAAACTGCGCTCATAACCTACCGTCTGCATTTCCAATGGAGCTTCTTGCAAGCTTGTATTGTCAACACTTCGGGTGTCGACACCATCATTAGATTTTAGCTGATTATCTTCTGAAGTCGACACAGATAAAGCAGCATCGCCTTTATCGTCTAAAAGCGCCGTCTCACTGTCCACACTTCCCAAAGTGATAGAAAGCTGGACAAGAGGAAATTGGACATTCATTTTACTGTTTATGCAAAAAGATTTGTTAGCACAATCAGCAAAATAAGTAAGTTATGCATTTGAACCTCTGCCTTGGTTCTTACACTGAAACCATACTGGCGGCCACATGTGGAAAACATTCTTTATTTTGCTTCACTTTTTTTTTTTTCCTCCAAAACAAAAGGCTTAAATGTGTTTTATAACTGCTGATTGCTATTAGTGATTAAAAACAGTTTGTGTTTTCATCTCATTATATCTAAAAATCGGAAGTGGATAGAGTTTGTTTTCTTCTCTAAATTGTTTTATGATATGGAAGTCTATCATTATTCTTTGCTGAAATATTATATTCTATCCTTGGGATGCTGCAAAAATTTAAAATGAGAAATTCAAAATGTTTCTGGTCAGAAAATCAGATTTACATTACTTCCTTCTATAATGGGTAAACCACAAATACAACTCTTTCTTCACTATAACTGTTTCCCATCAAGTTAACCTATGAAGACGTAACTAAATTTAATAGAAAAGAATTGATCTTTTACAAATTGTTTCTGGGCCATAACAATGGCTTATCTCAAAGATATGCCCTTTTGACATTAACTTATCAATATGTATAGCTATCTTTTGGAGAAGTTAAAATTAAAACTTGCTAATTTGTTCTTAATCAGGAAAAGCAATTGTGGTAAAATAAGATGTGATATTCTTCTAGCTCAGTGACAAAATGCTATTTATTTTGTATGTCTCACTTGTTTATGGTTGAATTCTGAAAATATGTTGTGCACTCTGTAAAATACTATTTAAATTTAATTAATTCTGCATAGCCACAAATTCAATGCTAAGGCATAAATATCTACATATCAATGGTCATCTGAATCAAGAGGCTGTTGGCATTATTATCAGAAAACAGAGCCAACCCCATTTTCTTTTATAATTTTATTATCTGACATTGCTTTAACTAAAGTATACTATTTTTTATTTCAGTGTGCCCATGGTCAAATATTCTGCAAATACTTTCATTGTCTGGCTTTCACACCAGTCACATTTGAATTATAAATCCATGACTAAGATTGAGGAGGGAGGGGGGGGGTATATAACTCTTTCCTTACACCTCAAACAAATGTGGCACAAACTTACATCATCGTCAACTTCTGAGCTTTGAGTTGACTCCGTCCTAGAAATCTTAGGGATCATCTGGTCCCACTGGACTATTAAAGTCTTCTTCTTGTACCTAGCACCTTGAGCTACGGCCTAGAGATAAAAAAAATTTATAAATGACATTATAGTCTTCATTTTTCACAGTCAAATCAGTGAATTTCAGCATCAATTTCTATTAGCATTTAAAATAAAAATATTATTAAACAAAAAAATATCAAACAAAACAAAAATAATGTATACAGTTAAAAGAAATGGAACTTTACAGTGTTAACTTTGAAAAGTTTAAAGATGAGCAAAAATGTTTTAATTTTTTTTGTAAGCAGTGATGATACTGAATTGAAATGAAAAAGGAGGAAATTTCTTGAGGACCCAGTTTGATAAAAAAAAAAAAATTGTGCACTTGTTCTAATCAGACTAAGAGCAACTATTGAACAATAATATCATTGCAAGACATTGCTGATTGCAGAACCATACCTTTGAGGATAGAGGAAACTTTTGGTTGGGGGCGCTTCCAGTGCCATCTTGGCTTCCATATATGATCAAATGATTACAATATTTGTAGTCAACCTTACTTGATTATTGACTTTTGCGATCTAATCTCCAACTGAATCAGTCACATTATCAGATCCCCTTGTTTTTAGAGTCACATTCTCTTTCTAGCCATACTGCAAACCCCTTTGTTTTTAGAGTCACATTTTCCTCTAGCCATAATTCAGATACCTTTGTTTTTAGAGTCACATTCTACTATAGCCATATTTATCAAATCAAAATTTCTACTTCTTTGAAAAACCAATTTCGAATTCGGAGAGCTATGAGTATGAAAAGTTTCTTTAAGTTCACTGAGGGATGTGGTTCCTCAATCTACATTTATCTAATGGGTGGGCCTATACCAGACCTACATTTTAGACTTAGTTACACACTGTAGACTCAACTCTAGACTTGGTTCCAGGGTTTAACTGACAGAACAGGCACAAAAAAATCTTATCTAAACCCAGAACTAAAATAAGAAAAATTATAGATCCAGTCTAGTTCAAGCTTCTTTCATAATCTTAAAATTGCTTCTCGTTCAGATAGCTAGGAAAGTTAAATGTTGGAAAGGAGTTAGGGATATGAAAAACAAAAGGCACTGTACTTTAAATAAAACAATCACGATCAATAGTGGATGAAAAAATAAAAAAAAATTTGGTATTTCATTTACTTAATTGCAAAGAAAATCGTGATACCATAATGAAAATGAGTTTCATAAAAAAAGGATTAGCTATCTATATAAAATTGCCTACCACATTTAGTACACCCAAATAAAAAAGGAGCTCTACAATGAAGCTCAAAAAAGAAATTACATAGTTGTTCTTATTAGCCAAGAGTCTGATCCTCAAACTACAAATACTTATTCTGCTAAATAGTACAAACTTTAGAAGATTTATCTCGGCAATTTTTCGTTCAGCTTTGTGGATTTCAGCTCAGATTCTGAGGGATTTTCGAAAGCCTTCCCTGACCCACAAAAAATGGAGGGGAAAAAATGTGGATCAATGGAAGATTATCTCAGTTTAAAACGTATGTTAATCATTTATAATCAATACAAATGTACCATACATACCATTTCTGCAGATTGCCGCAGAGTAAATGTAAAGTAAACACTTGGCACCTCTTCTAAAAGATCCTCTTTCTCCATATCTCCAAATTTCTGAAAAAAGAAAAGATGTGCATAATAAATTTGCAAAAAATTGGTACAAACACTTTTATAAGTACAGCACTTATTTAAGAAACATTGCGCATCTGAATTCAAAATTCTAGAAAAGCTTTCTTTCTTTCTAATACCAAATCAAATGCACATTTAAGTATAATTACAAACTTTTGAAAAAGCAAATACAGATTTTTATCATGACCAATCACTGCAAACCTAAACGAATGCCAGGCTTATGAGGTTCAGCTATCAATATTGACTTAAACACAAGATTAACTATAACTTTGAAAGCTTCGCCAAGGACTAGTGTTATTTAATAAATACGTTTTTTGTTGTTATTGGTTTTGTTTTTTTGTGTTGATTTTCATATTATAGTGCCAGCAACACCACGTCAGCAACTTCCAGTTGGCTAAAGAGCCTCTCACATTTTGCATTGATATGAGGGAAATTTAAGCTTTCTAGCACTTTAGGGAGGGAGTGAGGGAGGCAGGGAGAGGGAGAGAGAGAGAGACAGACAGAGAGAGAGAGAGAGACAGAGAGACAGAGAGAGAGACAGAGAGAGAGCGAGGAGGGGGGGAAGAAACCGGTGCGAAGAATGGGCGTTGCTATCAATTTATCAGTCCCGTTAGCAAGATTTATAGAGAATAGTGAAAGCTGTTTTCTGGACTACTTTAATATAAAAATAAAGATCGTTTTAGGAAATTTTAACGAGTGAAGAGAACTTAAATAAATTAGCCCAGGAATAACTTCTTTTTTCATTTCTTGATATTTGAATAATCAAGGTTCCTTGATATTTTAACATACAATTATTAACAAGAGCAGATGTTAAGATGATTTTTTTAATTTTTTTGTTTTGTTTTGCTTTGTTTGTTTTATAACTGTTTTTAGCTTAAATTTTATAAAATAAACACATCCAAAATTAGACCTAAGAGGAACGCAGTCACTACCAAGAACAGTGAAATCAAATATCTTCAATAATGCGCCGCCCGCCGGGAGTAAGTGTGAGTTATTGCCGAAAAATGACAGCAAGTACTGAGAAATCGACAAAAGACCCAATTTTTAGTTGGATACCGTCAAATACATATTTTTTCAACCAGACACTGATGTACATACTTGGGAGGTCAAATACGTACTAAACGTACTGGACGGTAACTACGATTTTTTACCCATTGCATTAAAAAGTGTCTAATGTTTCAATATAACTCGAACAAATTTTTTTTTTACTTAAATCTTCTAAGTTTTGTCTCAATGTACCAGTAACAATTTTCAGACATAATAAGTAGATCTTTACCTTTAAAAGACACTTTCTTATACTAATAAAATTTAAAAAAAAACAACAAATAACTCCTTACATATGTGAGGCAACCACAGTGAATGGTATTATAGAGCTTAAGTTCTCTAAACATATAAAATTGCTATATTATGGTCAATTTCAGGGTCAAATTAAGTTGATTATCTCTGGTTATAATTTCCTTAACCTTTTAAAGCATATCGGTGCTTTCTAACACATTATTAATAACTTAATAAGAAGTCAAATTTCGACTTGCAGCTGATTCACCCTGGTTAGCTCACATATTTTTCCTGCCAGCAACAACAAATGGGTCATAAAATAAAAACTTGTGCCTATAATAAACCAACCTGAAAATGAGCTCTAATTTCATCAAGCTCTGGCAAATCAAAGCCCTTGACCTTCACTGTCTTTGGTCTGTTGTCCAATGTGGTTCTCCCACCAAAAGCAGCTGCCCCGGCCCAACCCCGGCCTCTCCCGCGAGGTGCCCATCCATAGCCCCCTCGACCACCGGTGGACCAGCTTTGGCCCCCACGGCCATACGGTGAAGCTGGATGGGTTGCTGTCTGTTACAACAAAAAGAAGATTTAACATAAATATAATTATATTATCCAAATTTGAAACCCCATTGAATTGATAAAAAACAAAAGAGTGGGAGGAGAGAGAGAGGCAGAGAGATAGAGAAAGAGACAGAGAGACAGAGAGAGAGAGAGAGAGAAAGAGAGAGAGAGAGAGACAGAGAGACAGAGACAGAGATAGTCTCGCTTCCAAACCTTTTCCATTGCCTATTTCTTTTCGTTTAACATATAAATGAAAAGTTAAATGATTTAAATCAAATAAATATGTTTTGTTTTCTCTAATCAAATTAGCAATTTTACAGCCTAAAATAATTCACTAACAAATTTCTTTAAAATTCTTGTAAAGGAAAATGAATTAGAAGAAATATACAAAGAATAAGGAGTTCCCCATGAGTATCCAGATTAATCTCAAACAAGGATAACATTAACAAACACAAAATCTCACTTGTTCTTGAGAGCTCACATATCTGAACTGCTGAGGATTGATGGAAACAGATTTCTTTGCCCCAGTTCCATACTTCACAGTATCAATGGCATCAGATATTTTTCGTAACGCCTGAGCAAAGTGAAAACAAAAATATTGACAGAAAAAGATAAAGAAACTGTGTGACTTAGTTTTTCGTTGGTAATTACATTGACTTTTATTAATCTCTATCTTAATCATACTTTGCACATTATTGCTTAGCTCTTAAAAATACAGAAGCAGTTAGTCCACCAAATTTAACAAAAACAAAATGATTCAATCAAGTGAGCTTAAATGAGTCAAAATTACCGTTCGCAACATTTGTTTTTCTGCATCACTCATTATGTCTTTTTTCTTCTCCAGGGTTTCCAAAAGTTTCTGTGGAAATAGTTTAAAACAAATATTATTACATTTTTAATACTAGTTTGGGGAATCGAAGTAATGTGGATTTCAATCAATGGAAAAAAAAACCAACTTACAAACCTTTATTAATATATTGATAATACTAACAAAATTTTATAATCATCATTTGAAATTCATTGGTTCTAAACATTCAACTACAAATTCTTAAATATTTTCGTCTAATTGGAAAGTTGAAAAATTATCAAAAGTACATGACACAAATATCTTCCTTTTCCGCCGCACACACATACACACACACAAAAAAATCTTCTGGAATTTGCTATCTAAATCATGAAATGATATATAAGTGTAATGAATAACTTTTAGGTACCCTTACCTTTTGCTGTTCTATTTGTTTGGCAAGAAGCTCCTGCTTTTTCTGCTCAATCTCTGCCTGCTTAGCAGGTGCGAGCTAGGGATGAATTATTGCATAAAATTTTATTGACATTACTAAAGAGAGCTTCCTAAAACTTTCTTTAATTCTTTTCAATGTCTACAGATAAAATATTGATTTTTAACTCTATTTCAGCTCATCCAAATCTGCAACTCACTTTGTTCTGATACACTTTAAATCACTATCTCCAAGGTTTCAAGTCAAAATAAAATGAGTCTTAAGAGCATGCATATATATAAAATGATAGTCGTCAAAACATCTTTGTCAATTCAATTTTGAACAAGTTTCTCTTACATTAGTGCTGAATGCTGACTACAGACCTAAACTCCAGTTAATGCCACGACCAGAGTCCAGATTCTAATTTTTTAGATCTCACTTGTATACATAATTAAAGGGAGAGGGGTCTGGAATTATTATTTACTAAAGATGAAGTAAATCAATTTTGAAATTTATGATACTCATGACCAAAATAAGACCCCAGAAAAACAGAAAAACAGATTTGTCTGTATCTTAACATAACACCTTTTGTAACCAAATTTTCTGCTGCAAACTGCTTAACATTAAAAAGTAAACTAAAGGACTTGAAAGTTTATTTAATCAATCTTCGTTACTCATTTAAACACTCCATACCTTACGCTCCTCTTCTATTCTTTTGATGGCTTCCATTCTAGAGACATAATCTGCTGTTTTAACAGCTGTAGGGCTCACAAAAGGGGCAGCTTTTGGTTTAATTGCAGTAGTGGCATTAGCTGCTTGGTGGATAGTCTTTTTTACATTACCAGCAGAGGAAGTGTATATTACAGATTTCTGCAAAACAAATAAAGAAAAATATTAATGACAATATGCCAGATCTGTGAAAAAATTAAGAGATTTATAAAACACAGTAAAACCGCATTTTGATGTTATGAATACATTGGATTCCTTTAAGGAGAAAATCCCCACCTTAACTTTAGAGAAAAATCACCTCCAAAGCTTAAAAATTCCTGCAAACTTCATATTTATACCATAAATTAAGTTATAATTTGAGAAAAGAAAAGAAAGGAAATGTTATGTAAATCAAAATTTTAAAATGTGTTCAATTGAAAGGCAAGTTTTTTCCCTCCACATAAGAATAAATAAATAAAATGGTGCCCTACTGCTTGGTTCCCTCTAACATGCACCAGAGGCAAGATGAGTTCAACAATTTATAGAGCTGCTCAGTTAATGTATCTAATGCAAACCAATATCTTAAAAGGATCAGTAGCCATGGTGCAAGGGTCAAACAATTGCCGTAACAGGTTACAATTTCTCGCTCCACGTGATAGCACGTTTTGAAAGAAAGGCAGAAAATCCTTCTTTTGGAGATTGAAACTAAACAGACTCGCAAACTAACCTTTTCAAGATTAGCAATACCAGATGCATCACCCCCTGCTTGCTCAGTTTCTTTTTTCTTGGTGTTATCCAAGGACATTTTGTGGGCTGGAGGAATGCTTGAACGCACAGGTAGGACCAGTGATGGATGGTCAATCTACAGATGTTATGAAGACAGTGGGGAAAAAATAATGTGATTTCTATTGCATGAATGGCTTTGTTAAGACTTATGAGAAAATGCAACCTACATATTAAAATTCTATTCCACCATTGTTGGTCAGTTAACAAAACTTAATAATTATTGTGACATGAAAATAGGTTTCTTTGATAAATGGGAAGGGGTAGGTCAGAGAATATTGTGGTTGAGAAAACCATTTCTACCATTATCATCATTTTCTGAACTTCAATCAAAATGCCTAAACATTATTTTCTTTTTGATCTGATTTTCTTACACAAACTAAATTTGCACCAAGTTGACATACCCCATCTCCAATCCTGCCACCGGTTAATGTTCGTTGGGTTTGTTGCTGTTGCCCTGCTGACACTTCATCTTCCACAGGGCCTCCTATAGGAGTCTCCCGCTCACCGTCCAGGCTAAGCGGCTTCTCAGCGTTGTGCCAGAACAGTTTGATAAAGCGATTGTTGAACACAGGTTCTGGACTGCGGTAGGCAGCAGCTGCCTGGGCATTACTTGAAAATGAGATGAGAGCTGCACCAGGGTCTCCTTGAAATTTCACCTGAAGTTCCAAACAAACAAAAAAATAATACAAAAGTGTAGTAACCTGCTTCTAAAAGCGCTTACTAAAATCATTACTGATCATCATGCTGAAAAAGATCATATTGGGAGTAATAAAAATTTTTAACTTGTAGATTCAAAGCATAAACTAAAGTATAATTGACTTTTCATTTTTTTTAAAAGATCATTTTTCTTGAACCTGAAGTCCGTAGGCCTTTCATAAGGCTTTGATGGTCTCATGTAATATAAATTATTCTTGGTCTCATACCACACCAATCAGAGTCAACGTTAAGAAGCCTAAGTAAAACAATGTAGGCTTTAATTGGAAGACATTAAAGTTATCTTTTCAGTTAGGATGGTTTGTTTTGGGTTTTATTTAGTCAGGGTAGTTTGGTCGTTGTTTTCTTTTTAAGGCGAACCCAACGATTGTCCGTATTAGGCTTAAACTAATCACAGTTCTTTTTCTTTTCCAGATCTGAACTGAAACACTTAAGTTATAGGAGCAATCAATCAAATATAAATCTCTTAAATTTCAAATATGTTGAGTTGTTTTTTAACACAAAATAGACTTATTAGGCTATAATAACACCTAGGTACAAGTTTGAGTTATACAGCAATCGTCGACAAAAAATTAAGTGGCAAAAGAAAAAAAGAAGAAAAAATGCCACAGGCTCAAACACATTAAAACTCACCTGAATATTGGTAAGCGTTCCAAACTTTCCAAAATGTTCATTAAGTTTTGCAATATTATTCATCTCATGTGGTATTTTGCGCACCTCAAGAGTCATATTTCCAAATTTCATTGACTTATTTGGACCCTGATGTTTGAAACCACGACCTGGATAGAAAAATAAGAAAATTAACCACAAATGAAAATTAGATAAGATTAAAGCTAAAAGACTCAAATTGCTTTGCCTTTTGTATGTCAAGAGGTGAAGGGAATAGGGATGTCACCTGGCCCTCTAAAAATTTCCTAAACTTAGGTAGTGGGGAAAAAGGAGGGAAAAGGGGGATCAGGAGATAATTAATTCCTTTTCTGTTCGGCTTTTAGTTGTACAATTAACCGCAGTTGTATAATAATCAGGAACAGCATCGTTTTGCTATGAGTAGTGCAGTCAATTAGAGTGCGAGTGAGATAAAAGCGTATTGATATTCACTTGTAAAATAACGTTAAATACGTGAGATGTGACCTTGAAAAAGGCTAGTCAATTGTTTCTCGAGTTCAAACACAAAGTCTCATAAGCCAAATGAAGGAAAAAACAAAAAACATGGTCTTAGTCATTAGAGATATGGGCTTATGAAGGCCGAACCGCACATAGAAACGGTGATTTTCTTTCAGGAAAAATAAATACGGTGGCGTGGCAAACATTTCGGACATTAGACTCAGGTAGGAAAATTTCTGGAGGATCAGGGCCCAAATTATATTACAGGAAATTTCCGGAAAAGTGTCATCCCTGGAGGACATGCTGTACGTAGGACAAGAAAGATTTTTCTCAGCTGGTCACATTATTTTTATACTGAACCAGCTAGACAGGATAAAGGCTTTCTGATCTAAATTTTAAAAACAAAACATCCTGATGAGATGCATCATAGAAATTCTCACTGAGCTATTTTGTGCCCCTAGCTACAAGGTTTGTTGTAATCTGGGTAAAATTATCTAAAACAAAATATTTGACATCGATTCTGTTCCGAGCTACCTTTCTTCATCAATAATTAGATCAGAAATAAATAACTGTACACAAAGATCTAGATATTAAGAGATTTGTGACTTTTTCTTTGTATACCTCCTAATCTGTTATAATCAAAGCCTTTTCTTATAGGTCCTGGCTGCATTTGAAGTTGCCCTATGCCCACAGGCAAGGGCTGTTGCTGGTCTAGCGGCAGCTGCTGTCGAGGAATAGGAAATCCCCCAGGAGGACCAAACAGTTGGTGATGCTGATTAATGTGAGCCATTCTTGGAGGGGGTGGTCCTATATTCATAGCATTGGGGTTTCCGTCTATTGCACTGTAAGGACGTTTCGATGGTATGACAATACGGGATGGTTCAGAGTCACTAGGATGTCTCACTGGTGATCAAATTTTATCATTCTGCATGGTCAATCTGGTTGTAGAATCAAAAATTGTCAGATTATATTATAATCCACAAACTTGTATTTCTTTAAATAGATCAAATATTCTATTCAAGAGTTCTTCCAATACTTCTGAAGTAAATAGATATTAAAAAAGCGTATATATGAAAATATGCTCTTTCCAATAATAGTCAGACCATATTTATAGATTTTGAAAGGATTTACTTTATTACCAAGATAGTTTCATATTGATCGCTACTTTCCATCAAAGCATAACAAAGTATAATCAGACAATTTTTGATTCTACAACCAGATTGACCATGCAGAATGATAAAATTTGATCACCAGTGAGACATCCTAGTGACTCTGATATTCGGAGAACACTTAGACCCTCTAGATGTGGAGTAATCTAAAACACTCACACACTATGATTTGACTTTGTTCCAGCCATATTTACCTCTATCATTGAGACCTGGCGGCGGTCTGTTCATTATCACTTCTCTCTTCTGCAAAAACATGTCAGGTGGACCAGGAAGTCTGTTCATCCCCATGCCTGGAGGTGGTTGTCGCAAATCAGGTGGGGGTCCCCTAATAAAGGGAGGTCTTAAAGAAACCTGGAGGCTTGGATTTTCAGGCAAGTAAGGTTCCACTAAAAAAGAATAAAGAATATTTTTTTTATAGTTATGGGAAGCAAAAATTCCAAGATTTCTGATTAGGGTTAAGACTTAAGACTATGACCAATATGACACTTAGCACTGATAGATTATTCAAATAATTTTGAATGTGTTATTAAACAGTTTTACTTGGTAGCTTGATTTACATTCAAATCATAAAAGGTTGTTTCTGGAAAATAATTTGTTCCCTTTCGCAACAGTAAATATATTTGTTTTCATACTAATATAAGGATTTAAGATTACAGGAAGGTTTTATTTAAAATGAGGGTTTAAAAAGCTTAAAATTTTAAAAAATCCAAAGGTACAAAGGTTTAAAATTAGATTTATTCAATATCATTTCACTTTAAGCGCAATTATTAAATAAAAAACACATGGGAAAAAAATTATATATTTCTATGATCCAATCACTCTTCCAGAATGTGAGAAAGAAACTAATAAAGTAATCTCTTGACAAAGCCTTAGAGGGATTTAAAGAGAAAAGATCATTTTAAAAGCTGTGTACTACAAGGACATCCGCTCTTACGAATCAATTACTACTACTTGTGGGAGATATTCTTTATATAATAAACAGAAATTTCATGAATGTAATCTTAAATTCAGTGAAATTATTTCTCATTGTGAAGACATAGCATCGTTTGATGTTTTCAGATATTTTTATATTAACACAATTAACATACATGCCATTTTGATACCCACTGATCTGTACTGAATTATCTAAAGCCTTGATTTTTCTAGCTACCCTCATCATTAATTGCCCCACCCTCAATGATTGGTTAAATTGATAATACAAGTCTAATACCTACCATGGGCAGGTGGCGGGCGGCTTAAATTCATATGCATACCCAAATGACCTGGAGGAGGTAGGCAAAGATCAGGCCCTTCCAAGCCAGGGGCTAAAAGAGGGATAAAGAAGCAAACTAACCTAAACCCAAAGAAAATTTAAGCTGAGTGTAGTCAGGAGAATCAACATAAAGAGCTTCATGGTTACATGTCATTGTGCTGGCTAGTACATGTTAATAAGAAGTGCAGCTCTTTTTATAAATCTATGATTTCAAATGCTCCTTTGGTGATTTTTATTTGTAAATGTTATATAAAAAGATTTTTTGCAAATTATGTATGCAAGTGATTTTTTTTTTTTTGTTCCAATTTCAAAGGTTTCATAAGTCTCATAAAATATTTTGTTACCAAAGAAAAAATACATGGAACACCAAAAATCCACCAAAAGTAAAAGAGGGATGCCTAATCAGATCAGGTTTATAAAACAAGCCATCAACCAAAACCCTGAATGAGGAAAAAACAAAAGAATTTGCAGTAATACTAAAATAGATATGTGTTACACACACCTCCAGGACCAAGTGCCAAAGTGTCATCTTCAACAACGACTGGATCTGCACCATGATCATAGGGACATACATCTCCTAGCATGCAGAAACCTTTCTCTATTGAGAAAAGAAGATAAGGTTTTAAAAGATACACTAAAAAAGCTGCAGAGATACAAGTAGTTTAAATATCAACATTTTTATCTTACATTTAATACAAGATTGAAGGTAAAATATGCATTTATTGACTTAAGGAAAATCAAAATGCAGTATGCCTGACTTTAAATATCAAATGAGGACTTATCAAAAGAGAGGGGGGAAAACATTATCTCATTAAATTTTCAATGTAACGGATGTGCAATAAGTTAGCCATAGCGCCTATGAGCATTTTCTCCTTACACTAAATGTTCACCTCATCATACAATTTTCTCTCTTGTGCTGCTGATTTTTTTTACAAATTGTACTTTATTTCATAATTTTTATACTTCATAACAAAAATTTTTAAGATATAATTTTCATCAACGTTAAAGAAAAAGCTGTACACAAATAGAACCCAGCATTTTATTATCAAACTGATGTTCAGCGTATATAACTCCAAACATGGTGAAAAAACAATACTTTAGTTACTTGGCTTTTTATCAGATTTCTCTTTTAATATTTTATAAATAGATTTTTTTTTTTACTCCAACAATAATGCTCTCTAGAGCAATGGAGAGACCTTCAAAATTTTGACAGCGGGCCCTGGCTCCACCAAGTCCAGCTCCAGAAGCCATGGCTGAGCCTCCATCCACACCTCCAGGGGCCCGAGTGATCTCTCCAAGCCTGCCTTCCAGAGCCCGCAGCCCACCGACAGTACTCGAGACTGCAGGCGGGTCATTGGTCGACGATGAAATGAAGTCGTTATCTTGTAGAGGAGTGCTTCCACGGCTGTCAGGTTGGCGTGCTGGATAATAGGTACGGTTTGATATTGTATTGAAGGAAAACATTCTCTTTTAAACTGTTTTTCTAGTGTGACTTTAATTGAATTACGGTTACCATCTAGTTTTTAAGTGTAGATTTTTTTTCATTTAAAGTTTAAATTGTGGAAAAAGCTGTGGTCATAACTAAGGGTATTTAATTAAGTTAAAGACAAGAAAAAGATATTTAAAAATTCCATTTCAAATTGACAGGATTAAAAAAAATGATTCCTGATCAAAGCTATTCATGAAATATCAAGCAGATAAGATCCTTTTACAATCTGAATTGAGCTGATGAAATCAGTCCAGACACAGAGACTATAATTTAGGGTACCAAAAAGTTTGTCAGCTATGAGCTATAAAACAGATAAGAGAAACATAAAATATTAATCAATAATGGTAACCATTTTTTTAGTTTACAAGTTGCGTAACATGTCCTTTAAAGTAGTAATTGCAGACATCATTCAATTCTTAAAAAACAATACAATTTTGACCTAAGAAGTATTTAATAAAATGTAAGAGAGACATTAATTTGGAACCCAAACTGTTTTACTTTATTTGTAACGCCTAATATGGGATGATATAAAGATTGCTCTTTACACAAAAGGGTATTGGGTATTTATTAACATCTGAGTTACATACATTCTATGTTATTTTTAATAACATTTACATTTTTAACGATATATTATTTGTTAAAGTTATAAAACTTATTTTAAACATACAATACAGTTAAAAGAGCTTCTGCTTCATAAATATTGCAACAAAGATGAAAGAAGAATGAATAAATGTCCAGGTTTGAAAAGTTATTGTCTCCAAATTTATATTACATTTAAGTATTTCAAAGAGTTTGTGAGAAGAGTCATTTCCTGCATTTCAATCTAAAAGAGGCTACGTTTTTAGTAAAACTTATTCATTTCTTTCTTAAGGATTTTAGTTGCTTTATGATACTATCATATATCTTTCTCAGTATTATTAAATATGTATTTGACTTTGAGTGTATATAGGCTGAACCAAGTGGTTTGCTGTATTGGATACATTCATAACTTTTGACAAAGTAAACAAGTATTGTCTGCCATCTCTAGTTACAACTCAGACTTAAGGTAATGTATATTAAAAGTATATTTTCCATTAAATATTGCCCGTTAATGGAAAGTGCAGAAGTATGGAAAGAAACCAAAGCCAGAAAAAAATACCAAGCGGAAACATTCAATGCGAAATAAAGTGAAAAATAAAAACACTAAAAAGAACACGTTGAGCAATGAGGGGGGAAAAGACATCTAGTGACTCACTTAAAGACAAAGATCTACTTCTGAGCCTTGCTCCTCCTCCACTCCCAGGTCTACTCCAAGACCTTGGTCTTGGTGATCTGGATCTAGTCCTTGATCTCAAGGGCCGATAACGTATAGGGCTGCGACTAGTTCTGCCCCTTGGGCTACGACTTGATCTGGCACGAGGGCTCCGTGACCTAAGCCTTCCTCCGCCCCTGCTGTCCAGTGGTGATCTGTTCCTGCGGGGGCTTCGGGACCAACTTCTCCGACGTCCCCAGCGGCGGTCTGGAGAGTAACGTGCCCTCTCCTCAAACCGACGCCGGACTGGTCTATCATCACTTAAAGAGCAAAGAGAGATACAAAAATAAATATCAAGATAAATGAGATAATTTTTTCATTGGATGTAAATAACCCATTGTTCAAAAGTAATTAGATGCTCAGGTGGGTGCAATTGCACTGCACAAATGAATCGTGTTGAGGGGAGAACAAAAATGGAGAGAATAAGTTCGGTTTGATGAAATAGATTGTAGAACATAAAAGTATGAAATTACTAATTGTGGGACAACACTTCATGAGGTGATCAAATGTCTTTCAATCCATCAATTTGATACTGCAACTATGTTTATTTTTCAAGATTATTATTATTATTACAAGATGGTCACATTGTACAAAAAATTTCACTTGAAATAGGTTCAGTGTAGACAGGAAATGCACAGATATCCACAAATGTAAGCAAAATTTTTAAAACATAGCATATTAGACCTATTTTAATGGGGTTTCTTTATCAAATGTAAGAAAACAAATATAAGCAGAATTTTCAAAACATAGCATAGACCTATTTCAAAAAGTTTTTTTAATCAAATGTAAGAAAACAAAACTTTCAAAAAGTACTTACAAGTCTCTTCTACGAGGGCTAAAGCTACGGCTCCTTGTTCTTCTTCTCCTGAATTCTCTATCCCTCTCACGGAAATCATTTCTCTCTCTCGGTTCACGCACCTCTCTTGTATCTCCTTTACTCTCTCTGGTATCTCCCCTACCATCTTTGGCATCAGCCCCTCCTCTGTCCTTTTCTCTTTCACGGATAATGTCTCTTGCATCTCTTATTCCATCACGGCTCCTTTCATCTCTCCAAGAGTCTCTGCGATCTCTATCTCTAGATGCCCCACGCTCTCGCTCTCTGCCTTCTCTTGATGAAGCACCAGATTCCCTCACTTCTCTGGGTGGATCTCTGGTAGAGTTTGATTCCTTGGTATCTTTTGGGTAAACAGAGTCGGTGTTTCCAGATCCACTCTTTGAATTAGGTGATGTAGCAGTAGTGGATGAGGTTAAACCAGAAGGATCTCCTTTATTTTCCTTATCATCAGTAGTGGAAGAAATCTGAAAAAAAAAAAACAAACAAAAAACAGAGCATAATAAAAAATGAAAAGCAGATGTGTAGGCTGGATTAATTATCTGGAAATGCCTTAGTGTAATATAAAGTTTATTTTGAACATACAAGTGATACTTATGACTCATCACTTCCATCTCACCTCTGAAGTCTTTTTTTTCAGAGATTCATCTCTATCTCTTGATGATAAAGCCCGGGTAGTTTCTTGCTTAACAGACGTGGCAATGGAAGGTTTAGGTTTCACATCACTAGTCGCAGGAACATAAACTTTTGATTTGAGGGCTTCAAATAAATCATTCACAAAAGGTTTTGTGTCTGAAAAGGAGAAAACAATTGATTCCATTCAATATTTAAAATTGCAATGAAATGAATCAGAATGATAAATGTTTGCACACACTGCTTTTAAATTGCTGAGCACAGTATGATTAATTTACAACTTAAACATCACACCGTAATGGTAATACTCAGTAATTCATGCAAATGTATGAATTTAGTTTTGTTTTATTTTTTTTAATTTCACCAAAATAATGTCTCTGAAAATAATTTTGTTAAAGATATATGAATGAAAGAAGTTGGTACAAACCAATCTTAATTCTTTATGCAATATTCATAACCTAAATTAGGTTATTGTAAAAAGCTAGGAAAAAAAAAATAATGTTACACTTTTTCATTTTGATAACAAAAGTGCCCTTAGAAATTTAAAAAGAAGAAAGGCACCATTCCAATCAGTTGGTTTTTATGACAACAAAAAAAAATGAAACTGGTTATGAAATTTTTTAAAATCCTCAATTTTTCCTCAGTGGATCCTAAACCCTAGAGTGACATTGAAGAGACACCTTTTTGGTAAGGATCAATCTCAGCTCAGATCCAGTCCTGAAACTAACAAAATGTGGATGTCCAGATTTAGCCTAAAATTGGACACATCTCTGAATCATTAATATATTTATTACTAGATATAAAATGTATATTTCAAAATCTTGACAAAACCTTACTTTGTTGCAAAAAGACATCCAACTGATCAACACAAATATCCCTCAGGTCCTGTTCTGGTTTGTCTTTCTTCACAAGGGCACACACATACTTTGCCAGAGCTCCAGGTTCAGCATCACATCTTAATTTCAAGTAAAAAAAAATTGAATTGGAATTGAGACAATAAATTATAATTACTGCACAAAATATTCTTGTTGTATCTCAAAAGATTTGAAGAATTAGAGAGAGAGAGAGTCATTTATTCTGAAGGTTCTCTGATGAAACACAGATAGGATTTCTCACTGACACAGAGGGATTTTCCCCTTTTTAAAGGTTAAAGAGGGAGGGGGAGAGAGAGAATAAGGAGAATAATTTTAAATCTAGATCTAGAATTCTTCTCAGTAAACTGTCTCTTTCAAGAGTTATTTAGTGTATGACAACAATCATTTTGTTTTGTTTGTCAAGTTTCTTTTCTTTTGGTTTTGTTCGATGTTTTTTTTAAAAACAATGTGGGTTGTTTTTGCGTAAACACTAATAATTTTATCAGTACAGTGTTACCGAGTGAGGCTATCATAGACACAGACAGTGTCACAGAGTGATTTATTGACACAGAGTGAGCTTATTGACACAGAGTGATTTTACAATCGATACCTTAATACAGAATGATTTTATCATTGACACTGAGTGGTTTTATCATTGACACAGAGTGGGTTTAACAATGTAAATTGATTTTATTCCTGACGCAGAATGGGTTGTCACTCGTTTGGGTAGTTGTTTTGTAAATTGGTACAGATTGAGTTTATATATACGAATCTGATTTCTTACTGACACAGAGGGTTTTTGCGCATTATAAAGGTAAGAGAGAGCGAAAGAGAGAGTGTTAAACAAAACCAGAGATAAAAGAATAAGAAAAATCTGCGAGGGAAAGAAGAAAAGGAAGAAAGAGATAGAGAGAGAATAAAAAGGATAGTCTCAGAAAGGGAAGGAAAGAGAGACAAAGGGGGAGGGGAGGTGAGAAAAGAAAGCCGGGAGCCAGAGAAGAAAAGGCTGAGAGACAACGAGTGACATAGTGAACTCAAGATTCAATCAAAATGTAGACAAAGTGAGCAATGCTTTATTTGGATTTGTTCTCTCTTTCAGAAAAGTAGGCTAAGTTGTCTACAATTTTGTTTTGAAAATAGGTTTCTTTTGGTTTTTTAAATCCACCAAAGATTACAATCTAGGCAAATTCAACAAATGAACTTCTGAAGCACAATTTGCTATGAATGGAGGAAAAAAAAACAACCTGTACCTCAAAAAGTTTTGGTTTGCGGTGAATTGTATTTACATATTGTATTCAGCACACACACACACACACACACAAATAATAAAAACATACATTTTACAGTGATGCCAAATGCATGATTTTTTTTTTTACTGAACTTTTTCACGAACCGGTACAGCCACGTACCGGATTAAAGATCTCAAAACACACCCCAAATTAATATGAGTAATATATTAAAGCAGAATAGGAATGATGTACTTCTTACTTTTAAGTTTTTAAATTTGCATGCTTTAAAACCTTTTACTTTTAATTTATACATTATATAGCAAAACTGGAGCAAAATGAGGGTGACTAGCAAGCCTGGCTGATTTTCAAGACTAAACGTGCACTGACCAATTTGATATTTTATTTCTTCTTAACATGGCTATGCCTCCGTTGGAACCACAGTTTTACATGTGACACAGTAAGCCACACTAGCTTAACGGCAGTAATCCGATATCAAGACGCCATTTGCGTCTTTCCTGTCAAACCAATGCCAATTTTCATTCCTGTATCAATTTCTTATGTCCAGTGGACCAATACAATCAACGAATTCCATCATGGACGAAACTTTATTTCTAGATTCTAATTCTAATCAGAAAATCATAAAAGTCTAGTCTAGATCGACACAAAGTCCTTGGATCATGATACCTCCTACTGCCCTACTTTAGACCTAATCCACGTATATATGCATGGACACTTTGAATCACACTTAAATTAAAAGAAATCCAACTGGAGTCTTTGATTGAGATTGGTTGACACATAAATCTGATAATTATTCCGAAGTCAAATCGGACCAGATGTTATTACTTTGTTGCTCAGTGATGTTCGTACTTTTTCTGGTTTGCTTATAATTCCGTTAAAAAATTATTTTTCCCCGTTTCCATAAGTCAATGCACGGCTGCACGAAGATTGACGGACCTTGACAGAACTCAGACAGGTGAATTTTTTTTCAAAGCTGAGACGGACGATTTATTTTTTTACGGAATTCCGTAAATTTATGGGCACTCCTTGAGTTTTGTGGTCCCTAGCCTGTGCGCAATCAAAAGGGTGGGTGAGTGAAATTTTATTGAATAAAATACCTGCCAGATACATACTCCCTGCCTTTTTGTTGTTATTATTTTTTTTTTTATTGTATTGGCATGATTTGTTTGATTAAAAAAGACAGGGAGCGATTCGATTGTATTCAATTGTTTAAACATGTGTACAATGCGGGCAGGAAAGGGGATGCAGACGAACATACACAAGCACATAAAATTCATACATGTTAAGCAACCAACTCAACTCTCTCTCTCCACTGGTTGACTGACTCTTATGTTATCGAATCCTACCCACTCGCCTATCGAATTCTACCCACCTACCCATTTGCTTGCCCAAAGGCTAGGGACCACAAAACTCAAGGAGTGCCAATTTATGTCTAGATATCTAGCTGCATCTGGTGTTTGGTGGTGTGTCTGAGAAGTCACGATTGGTCACCAGAAATGTCCATTAACTTAGCCTAGCTTCTGGCTCAAATACACAAGCGTTATAAAATCAGTTGCATCTAGAGACTACCATCAACTTAAGCGTAGCAGTTACGATTTTTACTTAGCATGGTTAAGTTGAAAAGTAATGATGAGTGTTACATACAGGCCCACGACATTGGCGTGTAGTCTAACCTGAGCAGTTCTGAGAAACAAATGATTTGAAAGAAAACACAAGACTAGAATCAAGATCTTCAGATCTAGTGTCCTTTACTAGATCTAGATCTAGTTTACAGCGCAAAAGTTTTATTTACACTGCGTCAATTGACATTACCATTAATTACTAAATTAGAGCTAGACCAGATCTAGAAGTAGAATGTAGATCTAATCTATTTGTTGAATCTTGATATAGATAGGAATTAGATCTAGTCTATATGTTTATCTTAAAACAAATAATCTAGATCTACATCTACATCTAAACCTTGACTTACATCGGTGACAGCTTTGCAGTGAGCCAGGTTTTTAGAGCCTCTACTTGTTCAATAATCATGCTTCTTGTTTTGTGCTTTTACATGGGCATGAAAGCACACGTTTGATGTAGATTATAGCAGGCATAAAATATGCACTAACACTAGCAGCCAATAAGCAAGTAAAAATTATTCTAGCTAAGCTTATCAAACTTAATGTTCAGGCCTAGATTTTTTTTTTATTTAGGTCGAGCTCGCCTAATGTCGGTGTCTGGTTGTCTGCTTTCACTTCAGTTCATGGCAGGAAGCGGAAACGCCGGTTAGTTTACACCGGGTCGGGTAAAATCAAAGGAGAAGTGCGAAGTACTGCAATTACAAACATGTCATCAAAGAGCGAGAAGTGTAAGAAATGCGTAAAATTCAAAGGATTGCGACTGTAAAAAGCAGAGAATTTGTAACAAAAAAGTTATAAGCGAAAATTGTGTCTTTATCAACTTTATGTGCACTTCGTTAACTGGACATTTTTCTTCATAATTATATCAAACTAATTGTAGCGACAGTAGTTGTTATAGTTGTTATTGTTGTTATTATTATTATTATTATTATTATTATTATTATTATTATTATTATTAT
>RQTK01000063.1:726590-793782 GCA_003991915.1 Elysia chlorotica | reverse complement strand
AGTAGTAGTAGTAGTAGTAGTAGTAGTAGTAGTAGTTAGTGGTAGTAGTAGTAGTAGTAGTAGTAGTAGTAGTAGTAGTAGTAGTAGTAGTAGTAGTAGTAGTAGTAGTAGTAGTAGTAGTAGTAGTAGTAGTAGTAGTAGTAGTAGTAGTAGTAGGAGGAGGAGTAGGAGGAGGAGTAGTAGTAGTAGTAGTAGTAGTAGTAGTAGTAGTAGTAGTAGTAGTAGTAGTAGTAGTAGTAGTAGTAGTAGTAGTAGTAGTAGTAGTAGTAGTAGGCTAGTAGTAATAGGCTAGTACATGTAGTAATTTTAGCAGACCTAATGTAGCCTAGACGTCACAGGGTTGTAATACATTTAATTGTCGTGGTGGAAGCTGGAACAACAGCATAGACGGTACATGTACCAGTTGTTTTTATTTTGTGATTATTTATTATGATTAACCGGTACATAATTGGGTACATCCTTTCGTTTTTTCTTTGTTTTTGTTTTTTTTTAGAGTTAAGTAGTCGCTATTTCATTTTTCGTTTGTGTTTCTGTGTTATTTTTTGTTTTGTTTCTTTTTCTTACATTCGGGTTTTTCTTCTGTTTTTTTTTTTTTTGTCAGTATTACAGGACGCTGGAAAGGACCTTTTTTTATTGGGGGGTGGACAGCTGATATCATAAGCTTTTATTTTATCCTTATGAGAACAGCCTTGGCTGTGTAAGGAATGTACCTCCCTCTGTCTGTCTATCTGTCTGCCTGTCTCTTTGTGTCTGTCTGTCTCTCTCTCTCTCTCTCTCTCTCTCTCTCTCTCTCTCTCTCTCTCTCTCTCTCTCTCTCTCTCTCTCTCTCTCTCCCCTCTCTCTTTCTCTGCCTCTTTTTCCTTCCCCGTTCTCTTTCTGTCTCAAAACTTGATTATTTTACATACCCCAATGCAACATCACGTGTGTGTATCTACAAGTTTAATAAAAGGACACGAATATAAAGAATTATATATAAGCCATTGGAGAATAAACCGAATTGTGATTACGGATTATAAATGAAACTTTTGACAGGAGCGTACTAAGAAAAACTTCTATTA
The DNA here is from genome assembly GCA_003991915.1 of Elysia chlorotica. Classification (NCBI taxonomy): domain Eukaryota; kingdom Metazoa; phylum Mollusca; class Gastropoda; family Plakobranchidae; genus Elysia; species Elysia chlorotica. The sequence goes on along the minus strand of RQTK01000063.1, from coordinate 792,724 downwards.
AGATAAGACATTATGTTGCTTGAATGAACGTATTTTTTAATCAAATAAGTTAACGTGAAAAAAAACAATAAATGTTTTCTTTAATACTGTATACCATTATAGAAAGAAAGGCACTTGGATTAAGTAATATGGATTATCTTTAAACAATATGTAGCTGAATACCACAAAAATGTAAGCTTAATTGTTATTTTTGCTGTGTAGGATTAAACATAAATACATTGGACAGTGTAGTTGGTTTTCTTTTTATGTCTTCTTGTGAGATTAAATTATTGGAAGAATGAAATTGTGAAATTAATGCGTGTAAATTAATTAATAAATGTATAGCTCAGCATTCTTTATTTAATTTTCTTTCTAATCGAAACAATTTCAATGAAAATGTGCTTGATATAGTTTCTGGTAATTATGGACTTATTTAAAGACTCTTGCTAAAGATCATAGATTAGGCCTAGAGCCATATGTATGCTTCAATAATGTCTTTTTCCGACGACAAAAGTGGCTGAGACGTGGTCCGATTCAATCAACGTTTCCTGTCTGCCATTTCGACCCATAATCCATCTTTTGCTGCAGTCATTATGAATAATTTGAGGCGAACTGAGGAAACAGTCTTAGAACAAACGACAGGCGTCATTTCCTGAAATATCGCACACAATGCAACTTTTATCTGTAGAAGTGCCAAGCGCATACCAATGCAGTTCCTTGGTCCCTGTAAAAATGTAAAAACAGAAAAAAAATTACAAATATCAATGATCAATGAAAGACACAATACTGTTAACGAGGAAAAAATGGTTATGTTTATTTGTATATACATAAGTGTGTCAACAAAGTATATTATTACTGTTAATCGATGATCAAAAGCACGCAATTACACCGATACGTTAAAACATAAAGGCAATTAAAAAAAATGTATATGGGCCTAAGTGCTCTCAGCTCGCACCGCATGCCAAAACAAAATATAAAATAGTTGTTTAAACATATAACTTTTTTTAAGCCAAATAAGTTTTTAAAAAAACATGCACAATAATAATACCACCACCACCACCACCACCACCACCACCAACACCAACAACAACAACAACAACAACAACAACAACAACAACAACAACAACAACAACAACAACAACAACAACAACAACAACAACAACACAATTCTGCAATAAAAACAAACTAAATTATTGTTTACCTGGCCGAAAGGAAGGTGGGCGTACTGATGCCTCTGTAGCTTGTTTTCAGGAGAAAAGCGCTCAGGGTCAAACTTCATAGGGTCGGGCCAAATATCAGGATCCCTGTGGATGGCGAACTTAGGGTGGGGCGGGTGAGGGCAATACGAGAGAAAAAAAAGTGGGATAGATAAAGGGTAGAGAGGGGGGTAGAGAGAGAAAGAGAGAGAGGTAGATAGATAGATAGAGAGATAGATAGAGAGAGAGAGAGAGAGAGAGAGAGAGAGAGAGAGAGAGAGAGAGAGAGAGAGGTAGAGAGAGAGAGAGAGAGAGAGAGAGAGAGAGAGAGAGAGAGAGAGGGGGGAGAGAGAGAGGGAGGAGAGAGATAGAAGATAGAGAAAGAGAGAGAGAGAGAGAGAGAAGAGAGAGAGAAAGGGAGAGATAGATAGAGAAAGAGAGATAGATAGAGAGAGAGAGAGAGAGAGAGAGAGAGAGAGAGGGAGAAGATGGGGAGGGGGGGTGGAGATGACATTGTAATCAAACCGTGGGCCTACTCTTTATGGAGTGGGAAAACATGATTTATTAGAAATTTAATACATTTGTAAATTATTTCTTTTTTTTTTTAATTGAGACTAATTCAAATTTTATGCAGATTTTATGAGAGATACCATATGATTATGGTCTATAAGAAGATTTTTTTATTCGGTTTACAAAAATACAACCTTTTGTACAACGTATTGTAAATGCAATTGATACATATTCAGATGCATGTTGGTTTCCTACTATTCCACCATACATTCTTTGTAAAGAACCTTTCAAAAAAGAAAAATGAGTAATAATGTAAAGAAAAATTATGATTCATATCAGTATGTGTAGCACTTTAATCTGAAGCGAATAAGCACATGTACAATATTTATATTAGTGTACATGACATGCAGCACTAAATTTTAGCTGAAGAATGAAGTCATATCCAAACTAGTAGGTTTACGATCATTTAAAATGCATGCTACATTTTTTGTCCACATTAACTATCTGACTCTAAGATACGAAAAAACTTTAAAACGTCTCTATATGTCAAAGGGATTGGTCGTCTTCGATAGTAATATTATAATATTATTTTATCTCACCACTGGAAAAGCAACGGTCATCCCTTTTGGTATATGAACGCCACCAATAACAATGTCTTCTTTGCAGACTCTATCCAGCTGGAAGCCAGGTGGGTACAATCTCATACCCTCGTTAAGGCACATGTCCATGTACGGCAAATCCTAAAAAGGAAAAAAAAAATAACAACAGAGAGTCGAGTCCTTGGAGTACATATTGTGTAAAAATGAACAAAATGTACCTTCAGTAGGGCATACACGATTCAATTCAAAACAAAGTTGATTTTGATGCAAATAATGTTGATATGATGTATTTATCTATTTATCTGGATAGGGCAGACTTCTCAAAGAGCAAATAAAGTGTTTATTGACAACAGCATAGTAAACCCTATTCCCATGGCTTACACAGTTAAAAAACAGAGAGATAGAGAGAGAGAGAGAGAGAGAGAGAGAGAGAGAGAGAGAGAGAGAGATATATATAATTGCATTAAACACATTTTTCGTAGACATCTGCTATTATAATTAAAATGGCTGATCTTATTTAATTATTATAACTACATATAGTACACCAATATCTGTTTTTCTTCTAATTTAAATCATATAAGAATAGAAATAAAAGATATGTTTTTAGTTGTTTGTCTCCCAACTGTCCAAAGTACCTAACAACATTGTCTATTTATTATAATTTGAATCATCGTAGAATAGAATTAGAAATGGTCAAACCTGGATACCGTATATAATAGAACTAAATGCATGTATAGACCTATATTTTCTACTCATTAGAATCAACGGAACACAGAACTAGATGCCTCAAGTTGTTTGTCGAACCTGGATGTTATCGTAAGTTGGCACACAGCCTCCCAACTTTTCATCAATCTCCTGGTGTAGTCTGGCGCAGCAGTCCGGATTCTGGGCCAGCAGAAACAGTGTAAAGCTCATCACTGTGGAGACTGTATCGTAGCCAGCCAGGAGGAAGATAAACGCCTGGCCCTGCAAATCAGAGGAAATAACATACTGTTGTTAAAAACACAATAAAACAAAATATATACATGTGTGTATGTGTGTTTTTGTTTTTAATAATAATACATGCACACACACACACATTTTTTGTGAATTCTAAAAAATTGCATAATCAATGTCCAATTCAATTTTTCTCTTGTTTGTGGTTTATCAGCTGATGCTTTTTGAAATTGGAAGCTGCGCACTTAAACACACGTTATAATTTTTCAGTTCACTAACCTGAATGTCGGTATGAGATAGCGGTTTTCGCCCTGTAGCAATATTCAGCTCCTGGGCCTCATCTCTGCTCATGTTATCATTGTCGGTAGGATCTTCTTCCTCGGACTCCAGGAGCAGCTGCAAGAAATCGTTTCTCTTGGACACTCCGTTGTTGGACCCCTGAGAAACGAAAGTGACGTTTTAAGAGTAATGGTAGGAAAATTATAAAGTAATACATGTTGTTTGTTGTTGCTATCACTGCTGTTGTTATTTTTGTTCTTGTTGTTATAGTTGTTGTTGCTGATGTTTGAAGTAATGTTTTTAATTTTTGTTTTTTTTATTTTTTGTATCTTTGAATATATAATAAATTCTCTTAACTATTTTAAAAGAAAAAAATATATATCCAAACAATGCAATGAGTAAGCCATCGTGACAATAATCTTGCAAAGCTGTGCTGAGGTGTTGGTTGTTTTGCAAGAACATGACTGTTTAACGCATTACTATAAAAGCTTATTTAAAAAAAAAAGCAAACATTAATGATAACCCTTAATCGATTAATCCGATTAGAAGTTCCCTTCACTAGAACCATTGGGGTGATACTGTAAACGTATATAATTATTATTTAAACGTTTATTTTACCTCTTTTCTTTCCCTTAAGGCCTCATTCACAAAACTGCTGAAGAAACGCGTAGAGTCCTTCGGAAACACTGGTATTCCAAACATGTCCCATTTTTTGCTCATGAAAGGAAAGAAGAAGCTAGCTATTGCCATGCGCCCAATGGCATCCATGATCTTTTTGGCTTGTATGACAAAGTCGCTTCTTTCGTCCTGTATATGATATAGATGTATATTTTTTTAATTTCCTATTACAAGGAATCGCTATATAAAACACGTTGGATACATTTTCTTTAAAGTGTTATGTTGATTGATGAAATACACCTATACTTTTGTGGCACATATACCGTATTCACCTAAAATTTAATTTCTGTAATTGTTCATATTAATTGTATATCTATACAATGTGCAAAATATGGGAAATAATAAGAAAGGCTATAGAATAAACACATTAACAAACCATAGTTCGTTAGGTCTAGTTAAAATATTCAGTTTCTTGTTTCACACTTTAAATTCCTTAATGTATTACACCGTCCACGTTTTTTTATAATAACAATTTCAGCCTTATAGCCCGTGTTTCAAATAGATTATTTGTATCTGCTTGTTTTATATCAAACTAAATATATAGACCAATATAACTAACTATTTCTTTCGTTTACTTAAACCCACCAAACAGTTAAACGTTTCTTTCGCAAAGAGGGGGGGGGGAGGGGGAGATGCAGAAATGTTTTAAGTGTTAGATATTATACCTGTGTCGCATCCCACGATCGGACAAACTAATATCGGATTTTCCATCAGTAGACTCATATATTATAACTTTACCAGCTGAAACTAAAGTCGTGGAATACCCGCTCTGTCTATGTGTAGCAGCACGTAATATTATCTGATGATTAGTTTTACAACCCGTCCGCGATTATATAGCGAGTTTATAACGTTGGCCGTTAGAAAATTTATCTCACAAACCTTAATTATTAGTTAAATTTCGAAAAAGAAATCCTATAGGCCTACGCTGTCGCCGTATAGGATCCCCCAGGGGAACCTAGGAGACGTTAAACCCAGAGAGAGGGAGAGAATTCTCTAGAGAGGTAAAGAGAGAGACAGAGACAGACAGACAGACAGACAGACAGACAGACAGACAGAGAGAGCGTGAGAGAGAGAGAGAGAGAGAGAGAGAGAGAGAGAGAGAAAATGCATTCATTTGTTACTTTGCACGTCTGTTCCTTTAGTTTATATTTTTGTTCAAGTTTCAAGCTTAATAATTACGTTGATCTATCATAACTTTTTTAACTTTAAGAGCTCAGGGAATTGTTTGTGGAGAAAAGTTATCAATAAAAAAGGTTATTGGTAATTTAGGTGAATGGAAAATTAATGTCGTTTCAATGGTTATCTACCAAGGCTTCCAGAACTAAAAGGCAGGGTCACCGAAAAAACAAAAACTCACACTAAGAGTAAAACTGAGTTAAGAGTCTTTAAAAAAAAAAATACTGTGCATCTTGCTGCGAATCCCAGATTGGTCAAAAAATGTTAACGCATTTGTTAAATTTCGTCCCCTTCTGGTTGGGTGGGTGTCAGTTTAATGTGATCTGGTGAGACAAAAGTCCAGGTATCCTCGCTCTGCTCGTGTGTGGCACCAAGTAAAGTTCTCAGACGTCAGTTTTGGAGCCCGTCCACAATAACTTATGTAGTGCTGACGTTGGATGTTAAACAACAAAAACCAACAAACCAATAACCATGTCGATGTGCACTTATAATTTCGAAACAATAATTATACAATTTTACGAATTCTGAAAACTACCCCAGAATAGTTATGTACTCACAATGATGGACACTTTACACTTTTAGTGTAGTAGGCTTGTGGTTTGAACAAAAAATATTCTTTTGGTATCAGTTTGTTCTATACGTGCCGAAAATTAAGAGAAAAGGATCACTTTTATTTTTACTAGCCAAAACTCTTTTAGCTTTGCTCAATCCGGTGACTTTGCCTTCTATTTTGGAAGCCCTAGGGCCGCAAGTACAACGACTTGTCGTAAGAATATACCTGGTTGTCCAATGTCCTCTACTATTGGTTGGATCGTTGTCAGTATAATGTGACCAGTTGAGGCTTGAGTGTCCATACACTGTCTCTGACATGTCACGAGAGAAGTGTTACGGCTTGCGCTATCCAATTTCTAAGACTTATTCCACTGATGTGGTCGCAAGATATTTCTTTTTAAAGTCCGATAGAAGCTAAACTCAAGAGTCATGCCGTATAATAAAATATCGGTGATACTGTATATTACATGACAGTATGACGGTTTTAATATTTATGACGTATCGTGGATCATAGTTAGCAGAAGGACTCATTCATTTGCCATTCTCTTCGGTTCACAAAGTTGCTGAAATTATACATGATATCCTCAATTGCAAAGGCTTGTACACCCGAAGTGGTCGCAAGATAGTTTCTTAACAGCAATAGAAGGTAAACTCAAATGTTGTACAAATGTAGTGTATAATTTATACAATAATGATACAACAGTATGAAGGTTTATATGTGTATAGCCTACCGCGCATCATATTCAGCATGTGAGTGAAGGGCTCATTCATCTGGAGTTCTCTGCGGTTGACGAAGTTGCTGAAATGTTTGACTGCGATGTCACGGACCATGTCCAAATCGCGAACGGAGAGCATGGGCGTTTTGCAGGAGTAGTATCCGTAGACCTAAAACAATACACGCAATACTTTGAAGTCAAATGTTAAATAAATAGGTAGTTGCTTATAGCATCCAACATCAGCCCCATATAGGCTATTTTACGCGCTGCCACTTAATGTTTTTATTCCGTCTTCTCCAACCTGTCATTTCCTGTATTTCCACCCTTCTCTGTTTCTTCTCTGCGCAGATTCTGAGTTACCTTTGGTATCTTACATCTTTTAAAAAAAAAGATGATTTACCTTTGCCGTCTTAAACTTTAGGTACTGTTCTTCTTGAAATAGGAAGGGCCCTTTTCTCATCTCTTGGATGAAATTTCCGAAAAGTGGCAATGGAGTAAGTGAAGGAATACCCAACTTTTTGAAGACCCCATGCTCGGAGGACATGTAGGCAACATACACTGCTAAGATGGCGACGATAAGTACCAGGAGGGCTGTAATTATCCATGAACAATCCATGGCAAAGATCAGACGTAGATCTATAAAGAAACTGTAAGAAGAAGAAAATAATTAGGCTCGTTTTATTTCATAAGAAAGATTACACCAGATTATTTGAAATTGAACGTGAATGGGTTTGTTAAACTAAACGTAGGTTAAAAGTTGTGAGGAAAACAACTTCAGCTCATTTCACTTCAATAGAAAGATGGTACTGGTCTATGAGAATGTAAATGGGTTTATTACACTAAAAGTTGTTAGTAATAACTTCAGTTTAAAAGTGGTAAGAAGAAGAAAAAACAACAACTACAGCTCATGTTATTTCATTAGAAAGATTAATATTCGACCATTTTCATAGAATGTGAATAAGATTGGTACACTTAAGACTAATTTTAATATTCTGTTTTATTATTATTATTCTGCCTGTAAGTGTTGAAAATTATTTTGATGATCTCTAAATATGTGTATGCCTACAGACTGAATATATGGATTTATTTTTGCGAATAACATGTAGAGGAAAAGTTTTTGGGAAAAAATGTCTCAAGATCCTGCTTTGGTATTTAAAATTTCAAAAGAAATGAAAAGTACACCGTCTTTATCAGTAAACGACGAAAATCACTAGACCAATGCGAAAGGCATTTAGCTTTAAAAAATAAAAGGCCAGCTAGAGAAAAATAGTCCGCACAATTATAAAGATTTTTTTACAAAAAAAAAGAATTATACAAATAAATAAGCATAATGTACGAGAAAAGATTGTAAACGAGGAAGAAAAAAAGGTATTGATGACAGCATATGATGCTGATTGATCGAGGGACACGTACAATAATATTGTATTATTATTACAACAATGAACCTTCAAAACATTGTGTAAAGGCAAGTGTTATGTTTATGTTTTACTATTATTAATTGACAGTATGAACCTGGATTCGTTCTTCAATACCTGACTTCTTGACATGAACAAAATAGTATATTAATTTTAGCCGTATGAACCTTACCTTCCTAAATCAACTTGATGCTATTCACAATGCTAGTTTCCAGGAATTATGTTATGGGACACTTTTCTCAACTCAACTCAACCCATGCTACAAGTGGCTATTCTGATGCAAGATGGGTGAATTCTTAACACAGCGCATTATTGAAGGTTCATGTATCAGCATAGAGCTAAAGAATGTCCTGGTTAGAGTTTCTCAATAGGGGCAGTTTGACGGTCACATTGGACCAGGCTTGACCCCAATGCTTCAGGGTGACCACGAACTTTCAGTCCTCAAGGGTGGAGATATCGGCAAAATTAAATGACATAACGGGCCCGTTATATAAAAGGAAACTGACCTCAGTCAACATTCCTACGTGTTCACGTACAAGTTTATACATAGAACGCTCAGCTGGTTCGAGTTTAGCAAGTTGAAAAAGACAATCGCTTAAAATCAAACATAATTTAAAAAATACCTTTGAAGCAATTGTATATCTTTTAAATAATTATGCATGTATCTCTTATCGAGTCGCTCAAAATTAGGCCTAGAAGTAATTTATTTACAGCTGGTTGCTTTGTTGTTGTTTTTTTTTATTTAATTTTTTGTTTGTTGTTGTTCTGGTTTTTTTTAATGGAATTATCACACTCCTTTATTATAATTTACTCTTTGTGAAAAGTATCCTTTTCTCAAGTGATAAAAGATGAACTGACATTGGATGGAGGAAACAATAATATGGAATTGAGTCCCTGGTTTTATGATTTAACAGAGAATATCAAAAAATGTGTGTTGTTTTAACGTCATTCACAACCAGTATCGCTTCTTTGGTAAATCAGAGGGAGAAACATTGTAACACGTACTCCGTAACTGCCAAGCTACCTCTGGTGGAGGTATTCACGTACCGATAAAAAAAATTAACAATGAAGTAGGTATAGTGGATCAATACTCACAAGTTTTGAAACGCTACATACATTTGAGGCGCAGCAATCAGTAAGGATATAGGCCTACAGATAGACAGGCAGACAGACAAACAGACAGCCTGATAGGTAGGTAGATAGATAGATAGATAGATAGATAGATAGATAGATAGATAGATAGATAGATAGATAGATAGATAGATAGATAGATAGATAGATAGATAGATAGATAGATAGATAGATAGATAGATAGATAGATAGATAGATAGATATTGTTCAGAGCTTGGGTTTGGACAGCTAATAATGTCAGTAATATGAACGGTATTGACAGGATTACCGTTTTGTGTGTTGTCACACAGAGACAAAGCGGGGATAACGTATAACCTGACTACTGGCTAATTCGGTCACATAATAATTAATATGTCATTGCGTGTACTGACACTGACCCATTCTGAAGGGAACAAGTCAACCTGATCGAAGCTCGAATCCAAAACTTCCTGATTCGAATCCGCGCTCTCTACCATTGAGTCACCTCGTGCAATTATTCGGCTGTTATGTCGGTGGCATTAGAAACAATAGCACCTTCCTAGCATGTTCAATAACAGGAGGGGCCTAACTGGTTTAACTTTAAGTGGCTTATCGTTGGTCTCCCAATCAGGAGGCTTCTGGTTCGAAACCCACGATTTGTGAAAAAATGTTTTTTTTTCGATTTCGTGTCCTACTGGTTGGGTCGGTTCAGTATAATATGGCAAGCTAAGACATGGTGTATCTCCGTACTGTCTATGTGTGACAGCACGTAACATTTTCAGACGATAGTCTTGGGGCCTCGTCTAAAATATAGTTCTGACGTTGCACGCTAAGCTACAAACTCAAACTATTCACAGGAGTCAGCCAGCCCTGAATCCGCTACCATCAAAGCGTAATAGCGTCGTTAGTTGTTATTACACATTGTAATATTATCTATAATGAATGTGCAATGTATTATTAATTCAGTTTGGTTGATGGATTTAGCCCCATTGGTCAAACTAGGGAACTCTGTGAAGAAGTCGCTAGCTCTCCCGACTGAGCTAACTACCAAAGCGCTAAATGCTCCAGTTACCTGGCCTTTATGGTTTTGATAGGTGTCAGTCTGAGCTTAAGCTTACTTCTAAAGTAGGGAACTTTGTGAAGAAGTCGCTGGGTCTCCGTACTTTTGATGTAACCTGTTATGTAGGTGGCTCTTTATCTGGCCTTTGTGCTTTTGATAGGTGTCAGTCTGAGCTTAAGCTTACTTCTAAAGCTTCGTCCAGGTGTCAGCTTTTGACGCCTGTTGTGAGTAGTTGTGGGCAGTGGCTTCTGGAATTCGACCAATGAAACTTGACGTGGGCGGGGTTAAAGTTACAGCGGCGTTTAGAATGTTCAGGAGGTTATGACGTGAAAGCTCATCACATAGTTTCACCCCCAAATTTATGCGAAAGTGTGTAGAATAGCCATGTAAGAAAGTGGTGGTGTGCGTATATGGACAGTGCGTTCATTGTATTGGTAACGCATGTAGATAGAGGTGTTACTAAATTAATTAAATAATATAAAATTAAATATTGAGCAGTAGTAAAAGAGAAAAAGAAAATACTTAAGATGTACTAATTGAGAGAATACATAATTATAATGTAAAAATGGCAACCTGCAAAAAGTGAGACAACCCTAAAATCGTCACGCTTAGTCGTTTTGAAGATCTTTCTTTTTCTTGAAAATGCAACCTTGTTTTGTAGAAGTTCCTCTAATCTTCGCTTTTTATTATTGTTTTTAAGAGCATAACCAAATTGAATATTCAATATTGCTCTTCATTAATTTCTTTCAAGGCTTTTGTATATCATGCTACATGCACTATGTGGGAGCCTACATCTGTCTTTGGCACCGTTCTAAATGTATCCTCTAACTCCTTTTCTCCTTCTGTGTATTGCTCAGCACTCTTAGCTTTTTCTTCATTGTCTGCACTTTTGTTACGAGAAGTGTCGATCTAAGATTTTGCTTCATCTTTATCTGATTCCTCTGAGGTAAATATTCTTCTCCTTCATTGCATCTCTTCCGACCCAATCCGTTGTCCTACTTTTTCCCTGATAGTTTAGAGCAAGGTCTCCTGTTTGACCACCTTACACGATTGAAACATTTCTGAACAGAACAGTCTGTCTTTGAAAACTGGCGATTTATGAAGGCTGTGGAGATTTCTCTTAGAGATATGGATCTTACAAAATATTTTGCCTGACAACAGCCATTCAGTTGGCTAGACCTGCCTTGTTCATTTCTATGTTCTTCCATCTTAAGTTTGGAGCCCCCCCCCCCTCCTCTGTCCATTTCTCTCACTCTCTATCTCTCTCTCTCTGTCTCTGTCTCTGTCTCTGTCTCTCTCTCTCTCTCTCTCTCTCTCTCTCTCTCTCTCTCTCTCTCTCTCTCTCTCTCTCTCTCTCTCTCTCTCTCTCTCTCTCTCTCTCTCTCTCTCTCTCATACACACACACTTTAAAAAATCAACTATGTTTGAAATTGAATCGTCTGATAACGCCACCCATGTTAAAGAGCTTGATTGCCCCATAACCATCCCCGAGGTGGAATGGGTTTTCACATCTTTGATACTTAGGCTTTCGGCCAAAATTATCGCCCTGTTTTGTAAACAGCACATCAACCTTTCCACGCATTAAATAGGAATTCAGTAATATACCAGAAACGCCGAAAATCCGTCAAAGCCGGCTTGAAACAGCTAGAATCTATGCTCGTAAACCTGCCTAAGCCCCAGCGCTATGTGAAAATGTTCAATGATATTGATTAATGCGAAGATCTTTTGACGTCCACTGGGTCTAAAGAAAGATTCTATACGGCGACGGGATCATAGAGCGGGATACTCAAGACTTCGTCGGTTACATCCTACCAGAAGGAAGGGGGTAGGAGCTCTGTTCCAAGAGCATGAAAAATATTTGTCGCATTACGTCCCCTGGTTAGGAACAAAATCAAATCATAGGGGCCTACCAAGCGTACTAAATCCGACCCAACGTACGAGAAAAAAATGGGGTCAGTGCCTTGATCTCTTCTATCCCACGAGTAATAAAATAATAGTCCGTTTGTGAAAATCGATCGCTCAAAAAACAAAAACAGCAAACAAAAAATAACAACAAACAAAACACGCGTGTACATTGTTTTGTCTATAGTGTGGTATATTAGAGAAGGCAAGGAGTTTCTCTGCCGTCTCCTCAACCATTACGCATTTTTACATGTAAGTCTAGATTTATTTGGGTTTTTTGATTGTATGACTTTACGCCACGCCACTTTCCCCCGTGACCTGGACGTTACGTTTCGGAAGGTACAAGGTTTGAAATGTTGCCTACAATATCAACTAGCGCCACAGTGGCGGTGAACCCACGGCACTTTCTCGTATGCCATCTACCTTGCGTTATAAAAAGTTCACATGATCTTTGAATGGTGGCAGTAACAAAAAAACAACAACAACAACAACAACAAAAAACGTCTTTCTCACAGCAAATCGGTGTCTTCTTGTACCCGAGGTTTAAACTGTAAAAGTGCAAACACAATGGATACGTCTACCTTGCGTGTTTGTCACGTCACGTCAGTCGACCTTCCTGACCTGACATAACTTTGACGGAAGGTACACGAAGGTCTGAACTGTTGCCTACATTATATCCATTAGCGCCACATTTGCTTGCGTGTGTGTCTCACACGTCGCTATGGGTAAAGTTAACGTGAGCATTTTATGGTTGCAGTAAAATGGTCCGGTCTTTTTTACAGCAAATCAGTGTACAAGCATTATTTTGAAATGAAAATTCCACCATGGATCCTTGTGAAATAAGTGTCGGAGATAAGAAAACGAGCCAAGATTTAATTGACAAAACAGACAATAATTGCAAAACAGGTTAATTGAACATGCAAGTAAGTGAAATAAATGATAAATAATATGCCAGGGAGACGACTTCCTTCAGAATTCGATCTAATAATTAACAGAGTAGTTTCCCCTGTTACAACCGGAATATTTGTTCGCTCTACTTCCGGTAGACCCTTTTCCTCTGAAACTGTAATCGGGTAGGTCCATCTACATGTAAACATTAGTAGGGAATCAAATTAATCTGGCTAGTTAGTGAAGTTTACTGCTTTTCATGTTACTTGATTTTATAAATGGAATGTTTGGCTTTCTGAATTTAACGTTGGTTTGCCCGTACACTTTGAAAAACTGCCATTAATCGAACTGTAGTTCGAAGTAAAATCCAAACCGAAACTAGACCTTGAACCTCGTATTTAGAATACACGTTAATAAAAATGCATTAGATTTACTAAGATGGTGATTGATAAAAACACAGCTCTTAAGATGTACATGAGATGGGTATGACAAATAACACTTTCATAGTTATTGTTAGGTATACTGTTCAAAGCGGCAAACTTGAACGACGTAATAAAGTCCTGTGTTAATCTAGAGATCTAGAATCTATGATCATCTACAAAATCTAGATTTCTTTAGATCTAGGCATAATTAATATAGATTTAGGATGTAAAATCTAAATGCAGGGTAGTAAGAACATTAAGATAGCTTACAACAAAGCTTAGGCCTTCTTATAGCAGTTAGTCTTCACTGGTTGAGTTGGTGTTAGTATAATGTGAGAACAGAAGACAGGAGTCTAGCCGGCGCTTCTTCGTTAAATACCCCAAGCTCATTTCACATGTTCGCCATCTTGTCTCTTTTGTTTCGTTTTCGAATGGATACTAGTAATGGCAGTTTATCGAAGCGACGAATCCAGAATAATGTGTCTAAATCGATTACGGGAGAAAAAAATTGAAAAGGACGAAACAAGAAAAGTAACTAAAGTGGCCAGAGTGTGTAAATTACATACGAAGGGACAAATAATGAAATGAAAGAGTGTTTATAGGGTGTAGTTTCGTTTTAGATCTATAACAAGCTCTACATTTCATCTCACACATCTCTCTACTGGTTGGGTCGGTGTCAGTATGTGACCGGCTGAGACAGGAGTCATGGTATCCCCGACCTGTCTCGTGTGTGCCAGCTCATAATGATAAAATTGTCAGACGTCCGTCTTGGGGCCCATCCACAATATAGCCTAGGGGCGAACTGGCTAAAGTGGTACAGCATTTTCTGATTATATATTTCTTGAATGCATTGAGATTGAAAAGCTGGCCACCGTTTTGGATGAGAGTTTTGGAGTGGACCTTGTCTAGAAGAATAGAAAAGTGGTCAGCTCTGAAGAAGGCTAGCGAGAGTTGACCATGAGTAGTCAAGGAAGAGAGAGTTGGGTGGACGAATGTAAGGTCTAGAGCGAAAAACGTCCAATGGGCATGATGGCAGGAACTTGGAAAGCCATCTCTCAGAATCCGAATGAAATTTTTCTAAGCCATCCCTACCACTGCATCAATTTACCAGCGATGATTTTAAACCGCATATGTCTATAAATACTACTACTGCTACTACTACTGCTGCTGCTGCTATTATTATTATTATTAGACACTTGCATTAAAAGATTTAGTAGCAGCAGGTGGAGAGTGCCAGAGAAACAAATCGCACACACACACACACAAAAACAAGCTGTGGTTGATTACAAACAGATGCTTAACATTGCATTGTAACATTATAAGCATAATAATAGAACTCTTTGTAGGCCTAATCGAGATAAATATTATTGACAAACGGTGATTACTAGGCTCAATCGAGATAAGCATGGCATTCCGCACATCTTATCAATAGCGAAAGTAGACAAGGTGGCTGACAGTGACAAGTAAAATCAGCTTGGGATATAAAACGAAGTGCCGTGTAGCCTCGAGGTATCTCAGTCAAGTCTAGTGTGGCAGCACATAAAATTGTTTGATGTTAGTCTTGGGGCGTGTCAAACTAAGCTTGTAAAGCCTAACGTTTATCATAACTATTTACCCCCAGTCATGCAGGTTTGTTCATTTCTTAACGTCAACATAAGTAGGATGTATAGGGTGTGTGGGCACTCCTTGAATATTGTGGTCCCTAGCCTGTAGGCGGCCGGAATTCATCCACCCCTCGAATCACGCCCACCAAGCCAATTTAATCACCCATAGGTTAGGGACCAAAAAAACTCAAAGTGGTGCCAGGGTGTGTCCAGAGATCAGTGTCTGATGTTTCCATGCTACCTTACAGAGAGTAGCATTGGTGAGGTGAGTGAAACTTAACTATATATCACTTAAGTGCTCTCTTCATTGAAGGGAGTTTTCAGGCTTGAAATGTAATCCATGACGAATCTTTTGCTTTTAACCATTTTAGCGACGGTGACAAGATGGCCCCCCCACGACACCGCCGTGACAAGAAAACTGCCGTCACCAATGAAGTGATCACCAAGGAGTGCACTATCCATATGCACAAAAGAATTCATGGAATGTAAGTATTTTGAGATATAAAAAATGTATGTTGTGAAGTGGAGGCAGTTAGACATTATATTAAACTTTGAGTTTATTTATTAAACGTCAGTTCAGTTTTAAAATACTTTGAATTGCCTTTGCAATAGAATTGTAGAGAATTTTTCAGAATAATGTAATTGTAAACATGGTTATGTTGAATTATCTTTTGAACAACTAAAGATCGAATATAAAAACTGGATCTATAGCACCAATCAAAACTGTTTTAAGTCCATGGTTCTACAGGTTAACAAAGGCGTTCTTTTTGTTTCACTTCACTGCTGTAGGTTCATAGATTTTGGTTTTCAAAATCCCTCCAAGTTGCCTCTGGAGGTAGACACCTCTGGCTACGCAAAAATACGATTTTTGGTCCCAAAATATGATTTTCAGGTCCAGTGAGTACCATTTCTGGACCTGGTGGGTTGGCAGCCCTGCTTTGTCTTACAATTGGAATATATTGAATTGCTTTTGCAATAGAATTGCAGAGAATTTTTCAGATTAATGTAAACGTGGTTATGTTGAATGCCCTTAATTTTTAAAACCTGTGCATCTTTTTTTTTTTTTTGTATTATGGTTTATGCAAGAGAAAGCCACACAATGAACCAAAGTGTTCCTGAGGGTTTAATTTGGTCTTGTGTATTTTATTTTTTAATGGGATCACCAAATGTTTGTTTCCCAACGCACTCAGGCCAATTTTTTTATTACGCACTCGGTGTTGAGTTAAAAATGTAGAACTTTTTCAAATAAATGAATTAGATTTATAACTCTTCGAAGGGTGGAATTTTTGCTCCAGATAATGAGATGCATCATTTTTTAATGGCAGACCTGTGCACTGTTTAAACTTTTATCTAGCTTTGTTTAACCCGGCAATGTCAATTATAGAAAACATTTTTCAAGTTTTTCAGAGTCAACCAAGGTTTCAATTGAATACAAATATTTCATTGTCACATCATGTTGTCATCATTGGAATCATCACAATGATTTTTTTTTCTCTGTTGTTTGTTGCTTACCATCTTTTATCCCCTTTGTGTTTTACATTTTCAAAGATGTAAACTCATCTAGATTATATAGAAGGTTCAGGTCACTGATCTGACCTTTGACAGCTATGAAAACCCCATATTGATTTTTGTCTTTAACCATATGCTGTGCTGTACAATAGTAGTTTCCTAAAATGTCAGTGATAACAACTCACTTCTGTATCACATGTTGCAGTAATATTTTTGAGCTTACGCCTTAATTGTCAATTGTTTCTGTCGTGGATTTGGTTCAGTGAAAAGTTAAAAATTAATTTGAGTTGACAGCACGAAGGTTGGCACCATTCATCTCTGGGCCTTGTAGGATTCCAATACTACGAAAGATTTCTGTGCCTCAGACAAAACCTCTGGCCTGTGTTATTACTGAGTTAGAGTTCTCTGCCTTGGAGGTTTTTTTGGTCAACATTTTACACTTTTGTAATTGTAAAAACTTAAACGATGAGCAAAATTGTTTAAATCGATCCTGTGACACTACTATAGTTGATTGCAAATTGATACAGTAAAGGCCTATTGTCTATTTTAAAGGTTAAGACGCGGATATGATAGAATTGGTTGAATAAGAAAAAGTATATGAGTATGACAAATGAATGTGAGGAACAGACGCAATGCACCATTAGTTCTTTGCAGCTATGTTTATATTTATATTGGGTTTTGAAATGATGCTTAATTTTCCTATTATTTGATTTATAATGAATGTTTTTCAACTTTTTATTTTCCTCTCAATAGATTTACGTTATGAAGATTTGGTTATTGACCCTGGAAGCATATTTATTACTGAACCAGTATAAGATTTGAGAATTATAAACAAAATGATCATTTTGTGATCATCTTGCCACCTTATGACAAAACATTAATTAATCAATTTGGGTTGTCACGTTGTGATGGCTGCACCGTCTTATTTTGTCTGGCATCCATTTTTTCCCCTTCTTTCATTCAGTGGCTTCAAGGACAGGGCACCTAGAGCCATAAAAGAGATCAGAAAGTTTGCTGCCAAGATGATGGGAACACCAGATGTGAGGATTGACATTCGTCTTAACAAGTTTATTTGGTCTCAAGGCATCAGGTAATTATATATAAATTGGGCAATTACCTATTGCGATATTCTTTGTGAGCATGATATGAAAGCATGTGTCTATTCAAGCTGTACATATAAATTTTACCCATAATAGTGTGTCCAATCAGGGCTTTGGGGTCTTCAACAGGCATAGATCAGTCGTTAAATTGCACAATAGTTTTTTTTTTATAGTAGGTACTAATTTAGTATGGCTTTCTATTATATTCCATTTTTATCTATCCACGTATCCAAAAAGACTGCAGATAAAAAGTCGTTGACAATGCAACTATCTATAGATCAGTACAAGTTACTACTGGCTTAGTTATTTGCCTGTATTCTGAAAAGGGGAAAAGTGAAACTGATTATTGTATTTTAAATTCAACAATCCAAGCATATCAATTCCATTTTCATTTTGAAATTTTGATTTGTCTCATTGGAATCTTTCTTTCTCTGCAGTGAAATGCTGCTCAGTTTATTTTCCGTTATTTAGACATACTTCAAAAAATTCACACTACGTTCTGTTAACTTACAATATCTCTCTTGTCTAGGCACGTACCATACAGGCTTAGGGTACGTCTTGCCCGTAAGCGTAATGAAGATGAGGACTCCACCAACAGGCTTTACACCCTGGTTACTCATGTTCCATGTGCTGATTTCAAAGGTAAGCCATTTTCTTTTTTAATGTATTTCCAATAAGTGATCTTAGGATTAGATGTTTTCTAAGAATATTTAATCGTCAATGTAAATTTAGTGTAGACCTTTTCATGTATTGAATCATTATATATATACTAAATACAGTCTTTGCTATAAATTATACAGCTCAAGCCTGGACCGCAGGGTTTTTTATATTTAAAAAAAAAATATGCAAAAGAAATAATACACTAGAGTTGGGAAAAGTTGTATGCAGCCAACTGTACCAGTAATTTTCAATCTTATAAATTAGATATACAAAAGTTGCGAAATGAGTCTAGTTGTTGTGTAAACTTGCTGCATAGGCGTTTTAAATCCTCCTGGTAAAAAGAATTGGTTGGAAACTTATGAGGCTAAACGGACAAAAATGTTAGATGATAGGTTCTCTCATAGATTCAAAGTCATCAGACCAGGAAGGTACATACATGATTTAATGTATAGATTAGTCTTTTGTAATAAAAGATGCAACAATTAAGGTGTAATAGGTTTTTAATGATATATGCCCTTTAGTTGGTTTTATTTTATGAATGTTATCCGCAGACTAACATTTCAGTTGGAGGATAGATAATACAGTGAAAATCTCATGATTCAAACAGATTTGGATTGTATCAAAATTTGTATTGACATGTTAAGAATCAAATTACAAAGGGTGGCATAACTGAACCACAATATATATATTAAAAAAAAATATAGACAAGACAGATAGTTTGTTAAAGACAAAGAAGAAAATTTGTGGATTCTTACCTGTTTGTTAGATAAAGGATGTTCTTTGAGCCAGAGTACGTTGTATTTAAGTTCTACTGTATAGCCAATCATCTTGCAAAATGTTTTTCTTTTAACATTATGTTATAACATTTTTGCCATATTTAAATATTTCTTAAATTCTTTTTCCACAGGCAAACAGACACTGAATGTTGATAACGAATAAACATTGCCTTTATCATATTTATATTTGTGGGTTTTGCTTTTTTTTTTTTTTGTCTTTTTGAATGTCAAATTGAATAAATGCAAGGCACAAAATAATTGGCTTTACACTTTGATGAAGAGGTTAATAAAGCAACAAATGCCCATTCATTTGCATGACAAACTGCACATAGACTTTAGGGTACTCTCTGTGATTGGCAGAGATGGTGTGGTCTCAGCTAGATTTCAAAAGAAAATATAGGAATGGCTGGACTAAGCTGGGAAAAGTGTACTTGTATGTACATTTTTTTTTTCCATAAGCACTCGCAGATCAGAGATTGCTATTAAATAGGACATGAATCAATGTACAGTGCACTCATGATATGAGTCATAAAGTTGATATAAAGGAAATTTCAACGAAGCACAAACAATAAGAATCGGCAATTTAATTGTTAAAACAACCTTATTCTCTCAGCACAAAAAGCCTGACAAAAGTGACATGAAAATTCGTAGGTGGATGCTAATCTCTTCATGTTAAGCAAATCAATAGCTTGTAGTTGTACACAAACATACATGTATCTACTTATGACACTGCTTGAATCGACTTATACAGCCTATATGTGGAACTGCTGGCTTTATTGCTGACTAAAAAATTGTCCCGAACAAAAAGATGGTTTCTCCCCTGCTTCTTTCACAGATAGGCAGACAACCAAATAGCTTGAGAAAGTCTATTGCTAGGTTTACCATTATATACGGGATAATAGTCATATACAGTAGTTTTAATCATCTTGTCCTTAGGATCAGATGTTGAAGAACAATCATTGCCAAACCTTACCAAAAAATATCTTAAATTGTTTAACATATACGGTAATTATTTTGACTAATTTGTTTCACTTTATAAAGAGGATTGATTAGATTTAGATGTTGAAATCCTAAATGAAATGAATATTTTACTGCAAGATTTAAAAAAAGATAATAGGTATATTTTACTGCAAGATTTTAAAAAAGATAATAGGCCTGGCTGACTAGGGCACTTGGTTAGACTTAGAGCACCTGTTCCTAGTTTCATGGGTGTCAAAGTCACAAGGAATTAAACGAAGCTGAAAGTGAAAAGGTACTCATAAATTATTTACATTGGAACTGTTAGTGTAACTAGTGGAAGGCACAGGAAGGATTGCAGTGTTAATAAAAGTAAAACAGCGGTTGATCAATAAGCTAAAAATGTAGTAGTAACTTAATAAGAAAACGAATTTAAAAAAAATGGGTCTGAAAATGAAGATGTCATGCTTGATTCATCATTTCATGTACATGTACATCATGAGTTGAGAAGTTGGGTGAGACGGAGAGAAAGTCAGGTTGGCTAAAAAAAATCGGCAGGTGTGTACACATCCCTTTGCATTCCATACTCCGTTGCCCAAAAACAAGTTTCATTTTTTTTTCAACTGCAAGTGCAAGACTTGGTCAAAACCAGTTGCAAAAACTAAAAGTAAAAGAGCATTTTGTTATGCGGTGGAATAATGTTCTGACCCCAAATTCAATTTCTTTCCACTACAATACATGTACTGTACATATAAAATTGTAACAATGATCCATTACTGTACATGAAAAGGAGGATAATATTAATAAGTAAAATAATGGGATAAGCGGATTACCTGTACCAATCATTTCCATTTTATCTCTAGTCTCATTAAGTATTACTGTTTTGAACCAACAAGAACTATGATATTAATAGTTAAAAAAGAAAATATCAGCAAAGCCTTTTCTTCGAAACTAATGCAAAAGATATTTATTTATTATTAATGGGCAAGAATTAACTATTTAAGGAATAGTTTACCGATCAATCATCATTCAAAATCAAGACGCCCCAACATTGGCTGTTATTAAATTTTTTAAGAACATTTGTTTTCCATGTATTATCACTGAATCTGAATGCCTTTCGATCCGTCACCAAAGTTATAATTTGTTTCTAACAAATTGAAAACCCAAAGTTTGTCACAACAATGGTTAAATATGCTACTACGAATAGGCCTAACTAGATTGCTGAAAATATAAAATTGTCAGGTGTTTCTTTTGTTAGTTAAAAAGTCATAGCCCTACAAGAGAAAGATTCTCAGTCAGAACTTCCGACACCGTCTCAAGCTGTACACGCCAGTAGGCCTACATGTAGTGAACAAGGCAGCCCCATCGGGGATTGAATAAATTTAAAACTTTCAAATTAACTTATTAAGCATAAATTTAGCACTATCCCACTACATGTAGAACAGTGTCCTAAATTACTTGTAGTTGTAGTTAATAGATTAATACCATATGTATGTACCTTCAAATTAACACGCCTGTTGGTTTTTGTACCAAATTATAATTTTACATGTATACCTACTTGATACAAAAGTCCCCGGGAACCTTGGAAAAAGCAGTCGTTTCTAGTAGTAGTAATGCCTATTTAGTAATAACATTCACGTGAGGTCGTACCATATTTAATTAGGGACCATTCATAAATAGCGTCATTTTTGTGTGTGCACATTTTAACCTTTTCTCTTCCTGTCACTGTCAGCCTATAGCCAGCTTTCTCTTGATCCCCACCCCCCACATTGCTCAAAACCAGCTTTTGGTAAAGAAGGACGGACATTTTTATATGCCTCTAAAATAACTTGTAATTATTGTATTGCTCGCTATTTCCTGACTTGCTCATAATGAACATGTCTGTACCAGTCCACAAAATCAAAAACAATTACATGTATTGTAACTGTTAACCATTTTTATTCCTTTTGAAGTGGCCAGATTTTTTAAAGAAAAGGTTGAAATTAAGCATTTTATAGATCATTTTTTAGTTATTAATCTCTGTAATTGTCTTTATTTTTATCTGATTCAGGGGTAGAACATCGGCTTCCGACGCAAAAGGTCCCGAGTTCGAATCCTGGCTGTTGCGTTCCCTACAGATGGTTGGGGCGGTGTCAGTATAATGTGACCGACTGATACAGGAGTCATGGTATCCCCGCTCTCGTGTGTGGCAGCACATAAAATTGTCAGACGTCCGTCTTGGGGCCCGTCCACAATATAGCCATTATAGTGCTGCTGCTGGACGTTAAACCAACCCAACAACCAACCAACCATCTGATGATGTGCACTGCAGATAATGGATAAGTAAAGAATGTAATGTTTTGCACCAGACTTACAAATATGCACATACATGTTGACCAGTAGGTCCTACTAGTACTACTGTATAAATGAATAAAATGTTAATGAGATTCTAGTCTGTTGGTAAATCAATTAAAATTTAAAGTTGTACCATAAAATAAAGTTATGGTGGGATCGCGTATTTGAACACAACATCTAAAGAACATGGGCTTGTGTTGTAGGCTAGTACAATGTAGATGTTATAGTACTACAGTATCTAGAGCCATCTTCCAAGGGAGCTCAACACCCAATCAACTTCGCATCGTTACTCTAGTGGCTCATCCGTGATTCTTAATGAACGAATATCTCAGCTGCAGTGTGTAGCCTTAAAATGTAGGCTTAACTTGTATAACATAGGTGCACCTACAGTCCCGCTTATCGAGTCTATATTTAAATGTAAGGGGCTATTCAAATATAATATTACACCTATTCTATTTTGAACCCCCCCCCCTCCCCACACACACACACACACATGTTTTCCCCATCTCATTCTTACATTTCTTGCATTACCCGCCCCCCACTGCCAAACACACACACAAACAAAACAAATAAAAAAAATTCTCTAGGGTGTACGGTTATATTTGAATGGTCCCTCCCTAAGTGACTTGGTTTTTCTAGTATTCTTGTACATGTATATGCCTATTTTTAAATATGCACACAAAGTGCCACTTTTACCCCTTGACCTTTCTCAGTAAAGATGTGACTTCCATAATTTGCTCAGTACCGAAACATGTTTCGCAAAATTATTAGATGCAACTAACACATGTACATTGTATTGTTTTGTAACAGTTCAACATAATTTCTAAGAACACGGGTCGAAATATAAAGAAAACCTTTTTTTTTTCAAAATACTTTATTTATTTAATGTGTCTAGTTCAATGAAAGAGCGGACAGTTTTACTTAATGTGTTTTAATACAAAAATTATTATTAAACTTTATTTCAATACCTGTTACTTGTACATGTGTAGACATGGCGATGGCTTGTCACTACATTGTATTATACATACATACCTTACTACAATTGACATTGATTATCCAATTCATATAATGGGTCGATAAAACAATTATGTTTGTGGTGTGGGTGAGGGTTTTTTTTTTTTTTTAAACAATTTGAAACTGACAATTAAAGAAACATTCTATTTCAATGAGAATTGTGGATTTTAATAGCATTGAAAAGACAGAGATATTGATTTTTTTAATAACTTCAAATTACAATGACAAGAAAAAATTATATTATTGATCTTTTTTTTTTCATTTAATGCCACATCTGTATTTTTACGTTTCCTCTAATAAAGCAACATGTCATCCTAATCTCCGAAAATTGGAGTGAATAAGTTATTTCTTGCTTTTACTTCAAAATAATATGTAATTGATGAATGTGGTTGAAGTTTTCGTTCGTTCGCTTTAATGCATTACCGTACAACATGTGCACATTATACGCCCAGGTTAACTAATGCCTAAACGCTGCCCGTCCTTTCCTGGCTCCAAACCAATAGGACGCCGTCATTCTGGGGAGGAAATCCGTCCACAGAGATACGCGCTGTCCGAACATCCGTTGACGGATCTCAGGCGAGGTGGACACGGCCACGTAACTCTCGCTGTCCAAGTCATAGCGAGGCCAGGAGCTCACGTTGATGGTGGACGGCTCGCCAGTTTTGGCGAACGAAGTAACGAATCCCCGAAACGCTCTTTCTAGGGTTGGGGTTTTAACAGGGTCACGATCAGCGTAGAAGAAGATCAGCTCATCCAAGTCAACGGGTGGAAGTTCGAACTCGTAGTAAATATCCATACCATGGTTGGTGCCTTGCAGAGGACCATTTGGGTCTCTAAGCTGAAACACATAAGGCGCAATTAAAATTTTGTGCATGTATTTTGAACGAGTCGAAAGAATAAAGTGTCAAAATTACAACGTGGGGAAAGAACATTTTTAGTAAATACATTTTAATTTTTATTAGAGTATGGCTGCGATTATTTCTATGGTGCTTTTTTTGTTTGTTACATAAATTATCAGTATACATTTTTGACGTTTTCTTTGATGTCTAAATGGCAATACATGTAATGGGAAGATGGTTGCCTATTTTACACGTTCTCCAACGTGAAGTTAAAGACTTAACCGTCGCAAATCACCAATAAACAAAATTGTTGCTTCTGGGCTTCTTTATTATTTGTGTTAGAAAAGGATATACAATGAACTTTCAAAAATATTATTTATCGACGACAGAAACTCAAGTTACAATTTTTAACCCGGGCATCTATCTAACTGCATACTATGATTTGTGTTGCGCTGATATTTATACATCCTACCAAATAATTTTACTCTCTGTACGTTAACAGACAGCAAAAAACAACCGAACAAAAAAGATTATAAAAAGAACATTACTAAAGATAATAGACAATTAGCCTACCAAAACTTCAAATGCAATGTAATTTCAGGTTACTTCAACTGGAATTTGAATGAAAAAAAATGAACTCATATCAACTACTGTGCTAACACACTGCTATAATTGCCGGAGGAATTTTTTTTTGTGTGGAGAGGGCGGGGGGGGGGGGGTAAACTGGCTCCGTTGGTTTCCCAGAAATCACCGGTTCGAAACACACGATCTGTCAACAATTGCTTTGTCCCATTTCGTCCTCTACAGCTTGGACCGGTGGGTCCAGGTCTCCCCGCACTGTATCGCGTGTGGCAGCACATACAGTTGTGAAACGTAAGATTTGGGAACTGTCCACAATACAGCCTCTACGTTGGACGTTAAGCAATAAACAAGCTTACAATTTACAGCAAAGATTACCTTGGGCTCAGCATCATTCTCTATCTCCATTTGACCTCATCTGCTTCTACGGAGGTGGTTTCGGGCCCGTTTAGAGTAACATCCATGGTGCATTGAGTACAGCGACAAGTCGTCAAGGATTTTCTGAGCAGATAGACAAAATAAAGCTTAAAATTAGATGCATGCCAGGGTACGGTTCACAGAAAATCAAACATATCAGTAAGAAAAAGGATCGAATAGATTTAGACAGAGCTACCTATGACCAGAATTCTTTAAATCTTCACTGAAGTTAATGACTTGTCGAGAAAAGGCTAAGATAAAAATTAATGCCCATTTCTATCGGCAAATTAATCATCGTCTGGCAGAGGCATTATGAAAATATTAAAGAACGAACAAAATTAATATGAGCATTAGAATTCGTATTACTAATACCATGTAATACTTGTGAGTTGTGCCACTCATTCGAGGAAGCTTAATTAAGCCATAATGAGTATGGCCCAAGAAGTTTGATCTACTTTTGTACTTATTATGGAAAATGTTTGTACCGTATCTTAACGTCCGATGTTAGCAACTAGGCTATAGCGCGGACGGGATTCGTGAGCGGGATACCAAGGTCTTGGCCGATGACATTATAGTTTATACTCGTACCGACCCAACCAGTAATGAGAAACATGGCCGCCAGAGTGGAGCACGGACCTGTACCTTCTGCTTCGGAAGCTGAGGCTCTTACCCCAGTGCTACCATGTACCCACTTATCATGGAGTACAAGTTATCAAAATTTAATACTGTAGATTAAATCATAAATGAATGGATGTCGAAAACACAAGCGGTTTAACCGATTCACTTACACTCAGTTATAAAAAATACTTATTGAATCATGTATTTCATTGCTGGACACAGGGCTTTACTTTTACAGTAAATCATGAGCCAGAAAGACCGGTTTATGGACTTAATCTTAAGGTGACTTGATCCGGAAAAACCGTTTTATTTTACATGCACTGAGCTAATTTTGCTCTCAAATAGTATGTAGAGTAGCATTTTTCGCATCTTCACTATCACGTGTAAAATCTACATGTCCCACCTGGAGTGGTATCTTGTCGTTTGCTTCCCTGGGGAAAGTATACAGGAAGTCCACGATGTTCAGCGCGTCGGCATTCGGCTGCCAACCCAGGTAGGACCGCAACGTCGACTTGATGAGGGAGGCCACGTTAGATGGGCGAGTAAACCTGCCGTATTCCTCTAGAAAAAAAGCCAATATTATTCACTTACGAACCAAAATAATGTACTATAATAAGATAATTATAATTACCTCTATAGAAACGAGAGAGAAAAACCATCAAACAAAAAACAATCAAAGTGTATATTACAGAACATGTATTAAATAGCTTGTAGTGGGTACATATAGGTCGACTCACCCCTGGGGATCCCAGATACCATTATGAGCCCTTCATTATCATTGACACCGAGAATATAGGACCTGTCCAGAGC
The DNA here is from genome assembly GCA_003991915.1 of Elysia chlorotica. Classification (NCBI taxonomy): domain Eukaryota; kingdom Metazoa; phylum Mollusca; class Gastropoda; family Plakobranchidae; genus Elysia; species Elysia chlorotica. The sequence goes on along the minus strand of RQTK01000063.1, from coordinate 766,110 downwards.
TCCGATCTGTTGCAGGTATGCTCTGTCTGCCAGGAGAGAGGCTGGCGACTGGTAGAGGCAGCGAGGAGAAAACGGGATACATTGTACTTGAAGTGACAATCATAAAGATGACCATAACAAACACCAGAAATTTACACGTGTGGTAAATCATTCAAATACGGTTGTCAATTACGGTACCCTAAATTTCACTCTTCCAACTGTGTCTCTCATTCTCAAATGCGATAAATTTAGTCAGTTTTCTATTTTCTCAAGGCCAGACATTATTCTCTCTTCTTCAACAGAGTAGGCTATGACTATCTTTTGGACATGACGAATAATTTTTTTAAACATTTTAATACTTTACTGATTGATTCTCTCTAGCTTTTCAAATGCTTTGTATTGTGTTTAGTTGAAACAAACAAGAATGCAGCAACAACAACAACAACAACAACAACAACAACAACAACAACAACAACAACAACAACAACAGCAGCAGCAGCAGCAGCAGCAGCAACAGCAACAAAAAGCTCACTCTGTTTTTGATTCCAATTCCCATGATTTAGTAAACCGTAATATTTTATACTCTTAACGTCTTACCAACACTGATACTGCGCTGGATATTAACATAATTATATTTAATATATAAAGAGGACAGCTGTTGGCAATAAAATTAATGCGAATGATTTAAAAAGGTAGATAAGAAAGGAAAACATTGTATTTGGTTTGCAAGGTAGTAGATTCAACCAACCCGAGGAAATAAATCTCCATCGACGACAAGACCGAAGAGTGGTAACTCATCTATACTTTTTGTGAGAGGTTCAAAATAATCGAACTCCTCGCCTGCATCTAGAAGCTCTTGGGGGGATTTGTTTTTCAAGCAGGCTACGATGCTTTCGTGATATCCGAGTCTGTAATGTTAAAAGAAATGAAGATGTTTAAAATGCTTCTTAATTATTGTTGATTGAAAATTTCTCACATTGTCTAAAATGTCCATTGTCACTGAGTGTTTTTTTTTTCCTTCAGTAAGCAGTTAACAAGATAAAGGCTTCATACTACAGGAACAGGTTATACATGAAAATCCTTATTCCTACCAAATAAAGTAGCCTACTCTATGTGCGTTGACTTGCATTCTTTTAGGCCTTGGATTTATTTCAATTTCAAATTAATTCAAATTAAGTAATGCACCCTTCCTGCGTGATGTAAAAGGCATCCATCATCAAAGAAACAGACAACCTGGCATATATAATTATATGGTATCAAATAAAAGAAGCTTAATGTGCCTCTCATGACCCACCATAAAACAAAGCAAAAAACATAATTATTCTTTCAAACAAAAGAAATTATACTGTAAAGATACTCTGGGGTTTAATATTTGTAACCTCAAAGTTTAAAGGTATACTTTTTTGAGGACATATTTTGTGATCTTCACTTTGCGGAAAACTATACTAAAACTGGAAAGCTTGAATTTCTTATAGCATCAACGTGAAACGTACTTGTTCCAAGGGTTGTAATAACGCGGGAGGCAACCTGTTTCTTTTGCATGGTGGTAAAATTGTTCTTGAGGTTTTTCACGAAGAGCCCAGGGCGAAAGGACAGTTCCACTCTGCATTATGGCCTGAGACAAAAAATAAGTACAATGTACGCATACATTTAAATGATTTTTTTTCCCAATAGAAAATAAGGGTTATATGCAGTGAATGATGTCACTAAATCCAACAAAGCCACTCAAACTGAAGAGAAAGTTTTGTGACTCCAAAAAGTAAGGGCTAGAAGGCAACCAGGAACTTTTACCGGCATTGTAATTTGTATGCAATGATTTTGGGAAACTCGTAAAGACAAGAGGAAAAGAGGACATTAATGATGTACCATTTTTTTAACGGCACATCATATTGAATGTAAAAAAGTATAATGGTTCAGGCGTACTCGTGAAAACAGGAGGAAAAGAGGAAAAGAAAAAACAAAATTTTTTTACACTCGAAAAAGGTGCCGTGTTTTTGTTGTTGTTTTTTAGTTAAAGATATTAAAAACTATAATTATTAATGTTTAAAACGACCAATAGGTAAAAACATAATACATGCATATTTATATATCCTGTGATCAAATAAATACAAATTATAAACCACAATAAATGCAGAAAACCTCGATCCATTCTTTCTCTCCCCAAGGAAATGGAAACAGGAAAAATGACGATGCATAATTATTATAATAAAGATCCATTTCTAAAACGACCAGACTTGGAAGGGGGGGGGGGGGGGGGGGGGAGGAACCTGAAGATTCAACTGCTCGTATTATATTACTATCTGTTAGTGATATCATACCAGGATGTCCTTTTTGGTGTTACCTTACTGAAGAGTCCTCTAGTGGCGGGTGTGACAGAAAGGGCAGCCACGCTGGCAGAACCAGCTGATTCGCCAAAAATAGTGATGTCATCAGGATCGCCCCCAAACGGACGGATATTGTCCTTCACCCATCGGAGAGCTAACACTTGGTCGTGGAGACCCAGATTTCCTGAGGGAAGTAATGAAAAATACACAAACATAAGCAACGTTGATCGAATCACGTAAACTCCATTCAAGAATAATAAAAAAAATTAGTAAAATTATCGACAACATCGATTCAGCCAATAGGGTAATGCGATTAGGCAAATTTCCCCAATATTGGGACCGAAAGGCGCACCTACCGAATAGATGCCCACCGCTCTACCCCTAAAACCAGCTAATATTATAGGCCTGCGATAACGGGGCCAATAGAAAAAACAAAGACGATATGTAAAGGAATCGTTGCTTGGGTCCAACCATAGCTTTACCCCAGACTTGCGGGGCCAATGAGCAATCAGAAAACCCCATGCCTAGGGGCCTTATAATGTCATCCGTTGTCGTCGTGTGGGTCGCAATACCTCTATACTATAGATACAACAAGGAATGGATGGTAATCACCCGGTAGTGCTTTATCTCCAGAGCTGAGAAAGCCCAGAGCTCCGAGCCGGTACTGTATCGTGACCACAATGACGTTGTCTTCTGTGACCATTTGAGAGGGCACGTATGGACGAGCTTCTCCGAGGAAAAAGCCTCCGCCGTGTATCCAAACCATCACCTGGGCACGCATTAATAATATGTTAGTTATTGTCCGCAAAATTCATTTTTACTTCTTCTTTTCTCTCTCTTCTTCTCTCTTCTTCTTCTTCTTCTCTCTTCTTTTCTTCTTCTCTCTCTCTATTCCCTCTCCCCTCACACACTCTACCTCTCTCTCTCTCTCTCTCTCTCTCTCTCTCTCTCTCTCTCTCTCTCTCTCTCTCTCTCTCTCTCTCTCTCTCTCTCTCTCCACCCCACACTCATTCACTCTCTCTCTCTCTCTCTCTCTCTCTCTCTCTCTCTCTCTCTCTCTCTCTCTCTCTCTCTCTCTCTCTCTTCCCTCTCTCCTCACACACACAAACAAACACACACATATATGAACCTTACTTAGATTTTACTTTTTAAAAACCCTTTCCTTCCCCCAACATGATTCAGGCTTCAAATGTCTGTACGCATTCAAATTTTATGTTTTGCTTTTGGTGGTTCTCTTGTTTGTCCCCTGCCCCTTTTTCATTTCACCAGTTGCTTCCAAATGGCAATCTTCGCACATTACAATTATACACAATTATTTATCTTGTATCCCCCTTGTTTATAAATACGCATATATACTATCTAATATTTTCTGTTTGTTATTCACGTACAGAGAGAGCAGTGGCTAGTTAGTCGGTTAGTTCTCTGGATTGAACAGCAGCAGGTTCTAACCTTATTAGCTGGCATCCGTTCTCCACATAGGGTTCGAAAACCTAGGAAGGCGCATATATTACTTCATTTCATGAACGGACATCATCGATCTTTAAAAGATAAAAATAAACATATAACTATTATAAATACTTTACTAGAGGACAATTGCAAGAATAATAATTATACAGAAGCTTAACAATTGGACAATAACACTATGAGATTGATAAGCAAGTGTCTAGGTGCGCAATACAATGTATACTACCTTTCGCAGGGGGCCGAAGAGTACATCAGGTGGAGTAAACACATTCAAGTGCAGACAGTCCTCGCTCATCATCTCTTGTGGAAAATTAATCTGGTAACAAGCAGCGCGGAACCTTGAGAATGAGATATCCAGTAAAGATACATGTATGTACAATTACATAAACGGAAGAATTCGTATTAGTTACCTTTAGCATAAACGTCTCCCTTACTGCTTGAATTGTACGAACGGATTCTCTTTTTCTCTATATGTCCCTGTCCCTGTCTCTTCCTTATTTCTTATCATTGTCTGTTCCTCTCTTTCCCTACCCGCACCTCTCTCTCCCTTCCTCATTTTTGTTAACTAGCCTACTAATTTACTATCATAATCAATTTAACAATTATTTTAAATTACACACTGAACTGTTTAAACGTACATAACTAAAAATGAGAAGCTTGAATTTCACAACGAAAGTAAAACATTAAATATTAGTTAAAGTCTTAAGAAGTTAGAGTAAGTATTAATTACTTATGAAGCAAGAAAATAGTTTAATCGTCCTAAAACACTAGCAACACAAGTATAATTATCTGCCACTTAAAGAATTGCATGTATACATATATACGCATACGTGTTTGACGTGATTATTTCCCCTGAATCTCGCCCTACGAATGGTCGAGGTGGCAAGAACCGTAACTCGCCCACAGGAGGCTCTGCAAACGGAATACCGTAGTATGCAGCGTAAGACTTGAAAGTCCCGCGGGCTTCCCTGTCAAAGCCTGAAAATACAAAAAAACAACATAACCAATCAGATTTAAAAGAACACGAGTTTGATTTATATAATGATTCCATTCTTATTGGACTAGCAATGACTTTTAAAAGTTAAACCTTTATGCACATGTACCGCTATATTTCACTACATGTACAAACAATACTTATATGTAGATCTATCAATATAGGTGCCATTCAACCCATGAGAATAAATTATTTTTGATGTTCAATACAAGTTTGAATGATTTACGGCATTGTTTTGTTGCAATAGTTCTATGCCGACTTAACGACCTAGCTCGCGTGTTATTACTAGACTAACCAATGAGGGATAAAGACAATTATTTGGCGTGGTCAATTGCAAAAAGTTAACAGTTCCAATTCAATTTTGATCCTTAAAAAATTGAACAGGTATTGTTTTATATATATTTAAAGATGCATGTGATACAGTCATAAAATAGCAACAAGAACATTTTGAAATTTGAATGTATAATCTATTAAATTTCTACCATTTAAACTGGAAATTAGTGTAATTATTGTATGCATAATATTGTTGCTAATACTCTTGAAAAATAACGGAGAAATTACGATATTTTTTTTTAATAACCCATCAACGAACAGGTTTATCTATTAAGATACAAAAATAATTGGTCTCACCTCTGGCTATACCAGATGGCAGCTGTACATCAGGCGCTGCCAGAGTTTGCCATGTCGCAGTCAACAGGATACAAGCAATACTCGGAAAAGCGTGTCCTAGCCTTCTCGCCATAATTGAATTTCACTTATTTTGTCTTGATATACAAATATATATGTATTATTTATATTTTCTGTAGGCTCTGAATCAAGCAATCGCTGATCCGTTTTATGCCCTCTTTGTGCGATGAAAGCTAATCTCTCTATTATTTTAACGTCTCCTAGGTCTTAAGAAATGTCTGTTTTTACACCCTCTAGGCTTCCGAACAATCTTATAGTCACGCAGACGGGGATACTAGCTGAGAACTGAACCCCGGACCTCTTGTCTCTCAGTTAAGAGCACTAAAGAATAAGCTACTGGCGCTCCTAAGGCTCTGAGTGTGATGGGTCGATGGTAGATGGTTTTATTATTAAACTATGAGGTCATTAGCTAGGACCAACGTCCATGTCTTAGAGTTTGTTTAGTATAGGATTTGCGATCTATACGACGATAACGGATGACATAATTACACACTTTAAGCATGGGGATTTCCGATCGCCCATTTCACCCGTAAGTCGCGGATAAAGATATGATTGCACGCCATTGCAAATTCCCTTACCTGTCGTTTTTGTTTTCTCTATGTGCCCCGTCATCGCAACGCCTCAACTATCAGGGCATGCTTGTTTAACTTTAATATAATTATAATTATGTCCGAAAGCTTTGTGCTATAATGTTTGCCCCAAACAAACGTTATGAACTGCCCAACCGGCCCTTTTCACCAAATGGCATGGGGTAGGACATGAGTAGGCAGAGGGGTTTCATTGGCTTCAGGTACATAGCAAATAAGTTTGAGTAGGTTTAGGGATTTTGTTGGTTTCAGATACACCGCATGTGGGTGGCATAAAAGGTTTTTGCTGACCATTGGATATTACGGGCACAGCCTACATTGTATTATGCAAATTCAACCTTTCTTCCAAACCGTGCCTTAGTATACACCCTGTCCTTTCATCCCCAGCAACGAATAATCGTTCAGACTTGCTTTCACGTCCATACTTTTTCAATTTGTTTTTGCTTTTGTTCTTTTATGAAAAGTTGTCATTATTTTAAATACAGTATAGTAAAATATTACTGCTACATGCATGTTTTATGTTGCGCCGGTCTTTTCGATGAAAAGTCTGAGAGATATGGAGACTTTTAAAGTTTTACCACAAAGGGTAATACTGGTAACGCAGGAGGAACAGTTATAGGACCTTGAATTTAAAAGAAATATCATTTGACGGGGTTATTTGAAATACACTTCTCATTTTGGGAATAATGTAAAAGAGCTTTAAAAAGAAATTAGTTTAAATCAAATTTATTTGCTTCATCGATACTTTTATGAATAATAGTGGAGTGAAAAACATAATCTTTTATATTTGTGAATGTAAAAACTAAACAGTATCATATTTTTGAGCCCTCCCTCACCTCAAATTTTTTCATCTCCTCTTTCCTGCCCCCCCCCCCCCCCCCCCTCTTCCTTTCTCCCTCTCCCTCTTTATTTCTTAGTTTTATTTATGTCGCTTTATCCAGCTGGGTAACCCACCAAACATGGAAGTTGTAATGAAAATGTAAGCCTTATTATGTTAAATGTGATTCACTTGTATAATGTGTCCTAGATTTAACCTATCTATGACTATAACCGTGTAAATGATTTTCTAAAACTGTTATTCAAAACGATGTGCCTGCTCTCTCTCTCTCTCTCTCTCTCTCTCTCTCTCTCTCTCTCTCTCTCTCTCTCTCTCTCTCTCACACACAACACACACACACACACTTCCTTAATCTTATAAACTATACATCTTTTTTTCCCGGGAAAATGAACCATATGTTCACTCGCGCATCTGTATACACATTGCTTAAAGCAAAAACTGTTACGTTAACCAGTTAATAATATGGGAAGAAGAAGTTCATGACCTTGGTTACATTTCAAATTTCACAATGAATTGTCAGTTGGTTAACACATTCCTAAAAAAGAAAGGGGGAAATAATTTTAAGTCATTCCACAATCTAAAGTCAACCAATCTTTAACTGAAACAAAAAAAGCCCAATGATTTTAAAGAAAAACAAAAGTACAGATGTCTTTTTTATTATGCTTATATAGAACACTTAATTTCAAATAGTGTATTGTCAAGAGTGTCATTTTACTGAAACTTTCATTACTCTAGACCCCTAGAAATAAAGTTTTGACAAGCAAAGCTGCGATAAAATTTATTGCATAGAAACCGCATTGAGAAAGGCCGATGTTTGAAGGTGGTACCTAAAAGACTCAATTTATTTCAAAGTCGCCTGGAAGTTGAATAAATAAAACAAAGTCCTCTGAGGTAGAGACGTTAGGTATTTCGTCATAGTGTTGTCGGTGAATCGGCTATCATGAGAGTGCCCATATGACTGAAGGTCAGATCTGAAACCCTTCAACCCCAATTAAAAAAAAAATCATTTTATACTGTTATTTTTCCTTTGAATATGTAAGGGGCATAAACCTTTTTGTAGAAGTGCAAGATTCCACTTTTTATTTGTTATCTTCCTTGAGTCATTTCCCATACTTTTTCATATCCCATTTTACCTTGGTGTACTGGTTATGGTTGAACTGTTTTATATTTTTTATTTCGCAAAAATGACCGCTTGGTGCGAGAACGTTCATATACTTTTAATCGTTTACTCATACACAAAAATGAAAATTTATGGTTGGATTATCTTGATATTTTACATGAATACATGAGCTTTAAGAACCTGTTATTTCTTTCTAACTACCCATCCCTCTCTCCCTCTCGCTATCTCTCTCTCTCTATCTCTCTCTTTCTCTCTCTTTTTATCTCTCTCTCTCTTTCTATCTCTTTTCCTACCCCTATCCGTCTGTATGTCTGCCTACCTGTCGGTCTCTCTGTCTGTTTCTCGGTCTGTCTGTTTCTCACTCCCTTTCTCTGTCTTTTTTCCTCATATTTTTGTCTTACTGTGCCTGTTTTTTTTTCTCTCTCTCCCAGACTCCACCATATATTATGATTGTGTAAGTAAAATAATAGTATGCAAGGTTCTGACACTCTTTTATCTCTGTGTCTCTATTATGCGGATACTCAACATGTCATGCCGCCCCGTTCGCTCTCTTCCCAAAGCGACAGACCTTGGTGAACAACTAAAGTATGTCAACAAAGAGCAAATAAAGTCAACATCGAGCGAGAGAGAGAGAGAGAGAGAGAGAGAGAGAGAGAACAAGAGACACTCATAAACACGGACACACACAAAGAAAGAAAATAAGATGGATAGATATAGAGAGATATTTAAAGAGATGTATAAAGTGATGTATAAAGGGGTATTTATCTTTTTTTTTTTAATTTATACTCTTTTCATCCTTATGTTTGCTATATTTCTGCCTGTCTCTTCTTCAGCCTCTCTATCTCTGTCTCTGTCTGTCTGTCTGTCTCTCTCTCTCTCTCTCTCTCTCTCTCTCTCTCTCTCTCTCTCTCTAGTTAATGTAGCCTACTACTTTCCTCTCTTTGCTCTTATACGATTTTTCTTTCACTCTCCCCTCCAGCTGAGACAGGAGTCATGGTATCCCCGCCCTGTCTCGTGTGTGGCAGCACATAAAATTGTCAGACGTTCGTCTTGGGGCCCGTCTACAATATAGTCTATATAGTGCTGCTGTTGGACGTTAAACCAACCCCCCCCCCCCAACTCCCACTCTCTCCTTGTCAATCCTGATACTGCCAACTTTAAAAAGGATTTTTTCTTTTAGTTTTACTTTTACCCTTTTTTTGTCAAATGGGAGGGTGTTAAAAGTATCTTTAGCTGTCTTTAAGTAATCGAACATCGCGTTAGTGCCGGTCCCACATGAAAGTAATAAACATTTCCAAATATTCTTTTTCTTTATTTCTTTTTAAGGTCTTAGAAAGGCAATTGGCTAAAAACCAAGGAACGTTTTAAAATAATGTTTCATGAACACACATGTCTGAAGTCATTCAAAACCTTATTCAATAATAAAAAAATATTCAGCTTCATGAGGGCCTTTCAGCTTTAACTCTAGACATGGTGGACAGTCTGTTATAAACAGAGAGTAGCCCAGTGTGCCGTTTCTTTATCCTAGTTTAACGTGTCCTAGATCTCAGCTCAGGTCCTATTTGGCACATAGTGTGCACAGATTTTACCTGGTATGTACGTGTACTGCGACAAGCCATCTTGTCCTATTTAGCTCCAGGCGTACTTTAAACTGCTGTGTCAGTTCCTTGTTCGTACTATGATAAAACCTGCCTACCGAATGCAGGTGTATGTGTATTATCTACATAGCAATATTTGCAAGCCCTTTTAACAAAAACTAAGGAAAGAAGCGTTGCTAAAAATGTACATGCATTATTATTATTATTATTATTATTATTATTATTATTATTATTATTATTATTATTATTATTATTATTATTATTATTATTATTATTATTATTATTATTATTATATTTCTTGCACCTATTCATTTATTTCGCACTGCTGCTATCTCTGTAATTTCTAATATTTGTGTCTTTCCTTGGTTTAGCAGGTTAAGTAATAAATTACATACATATGTACAGGATCAAGGAAATGATAAAGGCTTGGGGTTTTCAATAGCCAGTACAACATGATAAAAATGATAAGAACAATAGGGATGGTAGTATTTGTTCCTCTGGCGTCACAATCTTTGTTCATTTTTTGTGGTGTATACTGATACCCGAAGTGACACAACAACAACAACAACAACAACAACAACAACAACAACAACAAAACAAAAACAATACACACAACAATCATTTTTTATTTTTGTTATCATCATCATGTTATTAAAGGCGATGATGATGATGATGATGATGATGATGATGATGATGATGATGATGATGATGATGATGATGATGAGTATGACGATGATGAATATGATGATGATTAAGATGCTGATGCTGATGCTGATGCTGGTGGTGATTTCAATGATGATGACAGTATATATACTTCTAAACACATGTCAAACATACGAGCTTGTCATATAACGAATATATTGCGACCCGCAACAATATTACAAAATAAGTCGAAACTGTATAGGCCTACATTTAGCAAAAGCCTTGATCTGTTATACAAATTTCTATATTTACTCACCAAAACCCCCTTCAAAAATAAAAAAAAAATTATTATAAAAAACACAAAAGACTAGATAATTACCTCTGGTGAGCAAATACATGTATTACAATTCTAACATGAATAAACATTTGGCGTCAATAACACATTTATTGTGCTAGAGACACTGAACCTGAATATTTCTTAAGACAACTGTAAGGGCAATAAAGTTCATGCTGTAGATCGTAAATACATGCATAATTGAGTTTTATATATTCATGATACATCTGATAAAATATTCTAAGGACAGTATATCTACTTCTAATCACATGTCAAACATACGAGCTTGTCATATAAATTACGATCCAACCAAATGCTAAAAAGTGTGTCATAAAATGTCCATGTTATCGGGATTTCTTTTACATGCATTAAATAAAGAACCATGGTCACTATGAAGTAGCAGTAGCTGGCAGTTAGCATTGTATATTAATAAATAATCACCAAGTAACATGCCTGGCCTTACAACAAAATAAACGTGGAGTGTACTCTTGTGTGCTGGCTACTCTCGCTGATAAGCAGAGCATGTAAAGGTCAGGCATATCTCAAGCTAGTTTTAGCTAGTTTAGATTTGGGAGTGCTTATATGCCAGCGCAGTCACATAAGGAATATCTCGAAAGTGCCAACACTGAGATTTTTGTGAGTAACCACCCTTTTATTCCTGCCTAAAACATCACCTACCGTACTACTTGTCTTTTAGACATTATATATAAAATGCCAATTATATTGTGGTTTTGTGGTTGGTTTTGAACGCTGTCCGTTTTAGCTGACACCCTAGTTTAGTTTTGGGAGTGCTTATATACCAGCGCGGTCACATAAGGAATATCTCCGAAAGTTGTTCTGCAGCCTACACTGATATTTTTGTGAGTAACACCCCTTTTTATTTCTGCCTAAAATATCACATACCGTACTACTTGTCTTTTAGACATTATAGATAAAATGCCAAGTGGTTTGGACGTCTAAAGTCAGTAAACAGAGGCCATAGACAGCTGGCTTGTGGGCTAAGCTTTATGACGAATTTATACAATTCACCCAGTGTAAATGTTTTTGTTGGAGAGAAACTCTCCTAGTTTAACGTATTCTAAGTTCCAATATACAACAACAGATCCCAAGGGTAAAATCTGGAGTTACCTAAACCCCCACATATACATCACTGACTTCTGTCTAAGACGATCACATCACCAACCCAACCAACAGGGGATGCAATTATTATGACAAATAAAATAATTTTCCCGTAGGCCCTACATGGAATCGAACCAGGTACCTCCCGAATAGTAACCCAACGCTCTAGCACTTGGTTCAGCTTGCCGTTAACAGGTTGTGAAAGGACCCGTACTCGCGCACCATAGTACCAATAGACTCTTTCTTATATTTTGTTTTATCTGTCTTTCTTTCTCTGTCAATCTCTCTCTTTTTTAAAGCACGCCAAATCTCTCTTTCTGACTTTCTTTTTACCACTTTTTTCACTCTTTTCATGTGCCTCACCCCCATCTTTCATTTTCTCTCTCTCTCTCTCTCTCTCTCTCTCTCTCTCTCTCTCTCTCTTACTTTTTTTCTTTTTCTATTTCTCACTGTCTCTCTTTCCCCCCTTTCCCCCCTCTCTCTCTTCTTTATATCGCTCATTCTTTCTTTCTCTCTTTTTATCACTGCCACTCATTATCTCTATTTGCTCCGCTCTTCCTTTCTTTCTTATCCAGTTTCACTCCCTGCCTGCCTTCTCCCCTCTCTCTATCCACTTCTCTATCCAACCTCTCTTTATCCTCTCTCTATCCACCTTGCCTATGAAAATAGGACATGCATCTGATAGGCCGATGTCAGCAAATAAGACCTTCCCAAGATTGCAACATTCTGGTGCAACCTCACTGTTGATACAAGTCATGTAGCCTCATATGTTTCCATCACTGTGTTAGGCCCTACTTGATTTATCCTAAACAAACGGTAAGAAGGTGCCTTTCTAAATGAGTTTAGAATTTGTGATTTTTATGAACGTATCTTGATTCCATTAACATTGCACAACTTTATTTTGAAAAAAATTATCAAATAATATTCAGTAGAAATAGGAGAAAAAGCAGTGAAGCAGTAAAAGAAGCAGCATCATTAAAAATGGAAGTTTTTTTTTAGCGGTAGTACATGCCATCGAAAGTAAAACTATTAGTCGTCGTCGTCGTCGTAGTATTAGTAGTATTAGTAGTAGTAGTAGTAGTAGTAGTAGTAGTAGTAGTAGTAGTAGTAGTAGTAGTAGTAGTAGTAGTAGTAGACGCAATGATAAAAAAATAAATAGCAGCAGTAGCAGCAGAACCACCAGCAGCAACATAACAACCAATTTGTCATACCAATGTGTTATTAATCTGACAGTACGTTTTGTTGGATTGAATTGTCCTGTAGTTAAAATTATGGATGGTTCCGCACAGTAGCCTACTACATAATGTACTAGAAATAAACAATTTGTGAATATGATTCATAGATTATCACTTTATATTTAGATCCTTAGATCAGTCATCTCTGTCTGTCTCACTGTGTAGAGTGGTTAGTTTATCTTGTTATTAAAATCAATAGGCCGTTTCCTTTTGTTTGCATAAGTTTTGTAAAGACTTGGGCTGTGTAGCTCAGTGGTTCGTGCACTGGTCGTGAGTGAGCAAGGTGAGTTAGCAATGCGTGGAGGTGCAGATTCGATCCTTATCCAAGCCTTTTACATTTTCTTGGCAATTCGCCTTCCGTTTTATCTGTTGGTTACAAGTTACACTTGTTTTGTTATATCACCTTTCAAATGTTTTAGCGGGAGATGCTAAGAGGCATATCCTGAAAATCGATATACAAATAAAAATACTTGTATCATTTGTCGAAATTTATTGCCAGTATAGGATGCAATGTCTATCTTTAAAAACATCATATGATGTCTGCAAATAATGTATTTATAAGGGCACTCTACTCTTGATAGTTTTTTTTTTCACGATAATAGTATAACACAAATATATCACTTTTATCGTTATCACCGTCTTTTCCTGTTGGAGAACCGGAGATCGATGTCATCAATATTTATTATTATTATTATTATTAAATAATAATAATAATAATAATAATAATAATAATAATAATAATAATAATAATAATAATAATAGAAACATAGAAAAATAATACATGTATAATTATCTTTATACTGCTTTACTCTGCAGACACAATGGATCTTGCCTGGATAATCACAACCTGCCTGTTCCTCATCGTGCTTGGTTTATTAATCAAGTACATCACCTACATGTCCTCGGAACATGGCACCTTCAAGAAAATGGGTGTGCCTTCATTAAGTCCATTGCCAGTTTTCGGAAACTTCTTACGAGAGATGAGGATAGGCCCTGTTGCATTCCAGGAGGAATTGTACAAGAAATATAACACAGAAAAGGCAAGGGAATCTTACGATAATCTTACTTAGTTATATTCTCATAGTTGCGTGAACGATGTGAATCTTTTAATGATTCGGGTGTGTTTTATTATATTTATTTTTTTTAGAATTTTAACGTAAAAATAATACAGGATATGTCCGTCTCTGTTTATATTTGCGGTCATAAATTTTTTAATTTTGTTTCAGAATTATGCAAATTTATAATAAATACCATTGGAGTTTTTAGATGATTTGTTACCGTCTATGTCCATAGTTGTGAAAATATGTCTTAACGACAACCACATAGTTTAATTTCATACTTTTTAGAAACTTCGGTATTCAAAATTTATTGTTGTATGGTTTTGACTCTGTAGATTTAACATTTTCCTATTTGACTAGCAATATCACACTGTGTATTTTTAACAATCGATGAATGAGACTGTTCTCGAGATGTTAATAAGGTAATGTACTGTTTCCATAATGCTTGTCATATGAAAATTGCAATCATATCATACTAGGTATACGGCTATTACTCGACGAGGACGCCTGTTCTCTTTATCCGTGACTTGGATATGATACGCGACATATCTGTGAAACATTTCGCCAACTTCGTCAACCGTCGACAGTTCCAATTGGATGAACCTCTTGATCACATGCTCAGCATGTTACAAGGTGCAGTACGCTGAACCTGGGCCTATGGGGCCGTTCAAGATAATGTAATCTTACATCTAGTTTGAGACCTTTCGATCCCCTACCCTTTACTACACATGTTTTCCCTATCTTTTAACAATAAAACTAAATGCCCCCTCCCCCCCTTTTTCTAGGGTGTAAGATTATGTTTATGGGTTTCGGGACATCCGTTAAAAAATGAATGACCAACTCTTTGTTCTATATCAAGAAGTCCAAGCTTACATTATAAGAATCGTTATATTTTTCCCAAAACTCTATCTTTCTGCTCATGTATTTTTTCGCCATTGCCATCTCCAACATTGTGGTTGTTCTTTCAGATATTTTGTAAAACCATCTTCTATACATATATTAATAATTTGTTCCAAGTTGCAATTTATCACATGCCCACGGTTAATTCTTTAACTATGATTTATCATCATGATCAGTAGAATACTTGTATTATAATAGTTTAATAATAGATCATCAATAATTATATTTAGAGATGTTATGAGAGATCTGACGGCAATGAATACCAGTTGGTTAATCTACAACGTAACCGTTTACTAATCACAAAACATTATTGCATTTTTACAAAATCAGATTGATGAATGATTATTGAGTTTCAAGCAATTAAACGCCTGTACCGGTACACTAAATTAGCTCTTATAGGTTACAATCTAACCCGGAAACTAGCCATTTTCCGAAAATATCTAAAAATTCAGTCTTTCCCAAGTAATTTCTGTTTTGGTTCGAACATGGATTACTTAAGAATGGCTGCAATGTTTTAGCCATTTCTAGAGAATGCTTAGCTTCAGTGTTTTACTGTAACATAATCACATGCAATTGTAATACTTTAGACCCGAACAAAACAGTTACTATAAACGAAAGTTGCAGTTGTAAAAATAGATGAAATAACTGCCCATCTCTCTATCTCTCTTTCTATCCTTTCATCTTTCTCTCTCGCCCCCTCCTCTCTCTCCCTCTCTTTTTCTCACTCCCCACCCCTTTACCCCCACGCTTTGCCTCTCTTTCTCTCACTCTCCCCTCCCCCTCCCTCTCTGCCCCCCTTAGACGACCACTGGAAGAACGTGCGCAACACGGTGAGCCCCACGTTCAGCACGGGCAAGCTCCGGCGCATGTTCCATCACATCAGCGGCAGCGCCAGGACCCTGGTGGAACACCTGCGGGACAAGAAGGTCGCCGGCCAGGCTGTGGAGCTCAAACACGTCGCCTCGTGCTACACCATGGACTGTATCGCCAGCACGGGCTTCGGGGTGGAGATTAACTCTTTGAACGTTAGTACATGTACATGGATCAGTATTTTACAACTGAAAACATTTTTTCTTAAAATCAGGAAAAAAGAGAAACGGCTTTGGCAATCGACTTGAAACTTTCTGTGTGCATTAGTTTTTTCTCACAACCCGTTACAAAGGCAACAGTTTCCGACAAGAGTTACACAAAAATGGGCTCTTTATCATCTTGTAAAAGATGCTTTGTTCCACCAACAAAGGCAAACTTACGATGGCCAGTTTTTTTTAATATAATTTTTAGTAGACCAAACGGAAGTAACGTCGGGGTGCTTTCAGTAGGGTGGGTCACTTGAGTTCCACAGCCACGTGCTAACAATCTTGTTCTGTCTATTGAGCTATTAAGTCAGTGATCCGAGTGCTCTGAGAGCGTATGAAACATAGTCACATTGATTTACTGCTTTCTGAGTCCTACTTCAACCACAGAATAAAAAAGTTTTTTTTTCTTAAATCGTTTCAACAAACACTAACCACAAAGTACAGATATATGCACAGGTCTTTTCCCGGATGTACAAGTTCACGCACGATAACTATTGAAGAACTTTAACGCATGGTTTCGATAGAATGCTTGGTTAATTGCAAAATCAGAAGAAAGTCAATGACCTGTAAATACAACTAACAGTGTCTGGGTGGGACAATTTTCTTATAATTATAAAGATGTCAAAACGAAAGATTACAAAATGCTGTAGCGAAAACACAAAACAAGAAAACAAAACAAAAATTTACAATAACGTACTATACGCGTACGGAGAGAGTTAGTGTATTTCATCATGAAAATATTTAAAATTCCAAACGGTTTCTTACCATTAAGTACACCATGTTTCTTACCCATTCTGAAGACACTGCGAATTTATCAGTAATCCTTTCAGCTTTGTCTACCCCACTCCCCACGAATTTCGTTTTTTTCCACCTATTATTGCTTAAATGTATTAAAAAATAGTGACAACAATGCAAGTCATAGAAAAATATCTTTTAAACAAAATAGTATTTTGTTGAAAAAAGGGGACTGTAGGGGATCATGCGAACTGATCGCAGAACCCGTTATCTTCTCATTAGGAGCCACGCGTTCTAACCTTGAACCACCTCTCAACCTCCTCAAATGTTATTGCGAATATATGTATATTAGTGTGTTTGTGAGGTTATATTGTGCTTTTTATCTTTATGAATGTAAGAATATTTAATTAATCTAAAATCAAAATCGATAGTAGCTTCGATTCAATCAATTCAATTCTTTATGATAACATAATTATTTGTTTCCATACACTCATTTTCAGGAGGGGGAGAACGATTTTGTGGCAAAAGCTAAAGCTATCATGGGTGCTCCAGGTCCTGTGATTTTCGCCAACTTCTTCTTTCCATTCATGAACAAAAAATGGGACAAAATCGGAATAAATCTCTTCGCCAAGGATGCAGTGAATTTTTTCAGCAGTTTCGTGGATGATGCTTTGAAAAATAGAAAAGAGGTAAAGAGCAACTGGCTCGCCATTATTACTTTTATAGTTTGTTTTGGTTTGGGTCTTGGTTATGTTGACTCCGAGACTCGGTGAGTTAGCAGTGTACCTTTATATAGTTGATTGTGTGGTCATTTTTTTGTAAATTGCAAAGCAAATCAATTATTATTGTTAACATGGGAATTGAAGTTTAAATTAAATGATATGGTTATTTTGTTTTTCACCACCTATTCATCTTTGAAATTTGGTATAAATGAAGAAATTTGCTTTTTAATCGTGAATTAAAGATTTTAGTGAATTAAAAGGACAACTTTGCGTTTTCTCTTTAGATATTTCAGATTAAACCTTGACTGTAGTGGATTCAGCAAGAAGTGCATGTGTAAGGTCTATTAAGTTAAGTTTTCTCAATCAAATTAGCTGTGAAATGACATGTATAGACATAGATTCTACTACTTAGTACTTATGAAAGATACATAGTCACATGTCATTTCCTAAGGGTAACAAAGTTAAGTAAAAAGCTCTTTGACATAAAACTATTCCTATTTTTACTTTTATTTGTACAGGCGGCAAATAACAGCCTGCCCAAGAGAAACGATTTCCTCCAGCTTTTGTTAGAGTCGGAGGGGGAGAGCACAACTGACAACGATAACATGAGCAGAGATGAGGCAAAAGAGCTAAAAACTGCCTCAGGCCGTAAACCTCTGTCTCATAATGATATTCAGGTTAGGTGACTTTGTTTAACACGTTCGTTTACATTTAAAGCTCATTTAACAGAAAAAAACACAATAAAAAACAGTTTTTAACAACTGCAAACAACTCCTATGATGTGGGCTAGGGTATATGATACCAATATTTTGTCTGTTTTTTGTGTGTCTTTGTGTGCCAATCTAATATAATTTATTTACATGTATGTTAAAGATAAGCATCTATATACTTTTTTATGAGGGTGATTTATATGTAAAATTAGTCCATCTCTGTTGGCTATGCCCAGAAGAATTTTCCAAACTGGAATAAGGAAGTTGACCTTACCTTACCTTAATCAAGGTACCCTAGTTGGGTTTATATCCAACTGTATTCAAATAGTTTTCAAAATTTAATAACATTTTTCTCATTCCATCAGGGACAAGCCATCATCTTCCTTCTGGCAGGCTACGACACAGTGTCTACCGTTCTGGGTTTCACTCTATTTCTATTGGCTAGAAACCCAGAGTGCTGCAAGCGACTACAGCAGGAGATAGACGACAAACTGGGAAAGAAGACACCTTCTTACGATAACATGCAGGTAAATAGAAATCTGAGGTATACCTCATTTAACTCGTAGGTACACAAAAACTTGAAATGTATAAAATTACCTTGTGAAAACATACAAGTACACAGAAACCGTAATAAAATGCATCTTGCGGTTTTATAGGTGCCCTAAAAAACTGAGATATACTATACCTCTAGGATATCATGTACACACACCGAAACATGAGATATACACATCTTATTAACGTTTATAACATGCAGGTGAACCTACATACAATAGGCCTACCTACCATATATAAATATTCTTAATAATGACAGGCATATACATGAGAGACCTATTGCAAGTAATTAAAAGACATCTTCATGTCTTCAGTAGCAAATGCAGACCCCTAAATTGGAGTATGAAAACCAAACGCCAAGATTAAATGACATATTTGACAATGCAAAGTATTATAATTTAAGAAATGTAATGTTCTCTTCCTCACCCTGTCTTGGTTAGAAAACTGCAACTAATGTAAATGAGTTTCATCTTAAGACTTGTGGATAAAAGAAAGACAAAAATCACAAGGAACAAACTGCATAGCTTAGTTCCAAAATATATTTAAAAAAAAATGTTTTTACGAGTAAAAGCTGCTTTGCAATGTATTGTAATAAATTGATTTTTAAGTACATGTATCTGAATAACAAGCCATTTAAATGGGAGAGCGAAAACAAAAAAGAAATCATTTTTTTTTCAATCTGAACGGCCTGGGATCATGATAAAATGTGAAGATATTGCACATAGTTTTTTATCAATCTGTACCAATCAAAGCTTTTTCTAGCAGACAAGGATGAATTATTTGAATGAAATGCCATGCCAATTTCATGCAGTTATTTATGAATATGATAATTCTATCTCTTCCTAGGATTTTACTTACATGGACATGTGCCTGAACGAAGCTATGAGATTGTACCCACCTGGCTTCCAACTGGATAGAGTCTGCAATGAGGACATCGACATCGGTGGCGTTCATATACCAAAAGGGATGGTAGTTTCTTTTCCTATGGTGAGACTTAGTGCTACTATAACCAACTATGTGAAACATTAAGCTGCATTTTTTCGGCAATGCCTGGCTTGCATAAAACAGTGGACACATGTGTAGTTGAGTTGGTTGCTTAACGTGCAACACCAGCACTAAATAGACTATACTGTAGATGTGCCCCAAGACTTATGTCTGACAATTTTACATACTGCCACACAGAGACCTGGATCTTGCCAATCACATTATTTTAATGACACCTACCAACCATTAGGAGACAAAAAGGCACACAAAATTTTTTAATCGATCATGGGTTTCAAATCACGGACCTCCCAGTTGGGAGACCAATGGAAACCAGCCCACAGTAAATTGTATTTTCTTGGCGATGCCTGGCTTGCATACTGCAATATTTGCAACAAAGATAGAGACAGAAAGTGCTTTAAGGACAACCTAGGATAGCAAAATATATGCAGTAGAACCAGAACACTAAATGTATAAAGCTTATAAATACAAAAAGCTATCAGTAACTTAAATTAGTATTTAAATTAAGTTTTAGTAATTTGTACTTTGAAATTACATTTTGAATGCATGGCATTAAATCTCTTCTTTTGGTACATTGTAATAGCACATGATTATTAAAATACACAATGTGGTCTCAAACCAAGTTTTCTTAAAAACAAGGAACTTGACCTCCTATCTTTCAAAATCAAATAAAGAGGATGGAAAATTGCATTAAAAAATCCCTTTTGTATCTATCTTCCAGTTCGCCATACATAGGGATCCAGCCATCTGGGCTGATCCTTTGAGCTTCGATCCCGAGCGCTTTTCTCAGGAAAACAAATCAGACAGACATCCCTTTGCCCACCTTCCTTTTGGTCAGGTGAGATGAACAAAATTATAGTAATAATAGTATTATGCAAAATTCTATATAAGTTCTATAGGTTTGAATTATTTCAATATTGCATTTAATATCTTGAAGAAAAAAAATCCATATTCCTAAAAAGAAAATATTCGCAGCATATCAAATGGTTTCTCAATTGAAAATAATGCAGGTGCCAAATTTAAAATTAAAATGTCAAGAGTAACTACAAATTTTTTTTATGTAAGCAAGTTCTTACTTTCATTATTTAAAAAAATCGTAATTTGTTTTTTTTTAAAAAGCTGTACCTAGCAAAACAAATATTGTACCTTTGTAACAACTGTTGTAAAGCCTTGCTTCAATTGCCGACTGAGATGATTGGACACTCAGCTTGTAGATTGATATCTAACGATTTTTTACTATTGAAAGAAATATTAAATACTCAGAAAGGCTTGTTTCTTTCTAATGAAATGTCTTCGTCTTATTTTTCTTTAGGGACCGAGGAACTGTATTGGAATGCGTTTGGCTCTGTTGGAGATTAAAGTTGCGCTGTCAGCGATCTTGCAAGAAATGACTCCGGTTACCTGCTCCAAGACTGTTGTACCAGTCCGACTAAAGTTCTTCCAAATGGTTGCAGAAGATGGTTTATGGGTAAAAATGGCAGACAGATTTGACCAATAAGAAGGCAGATCTTTGGGGAGGAAAAAGATCACAAATTATCCTCTACAAAAGCTGTTGAAAGTATTTTTTTTAAATTAAGTAAGGAATATAAGAGGAATACAATTATATTCGTGATTAATTTTATAGCAGATAATTTGGCAGCTGTCATAGTTCAGTTATGTAATTAAAATTTAATTAATTGCAAGAACAGATTCATCACAAAATTGATTTTGAATGAATTTTAAGTACAATGAATTACAGAGACATACATAATTATGTCTGCTTATTTAAAATAAAAACAAACCATTTTAACAGCCTGCTAATTTTTCTTTAATCATGTCCATATCAGGACATAGTGGATCACTGTTAGAGAGTGCAGCAACTTTTTACAAGAACTTGTTTATCTTGAGCTATAAGAAAAACACAAGTGACATTTTCCTTACAACCATAATACAAAATTGGTTCTTTTCAATTTCCCTCTGGAAGACTCAAATGAAATTCCTATTTTTTTTTATATATATAAAATGTGCATTGCACCTTTTAAATATTAAATCGTTTCATATACACATAATTATTTTGAGGTTAAATAAAACTTGGTGTATTCTGAACTGTTTACTTGATTTACAGACAATAATTTTTCTAAGAGAGAATGGCTTTTTACTACGAAAAACATCCCATTTCCACATTCAGTTTTTGTGTTATTTTAAGAGAAGTCTGATTGCGACCATATACATGTATATAGTTTTATTGAAAAAATTTGTTTTAAGTGTGTAATGCAATTATTTTTCATTTGTTTTTTCCTACAAATAATTTTTCTGATCTTGGAATTAAATGCTTTTAATGTCCAAGGTCAGCACTATATAGGCTATATTATGGATGGGCCTCAAGACTAATGTGTGAAAATTTTATGCGCTGCCTCTTTTCATTTCAAAGTCTACTCTCAACAATCCACAGAAGTAGAATGAACCAATCAACACCAACAAGGATCTTTCAAAAAATGTTTCAATTGACAATTTTTATTCTTTCTTTCAATAAAACAAAAAATCCATCACCCTCTCCTTTCACCAAACTTAAAGTATAACTTAGTGTAAAAATACATTGGAAAGTTACAGCATATCCTTTTTCCGCAATTATTACGTTGAGAATATCTTTATTATTATTATATCATAGTAACAACCAAAGAAAGAAGAATGTGTTTTAATTTACATGGCACACAGTTTTAACTTAAGGGCATTTCAAAATGTCCATTTCCGTTTTGCATACCATGGTTAAGTCTTTATAATAGACCAGGATGCAAAATATTTTAGAAGATATATACAAAAGAAGAAAAGTATAAGGAGATTAATTTCTTGTAAATTCGTTAAAGTATTGCTGAAGCATTGGCAAGGATTATCAACAAATTACTCTATATAACCATCCTTTCAAGCAGTTCAAAACATAAAAAAAATCTTTGTCTTTGGTTTGATTATCATTGCACAGCAACCTAGAGTTCTTACACTCATGTTGACACAAAGCTTGCCTTTGAGAAATAACTTGTATAGATGAAAAATAGCTAAGTCTCCGTTATGTCTTCGTTGCAATGTTGGTGATGTTGATATGCTAATAATGAAATTCACTATATCTTCTTTTGTAATCATCTTAACAACATAAGAAAATCATTCCTTCTTTCTTTTATTCTACACATTTTTGAGGGACATCTACATGCTTGAGAGTATTTTCCTACGTATATCAAAACTTATATAGTACTTACAAAAATATTATGAATGCTGTTGATGATTCCACTTTATTAGGTTTCAGCCCATGGTTGCTTTTTATTGTACATTATGAAAATGCAATTTTCAATGTCAAAGCTTGCCTTTGAGAAATAACTTGTATAGATGAAAAATAGCTAAGTCTCCGTTATGTCTTCGTTGCAATGTTGGTGATGTTGATATGCTAATGAAATTCACTTTATCTTCTTTTGTTATCATCTTAACAATATAAGAAAATAGATCCTCCTTCCTTTTATTCTACACAGTTTTGAGAAACTCTAAAGGCTTGAGAGTATTTTCCTACGTATATCAAAACTTATAAAGTACTTACAAAAATATTATGAATGCTTTTGATGATTCCACTTTATTAGGTTTCAGCCTTTTTATTGTACATTATGAAAATGCAATTTTCAATGTATAATTATTGCAGACATTGTAAACCAATTTCATAAACTATTTTATACATTCATTTTCCCATTTTGCGATATCAACTCAAATTAATTTCTTTTTTCCTGGACGTGCCTTTTTATTATTACGTTTGTAATTATGATGTATGGGCCAAAGGTCTTTTTTCCCCAAGTAAAATTCAATTCAATTCAACTCATCATGGCACAGAAATATTGTACCTTTGCAAAAAAGCTTAATATTGTGTTATTATGCAGCCATTAGACTGAACAAGACTAGGTGATTTGATTTTGAGGGCGGTTCTATATAATTGTCTTGAGATAACTTTCTGAGAGCTGTGAGGTAAAAAAACCCTTTAATTTCTTAATTTGTATTTTCATCCAGCACTTTTAGACTCCTTGCAAGAAGACATCAATGGTTTTTATTTCTATTGTATTCTAATATACGCTCTAAACTCAACATGACTTTAGTAATAAATATGACGAAGAATACATCCACACAAAATTAAGTTTTAAAATGAAAATTTTTATGAAAGATTTAGTTTTTGCAGAAGAAATAATCTTAAAGCAAATAGGTTGTTGTTTAAAACTTAAATGGGTACACGAAATGTGAAGTTAAAAAGAAAATTCATTTAAGATTCACGAAAGCTTCAGGCCTCAAGCTCCTTTTCATTAAATACATATATTTCCAGTTTTTATACATGACATAGATATGCTGCAGCATTAGCTGCAATAAGACTAGAAATATGAAACCTCTGCCAAGTTAGGATAAGTTAAGATTTTAATAAAATGGATCAAATGTCTTCTTTAAAACAAATGAAAATGAGTTTGGCATGTCACACAGATGTATTAGGTCTCTGTGGCAAACAGAGATTGTAGTGAGCGCTCTGATTCCAAAAGTTCATGTCTTTCCATCCACACCATCCCTGCAGAAGAGACAGAATTTAAGGAACAATTAACATTATTGATTTAAAGGTTGAAAATACATTGTTTCAAAGGTATCACTAAAAAAGGCTATTTATCACATAAAATTAAATTTTCACTCTGGATTTGTACATTCGTAGTCTACTCTCCCCATGCATTGATACAAAATTTATTTTTTCGATCTTTCTCTCGGTGTCAGTATAATGTGACCGACTGAGACAGCAGTCCAGGTATCTTTGTACTTTCTCTGTGTGGCAGCCCATATAATTGTCAGGCATTAGTCTTGGGAACCATCCACAACATAGCATATATGCAGCCCATATAATTGTCAGGCATTATTCTTGGGAACTATCCACAACATAGCATATTTAGTGCTGCAGTTGGATGTAAAGCAACCAACTCATTTCAACCTGGAAGTATTGATAATCTATTCACCCGGTGGTCTACCTGTCAGAAAAGGCACTAAAATCAATGCTTTTTCATTAACGTGTGTGTGGAGAGGCCTTTTAGAAAGTTGGGTTTCAGTTGCCTGTGCTGCTCTTTAAAGGCACCGAAGTTGAGATATAGAAGGAAAGTCACAAAAATCAATCAAATGACTTTAGATAAAAAGACGGGTGCACATTTTATTTTCTTATTTATCTTATATCTATGATGACGAAAAAAAAACAACAAACAAACAAAAAACCACTTGATAACAGTTTTTCCTTTCAAATTGAAAGGAAGTTACTGAAATATAATGTTTTCAATTTTAACATGTTTTATATTTGTTGCAGTGACAGTAGGGATTTGCAATTTTTAATTTACATAATATTTGAGTTTAATCAAACTGTCCAATCAAACAAAAAACCAATAGATAACAGTTTTTCCTTTCAAATTGAATGGAAGTTACTAAAATATAATGCTTTCAATTTTAACAGGTTTCATATTTGTTGCGGTGACAGTAGGGACTTGCAAAATAAAGCAATTGTGGTGAAACATTATGGAAAACATGAATAAAGGATCCAGACACATCTCCATCAAA
Organism: Elysia chlorotica; assembly: GCA_003991915.1. Lineage (NCBI taxonomy): Eukaryota > Metazoa > Mollusca > Gastropoda > Plakobranchidae > Elysia > Elysia chlorotica. Next base: position 740,857 of record RQTK01000063.1, on the reverse strand, counting down.
TGTCAATGGCTCAACCCCTGCAATTTTTTAACTTACATAATATTTGAGTTTGATCAAACTGTTAACACTACCCATTTTATTGAACCTATGAAATATGTAAAATATAAACAGATGAGATCTTAACACACAATAAGTGGGAAATGATGCCATCCAGCAGAAGCCATTGGTTTGTTTTATTATTAAGTAGATGGTATTAGTTATTTCTGATTTAATGCAAGTGCACCCAAAACTTTGATGAGTTTTATATCCATTAAGTTTCCTGAAGAATGCCACTGTTAACATATTATATACTGACAAAGAAACAATTCTTTGATCTACACACAATTTCATCATCATCATCATCATCATCATCGGTATTTTGATTAACGTGCAGGTACTGGGGCAACATCCACATCAGTGGACCCCCTTCCAGGTAGCTGGCTTGCTGCACGCATGGCTGATCTCACACCAGATCTCCAGGTGTTTCTGTCATGAGGGTCAGTTGTTGAGAGTTTCCAGTCTTTCCGATCCCTCTCTGTCACCTGCTTCCATGTCATTCTGGGTCTCCCTTTTCCACGACTTCCTGTTACTTGCATGTCCAATGCTGTCTTGATAGCTCCGCTTGACCGTTCCACGTGGCCATACCACCGGAGTCTTCTCTCCTTCAGAATGAGGTTCAGGTCCTCAAGGCCAAGAAGCGTCAATAGCTCATTTGACCTAGTGGTGGCCACATCTTCTGGCTTCACAATGCAGATCTGTCTTATCATTGCCCTGTCGTTTCTCTGCAGGCGTTGAAGGTTTGGCTTGGTCAAGGGCCATGTCTCGCTAGCATGGAGCATTGCACTCCGCACACAAGTGCTGTACACATGACCCCGCGTCTTGTATGAGAGGTGGCGAGACAAAAGAACTGGTAGTAGTTCTTTAAACTTCTTCCAAGCTGTCTTCACACGTGTTGGAATTTTATTGATATTAATTTTTTATTATATCATTAAGTTTCCTGAAGAATGCCACTGTTAACATATTATATAGTGGCAATGAAACAATTCAGTTTAATCCATTTTTGCTTTCACCAACAAATCAATCACTGTCAGTTTCATCATGTTACCTTCTCTTGAATGACTCGCAGGTCCTCCCCTCCTGTGTAATGGGGATCCAAAATAAGAAAAGCAATATCCCCACTCAGTTCACTATAGGAAACACCAAGGATCGTGTGTGCCAAAACTCCGCCACCTAGTAATAAAGATAATAAATGAAAAAAAAACTGCCATAAGGATATTACATATTGAAATTAAGTTGAGGAGAGGAAGAAGTAAAATAAAATTCACATATAAGTAGACACTTAGTCCAAATTAATCAAAAGTATTTGAAATAACAAGCTATTTAGAATTTTATTAACAAGCAAAACAAATCAACAGTGACTGACACGGTACCAAATTATCACTTGGGATAAAAAATAATAATGACAATAATAATAAGGACAAAAGAAAAAAGAACATAAGAAGCTTCTTTGCTTGTCACATGAGTCATGAAGAGGTAAATCAATCAAAACAAACAACCTTTTCAAGACTTTATATTGTAAATAAAATTTATATCATTCTTATATACATGTGAGCCAGATTAGGCTAGGATTATACCTGGTCACTTTTTAGATACTGGCACCACATTAAAACCTATGTTATTTGATTACAAAGCAATTGTGTGCCTAATTTTACTTGGCCATCACACACAAAAGTAAAAATAGAAACTAGTGCTTACCGATCATAATAGGGGTGCCTTGAGTAGAAAAGTGGTCCATCAGTTGCTGACCTACAGTGGACAGTTCTGCTCCTGAGGCAACATTGATGAATTTGCTGGTCACCTGGGAAAAAAGTTAGGGATGGGAGACAGTAAGTAAAGTGTAAGGGATCTCAACACAGGAGATTTTGTTTCCATTACAAAAAAAAATATTCAATATGGCACATATTTGATTTACAATAATATATCAAAAGATATTTCAGTTTATATCTAATTTGAGGAACTATTTAAAAAAATTAAATTCAAATGGGGGATTCAAAGAACACACACTTGCTAACTCATTCATCAAGCATGGGAAAATGTATTAAAATCGATAACTACCTCTCACATTGCAGGTAGCTCAAAAAGAAAATAGAGTATTTATATGTGTTCAATTCTAAGCAACAGGTAGCTTCACCTGCCAGCTGTATATGAGAATAACCTATATGTCTTAGCTTAGTTAAAACAGTAAAACTTTAACAAAATTTAAAAAAAAATGCATGGTTAAAGTGCATAACACATCACTTATGTGTATGAGAAGCAGTGATTAGGTGTGTATCTTTGTGCTATGTACTTGGTGGTATCAGTATAGGCTACATGCCTGATTACAGCAAATATTTATGGCACAGCACTGAAGGTAAGACTTGTATTACACCATATAAAGATATAAATAGGAATACCTGCAGCAGATGGTCAAGTACAAAGCTGACTTCAAAGGAGCCAATCCACTGCCTGCTTCCCACAAACTTGGGATCCTTGTCACCAATGTCACAAAGGGCCTGAGGTGGAAAAAAAAAGCTATATAAAATATAAATAACAAGAGACAGGAGGTCGTCAATTCAAATTTTAAAATGTATTCAACTTCTTGAAGAGCAGTTAAACTGTTCTATCAATATCATTCAGCCAAAAATCATAGAGTACAAGTTTTAAAAACCACCCATCACTAGAATCTTGTTAAGTTTTGGGGGACCAATGCTCTAGCACTTCCACCAGTTCACCACCCGCTTACTGGAGGTAAACTACAAAGCACAATGTATTGTTAAAACTGAACCTTACTCACCTGTTGAATATCTCGGTGGGTTGGGACATCTCTGGAGGTGTAGCCCTGATACTTAAACCAAGAGCAGATGGTTTGCAGTGAGCGGTAGGCACAGCCCCATTTGTCATCATTGAATCTATCCTGCATGTAGTGGTGGTAGCTGTAGAAACCTTGCACCAAGCAAGTTCTGGCAGACTTAACTGAGAGCAAATAGCACAAGGTTGTTACAAAATGTTTCAAAACAAAACAGGATTTAAAGCAACAAGAAAACTAGGCTGATGAAGATAACATCATAATAATTTTATTGAAATTTCACAAATCAAACACAAAAAAAGTATATTGTTCAAAGGCACTGCTGACTTTTATTAAAAGGTGCCGACTAGCTGAGACATTATGTAAAAAGGGTCCAGGTCTCAGTCGAGCGGAAAAAAAGCCCTCTCGCCCCAGCTTTAGAAGAGATCTTACTTAGAGAGCTATTTTTGAATCTCATCTTTATAGAAAGGCTTCAGTCTATATTCACACATTCATACTGTTCAAATAAGAAGCTTCACAAAATTTAAGTTCAGGGCTCTGGTGAGCATGTTAAAGCTTCTCTTCTGCGTAAAGACTGGCCATGATATTAACTAGGGAACAACAATATCATATCCATATTCTGATTAATACTGAAAAAACTGCAAAACTATCTTCCCACAGCTATTACTATGAAACTGTCTTTCCTTGCATCTTTGCTATATTAAAAATTAAAAAAAAAACAAGAATAAAAGTCTTTAAACTTTTCAGTGCATACCAACGTTGGTCTTTTTTTTTTCCATCAATTAAGTTTAAAAAAGAAATTAAAAAATTCACAGAAAGGCTGTGAAGCACATATTGGGTACATTTTTACATTTTTTTTTAATGTCTGTGGATACTTACTTGGTGGGTCTGGTAGACCAACGTGGGTATTAAGCAAATATCCCGCAGGAGCTGTGCGCTGTAGGAAATGGTTAGCACAGCCACGCCTCAACACTGGCAAGGATGTTGGCAGGCATAGATGCCGATGAAGTATTTGACGTTCGGGTTCTTTGAACAAGAGAAAAAAAATGCTGACATTAAAAAATATGATGATGCCTTAAAGCAAAGAGCAGTGAGGCATTGATGATGATAGAAAAAATGAATAAGTTTGCATCTATACATTCATGTAAACATTGGCAAAGAAAAAATCAGAGGTGTCAACTTGCTATAAATATCCCACACTTTATCCAGATTCTCTCCCATTATGAATCTATGTGGCTTGAAGCGAAATTCCATTAGAAATAAAAAGTGAAAAAAAAAATGTATATATAAACGTTATTTGATAGTCTAACAATAACTTGCTGATGAAGTCATTGACTTTTAACATCACAACTATTGCAGCATTTTTTGCTGCTTTATCATATATTTTAACTTTATTCTTGAAGTGAAAAAAAAAATTTGATTCTTTAGGTTTATTAACCTTCTTGCAGTGCATGATTTAAAACCTAGTCCTTGTGTGCACACTATTTTTGGGGTATTAAAAAAATTATAAAAAGATAAAAGCTTTAATTTTTTTATCACTTTCAAAATAGAAGGTGAGCGGATCAATACAAAGAGATGCTAGTACAGGAGAATTGCCAATGCGTATATGATGTGTGCAGCATGATATGAAAATAGTTAGTGACTGGTATTTTTATTATTATTACCTAATTCTTCCTCTGACGTTCCAAAAGGATAAACCACAGTGACAGGTGTGTCCAAGTAAGGTAGCTGGAAGTGGAATACCTCTGGTGTGTGTAGCTCTTGCTTCTAGAAACATCCATTAAAGAAAAAAAATTAATAAGATTACATTATCATAATTTATATAAAGATGCACATTGTCTTTATTCTTTACCTAAAATTTCTTATAAACAAAAAATAAAATAAAGTACACCAAGAGCTCTCTTGATGGAGCTTAAGACAATGGTTTGTGTGCTACATATGCACTCAAGTCTCTTGGTACGTTAGAAGAAAGTGTTGATGATCTAAGACCTATCATATTCATAGTCCCCATTAACACATTGTTACTGGGTTAGCAGGACGGCATTAAGTGATATGCCATTTAAGATAACAATGTGCTCATTAGCTCAGTGTATATATATCATGGTGAATTTAAAATTAAAATTGACCTTATTGTTTTTATTCAGCAAAAGAGAAAAAAACCCAGCAGACTTTTGAAGTCAAATAAAGAAATAATATTTTTTCTTCCTATAATTATCACAAAACTACAATACATGAGATATTAATTAATTAATGCTCACCTGCGTGTATACTTTCAGGCATTCAAATTGAGCTCCGATCTGGCAAAACACTGCAGATGCGAGAGCCCCAGAGAGTCCTTTTAGAGGCATACTTTCCTCCACATCCACAAGCACATCCAGGGGAAGATTCACAACTGTTGTTTTCAAAGTTCCTGTTGTAGTTTATAACAATATGTAAGTTAGTATTATGACCAGGCTTAATGAGGAAAAAGTTTGAAATGAAAGGCACAGTAATTTAAAATGTCATAGCAAATATAAATATAATGTATTAGATGTTTAAACCTTATGAAACTGAACAAACAACAACAACAAAACAAATAGTACTAAATGAGATAAAGATTTATTTATCCAACCTGTTTGGTGTCGAATAATGGGTGCATATTGTGAAGATGTTGATGAGAAATCTGGTGTTGCCAGCCTGAACATTGACGCAGCAATAGGTACCTGGAAAAACATAAAAGACAATGATTGACTGGAGAAAAATACTAAAATTTTGCATTTTCCCATTATTATCAAAAGTTCCTCCTGATCATCTCTTGAAAAATTAAAATGTTATAGTTGCAATATAGCATCATCTGAGATAGAGACATACAAAGGAATACAAATATGAGTCATCTTATTATCAATGGTGAAATCCACTTGTTCCTCACTAAATTAGACAAATTGATTAAGTATTTTTTATTTGCACGATACAAGCTAATTATGCCCTTGTTGAAGGATATGTATACAGATGCATTTCATTTAAAATATCATTTTCCCCTTGTGACTGTACTCTTTTGTGTTGAATCACAAAACACATTGTCAGACTTGCCTCAGTACTTAACAAGAACAAGATAATATTATTGTACTTCCAATTCAAATTAGGTTTACATTATGCTCACTTGTATTTAACAAAGAAGAAGCTATGCTGGAAAAAATAATCACCTGATTACAATTTTAGGAGGGCTTGAAGCTTAAAATAGAAAGTCAGGTCAGCGAAAGTATTTCTAAATGGAAATCCATTTACCCACAGCAAGAAATAATGAGATAAAGATCTTGTCACAAAAAGCCCTAAGGCAATAAATACTATTGATAAATCAATTAAACCAATAAACTTTTCTACATCAAAAACCTATATGACAAACCTGAAAAGATGTAGACACCCCCTTCTTTTTTGATGATCCGCCAGCCACTGATCCTTCCTCTTCCAAAAAATGTTTGTATACATCTTTGCAGCTTGACCAGGTTTCCGCAGCAGACCCGACAATGGCGCCAGACTGATGCAGCAACACACTGTTGTTGAAGAAACCAAACACGAAATTTCCAGATTGGTTCTGCAACTTGACCTGCTCTTGGTCCAGTACTGCTTTTAATTGTTCTTCTGCAAAAATAAAAATCGAGGGAAACACACATGTCAAATACTACTCCACAGACTGAATACTAGTTTTAGCTCAAAGTTCAAAGAGAATTGTTTACAAACAATAATAAAACAACAAAAAACAACAACACAACAATTTGAACAATATGAATATATGGCACTTTAAAAAAGAAAATGATAAGTGAAGCACACAATTTTTGCAACTATCATTGCCGATGTATGGGTTTCCAAGAAAAATCAAGAAAGATATACATCATAATACACTTATTTAGGGAAATACACAGTAAAACAAAGAAATATTGTATATTGTATATACAAAACAAGAAATTACCTGAAACAAAATTAGTTTTTTAAATACCGCTTTCTCCTTTTTAAGGAGACAAATAAAGCAAATTCTAAAAATTTTTATTAAGAGTTCATATTTTGAACATTTTCTTGAATTAAACTTTAATCTCCCCAGAATCTAGGACCCTACTGAAATAATCTTTTCAAAGTCTGCACCTCAAAACCAACATATGCCAAAGTTTAAGTATACAGATTAAAAACAATGCAATATATACAACACATTCCGACTAAAAGTTATTATCGCCTTATAAAAGATGGAAAGCACAAATTTAACGGCCTTTAAACCTGAAAATGCAGTTGGGGCAATAAAGGTTAAACCTTACCAGTATTTGCTTCTGTTGAAATTGTCAGAGGTATATCTGCCTTGAGCCTTATTCGAATATTGGGCTTTGTTTTTGAGTCACAAGTTATCTCTACATTGTTGATTTCATCCTCACTGATAGCAAAAAGAGCACTCTGAAACTTTTCCGACTCTTGCCAAAGACACAAACACAGAACCTCAGTCAAACCAAACTGATCCTGAAGGATAAAAAAAAAATACATCACATTGAAATAATGCCTGATATGCCATGCCATATATATAAATAAAGATGCTTTAAAAGAAGATACTGAGATATAATTTATTGAAAGGTTAAGTTTTGTTTTTGTCCTCAAAGGTTCAGTGTTGGAAAGGAAAAATTTCTCTAGCTTTAACATAAAAATCACACTAGATTATATTTCGTGTAGGCCATTGAAATATAAGGCATAAAACCTTGACACAAGAATAATATTAACTAGGTCAAAATAATATCTTAGCATAATATGTGCAGCAAAATGAGTCTAGCTGCAATACAGACTTGCTCAAATATAGTACACTCCTGTGATTAGAACTGGAAATATTACCATGGATGTTAGGCTTACTTTGAGATAGTGCATTATTTCACTTACCCAGTTAAAAGTTGTTCCCATTTTCATGACTTTTATTGATATATTGTCTTTTCTTTTCCTAGACTAATCTGAACGACATCTGAATTCATTTTATGAGATCATTACACATTATGATCTTTTGATAATTTTTGCAATCTTTCTTCAAATATGATATGTAAGACAATATTATTTTATCTAGCTAAGAGATCAGGTTGTAGAAATATTTTGTATATTCAGCATAGGAAAAACAAGAGCAATGTTCACACAACCCAAAAAAAAAAAAAATTGATTGTACACCAACAATATATCACAGAGAAAAACAATCTAACTTTTCAATTCAAACATAAATCCAATTCTGAAGTAAGGATGCAAAACTTGGAAGGTCACTACAGGAACTTTACAAAGAAATTACAAACATTTATAAAGATGGAGAAACCTTGTGGACATCAGTACCCACTTAAGGAGATGGTAAACCAGAACAAAAATTACAGATTCAAGTAAATAAGATAAGATGAGATAAGATAAACTTCTATTCAATCACAAGGGAAATTTTGGTTGGATATACCAGTAACAACAGGAAAATTAACACTGTCACGAAAACATTAATGAAGCATAAGCATCTATAACTTGCACACCCTCTCTCACTCTCTCTCTCTCTCTCTGAACTTCCGTCACAAACACATTATTAAGAATGATCCATGTGTGAAAGGGGAAAACAAAATAAGACAAGTAGAAGGTAGTGACAAATAAAACACACCTTGAGGAAACCACAGAACAGCACCACAATGCAAGAGCTGCTAAAAAAAAAAAACATAATAAAATGAAGAGGCAAGGGTAGGCCATAGGAGATTTGAAAATAATAAATGATAATGCAGTCACCAACTTGAACTAACAGACTCAAGAGGGAGTTTAAACACATGAAACGTTTCTACATTACTAAGCCTTCTTTATTATACAAATGACAAGGAACAGTTTACAAACACCAAACAGAGGGTAGTCAATTTGGAAGATTTTATAGACAAGGAAATGGCAAAAGCAGGCTACTTGTTGGGTCAACTTGACAAACTTGCTCAAGACAGAGCTTGATAATGCTTGCTGGTTCATGGTCTATATTACTTTGCAAGGGTGGAAGTTTATAACGCCTTTAATAACAGAAAAGTACCTAATGAAAAACACTTTTTTTAAAAATGTGACACTGACCAACCAGATATCAAAAGCCCCCAGGACTTCTTCCAGTTCTCGATCAATGCCTGCTTGGTCTTTATCTTGAATGGATTTGATGGACTTTGCATTACTGGGAATAACCACTACACCTACGACTTGTTGACCTAAATTTAAAAGAAAATTGAATTTTATCATGTCGCTTTAAATCTAAAAAGAATTGAATTTTCGAAACATAATTATCAATTCCTTTTGCAAACCAAAAAAAAAAAAAATTGATAATACTTAAAAGTGTAACCTGAATGCCTCAAAATTAAAAAATTAGTATTTATCATTTTATACAAAAAGAAATAAGTATTCATGGGATAAGGTTTAACAATATTACTATACGAAGGCGACACAAATATTGTAAAGCCTTTGTTTGAAAAATGACATTGAGAGGGTTAGAAAATCTTAATAACTGATGTTATTTCATGAAATTAAGATGAAATTTAGCACAACAACAACAACAAAATTGCATGTATACATTTTGCTTGCCCTCTTAACTTTCCATTGCTTTAAAAATGTAAATCATCAGAACAGCATATTTTTAAAAATTATATTATGATTTAATGAATAATTACTGGCACCATAATTGATGTATACAACAATACGTCAAGCTAGAGATATTGGTAAACCAGATTGAGAATTTGTTTAGATGAACTAATAAGTAATGAAAATTATTTCTGTAAATGCACAAGCATGACCATGATAAAAAAAAATGATGCTGCGTAACAAAATCCAAACAAAATTCACAAAAACAAATGACAACCTCTTTTTTGAATAAAAATGTAAATGGGTATGATCTATAATAATCCTTACCCCCTAAAAAAAACTCTAACAATCGTGCTCAATAATCTGCAGTTGTTTTTCTTGTTCAAACCCATACAGTTCTTAGAGAACTTTTGTCTTTTGAACATAGGTCTACTGATATATACATAATAACTATAAAAGGCTATCAAACCTTTTTTACAATTTTGAAATTCATGTTTTCCTACCTCCTGGGAAGTGTGCCAAACATTGGTCTACATCCTCTCTCAATTCATTTGTGTCAATGAGATTGCTTTGCCACGCAGCAGTCACAGCTCTAGGAAGCTTGCCAACAACATCACCTACAAGGAAGCCTTTTAAACCAGTCCCACTCCACTGGCCCTCTGTGATGGTCTGTAGACGAAAATGAGTAAATTAAAAACACCAAAACTGTTTGCTACAATTAATGGCTAGCGTGGTATTGGGACGGGTGACCTGGTGTGAACAAATGGGGTGTGGCAGTACTGTTCACCTGGTTAACTGATCCAATGCTCTTAGTGTTGCGCCGATATAGCCAATATTTTGTTTTAATTTCTAGTTATCTATTGCGCTGAGTAGTTAGTTGATTTCAGTACAGATCTTGTTTGTTCGGCTCCATAATCGTTTATTACTCTTGAATGGGGGAAATAAAGGAGAAGCCAGTTATTACTTTCTTTCCTGCAGGTGATCACAGTTAAAGTTGTTAAATTCTAAATAGCTGTGGGTGTAATATATATACTATGTTTCAGTTCAAATCCTTTTTAATATGGAACAACATTCATCTTGTGTTTCTCTTGACTGAAAGGGTTATGCGCATAGCCCAAATTGAAAGGTCTACAATACAGAAATGGAAATATCGAACTTTGACCTCCTACTCGCTAATCCAGAGCACTAAAAAGTCTAAAGGTAGAGATGTCTGCCGCCATACATTGCCAAATTAATGTTATGTCCCATAGGTTTCCTAAAGAGATCTATAGACGGAAAAAGGGGTGGGTGGAAAATAGAGGGGCGACACCACAGATTTGAACCCTGGTCCTCCTGCTACTCAATCCCGAGCAATTGTGACTGAGATATCTTGACGTCCCTGCTGAGCACATTTTAATAATCAAATTCCGCCCACCCACCCATTAAATCGCCCACAGGCTAGGGACCACAAAACTCAAGGAGTGTTCTAAAACGCAAATGACAATCAAACAAGCTTAATATCAGAACCAGATTTTTGCACACGTAAAAAATCGAAATCCATTTATAATCTGAACACCTAAGAATCTATATTTTATAAGATTTCTAGCTTAGAACCGTACCTTCAGGACATTGGCTGATATAGCAACTGTTGTAGCCATTGTTGAAAGGCAAGTTTTGGACTTCTTGTCTTTAAATCATTGATGTATGCTTGAACAAGGCAACTTCTAGATCTAGATTAGATTAAATTGTATTCTTCTAAAGCCGTCCTTGTGTTACCAAGATTCGTACTTCGTAGGCCTCGGCTCTACAATCAACACTCAACAGTTGGCTGAACTGAACAAAATGAACATTGATTTATAAGTGTTTTATCGTAAGACTTAAGAGTAGTAGGCCTTGGATTTTCATTTTTTTCCGCTTTCGTAGACTTCGTACACTAATAAAATCATAATCGACTAGTTCAGCTACTGTTGTATTACAATAATTAAGTGGTGGAATTTGTTATTATGTCTTTGGTTGAACTAAAGATAACAATGTACTTAGAGGTTTCCTTGCTTGTTTGATACGTTTTACAACTCCCTCATCTTACAATGTAACGAAATAAGCTCGATTTATTTATTAGATACAACTTCATCTGTAGATCTAAACATTTATTTTCCCCATAAGATTTCGCCTGGCAAAAAGTCACAACACATTCAAGGTTGCTTATTGTGTAATGTGTAGCGATTTGAGTTATTTAAAAATAGAAGGCACTCTATAAATGTGATTTATCATTCTTATTTTTCTTATTCTCCCTCGTATTATTGTTCTCATTTTTCTTTTAACTTCATCTTCTTCATCATCATCATCTTCTTCTTCTTCTTCTTCTTCTTCTTCTTCTTCTTCTTCTTCTTCTTCTTCTACTACTACTACTACTACTACTACTACTACTACTACTACTACTACTACTACTACTACTACTACTACTACTACTACTACTACTACTACTACTACTACTACTACTACTACTACTACTACTACTACTAGTAATAATAATAAAAAATCATCATCATCATCATCATCATCATCATCATCATCATCATCATCATCATCATCATCATCCTAGATCAGATCAAGAGATATTACCGGTAATGCTCTATGTTTCGAATCCGTTATAAAACTATTTTCTTTATAATTGTAATACCGAAATTGCATCATTACCACATCATGCAGTGTTTCCAAATTAATATGTGCCTATAAGTATAAGATTAAGAGGGCTATTTTTTCTCTCAGTATTTTTTATTATTTTATATCCTGATTAAACCACGTAGGCCTGCAGTTTTACCACGTACCACATCATGCAGTGTTTCCAAATTAATATGTGCCTATAAGTATAAGATTAAGAGGGCTATTTTTTCTCTCAGTATTTTTATTATTTTATATCCTGATTAAACCACGTAGGCCTGCAGTTTTACCACGAAGATCAAGTTACGCTCTTTATGAAAATTAAAGATAGGTTTCTGCTTTTTTTTTCCACTCAGGAGCTGTCTTTCATATTATCAATACCGGTATTGGTAAAAGTTTATACAGATCACTAGACTTAAATCTCCCATTACCGAAGTACATTCTTGGCATCGTAAAGTTTACTCTAATAAAACATGGCTGAGGGTATGTTCTTCACTTTTAAAAAGCGATTGTGACTAATGTAAGTTTTCCATATGCAACCAATTCAAGTATATTATTGGTGTTTTCTAAGCCTATATTACTTCCAACGAACTTATATATACATCTGTTAATACTTATTTAAAGTAATTATTTAAGTTTTCAATTTTAAAAAGGTGGAGTATATTGGATGTGCATCTTACAACCAAACTCGTTCAGGTGCGTTTTTAAGTTTTTGTGAACCTATTTGTTTGATTTTTGATGCACACAAATGGCTATTGTATGAATGAAAATACCGCACATGTCCATTGAGTATGGGAAACACCGAACGGTGGAAAAAAAAATCAAATGCTTATGGGGAAAAAAAAGCCGCGGTCTCTAGGCCTGAAGTTTTATATGTTTTTAGAAGTATGTCATTATGAACATGATTTGGAATTTTTGAAAAAAAAAAAGATTATTATCTCTCACAATATTCATCCCAAACCACTATCTATTTCATAGATGTAGGCCAAACTATTTATAGTGGTGACGTGTTTAAGATTGTTGGTCTATTTTCGGCGACCATGCACAATTTCCGGAGTGGTGTGGACAATAATTATTCGTTATTGTAAAAGGTACAAGAACAGCAATATTACTGTTAGATTATAATCTTGAACTAGATTAGATCTAGACATTTAGTAGAAGCATCTATAAGGGCAATATGACTAACCTAAAATATAGTAATTTATTTATATATATATGTCGTATTCAATTCACATGGTCTAGCTCCACACTTTATAGAGTTCGTTTTCTATGTTTGTTTACACTCATGGCCATCATAATGTTTACACCTTAAAATATCATCATATGATGCATAGAAATTTGTCACCTCTGCACAAAGAAAATTAACAAAGTCCGCCATTATCGTTACCACAAATAGATTTTGTCATTGCAAATTTAGAGACGCTCCAATATCATCTTGCCGTGTCTTTGGAGCAAGGTGTTGCAGGCATCCAGTCATATTCCATGAAAACAGACACAAGTTTTTGAGAAAATTTGAAACTGTATGATGAGCCTTTCCCACCATAATTATTATTATTATTTTTTTTTACATCTATTACTATCAAACCCTTAGCGCGCTCAATGTTGATGGTGGCGTTTGATTAATTACCACGTACACTGTCTATACATTGTTACATCTAGTTTTGTTTGAAAGACACATACACTGTCTCTGACTTGTTACATCTAAAAACAAAAAAGACAAAAAAAGCAACAAAAAAAAAAAAAGAAAAACAACAAACAAACCAAACAAACTAACCAACCAATCAAACAATAAACACCCCAGCTAACAAACAAAGCACACCATATGTCGTTATTTGTGATAAGTAAAATATACGTTTATTTTCACGCATTTTGTAATGAGCAGTGTAAATAAATATCAAATTATTAAAACAAAAGAAAATATGTCGTTCGGTCATATTAAAAAAAGTATTTACGGCTACTGAATATAAGTCAGTCAGTCACAAAGTATGTTATCAACAGTATGTGAGTCAACGCATGGTCATGGTTTTGGTCGTGGTCGTTTTTGTGGTCGTGGTCGTTGTTTTGGTCGTGGTCGTTGTTATTGTCTTGGTTGTAGTTTTGTTCGTGGGCGTTGTCGTAGTTGGGGTCGCGGTCGTGATCTTTCTTGTCTTCTTCTTCTTTTCTTCTTCTTCTTCTTCTTCTTCTTCTTCTTCTTCTTCTTCTTCTTCTTCTTCTTCTTCTTCTTCTTCTTCTTCTTCTTTCC
>RQTK01000063.1:696250-707270 GCA_003991915.1 Elysia chlorotica | reverse complement strand
TAGTAGTAGTAGTAGTAGTAGTAGTAGTAGTAGTAGTAGTAGTAGTAGTAGTAGTAGTAGTAGTAGTAGTAGCAGCAGCAGCAGTAGTTTTTTGTTGTAGTCCTTTTTTGTCTTTTGTATTTATCACCAAAGATTGTAGAGATGGAGCGTTTTATTGAAGAAAAAGAGTATCAAGCTTGCGACTCAATGATCAAATTGAGACAAATCAAGGCATCTATACAGCATTGCTACTCGTCCATTATGGCATATAAGTAAGTATTTTACAAACCAGTATTTCTAAATAAAGTTTTTCACCTATAAAAACTATCTAAACATGTCACCCAAAACTTTCTTTAAGCGAATTTATCTTTTTCTTCGCCTGCGTCGATTTTAGTTACACTGTCGTGTGCCAAAATAGACTAAGAGAAATGAAGCAGGGAAGTATGAAGAAGTAATAATCGGGTAAAAACTTTACCTTCACAGAAAATAACAATTTATTGAGATGCCTTCATAGTTTGACTCTGAAATGAAAAAAAAAACAAAAAAAAAACAAACTCTGATACTCTGCACGATGTCTATAAAAACATGTTCCTTTTGCAATTCCAGTTTGAGAAAATATCTTCAATTTTCATGGTTTCGAGGGGATATAATATCAACAATTTATACTTGAAATAAAAAAATAGTACATCCTGCAGGTTTGCTGAAGAATTTTTGAAGGATATGAGGCACCGGCTGAGGATCTAAACTTGATCGAGTAGAGTTAGTTGCTTAACGGCCAACGTCAGCACTATTTAGGCTATGTTGTGGACGTTTTCCAAGACTAGCGTCTGCCAATTTTACGTGCTACCACACGGAGACAGTGCCGGGATACCTGGACACCTGTCTCAGCCGGTCGAACCGCAGACCTCTCAATTGAAAGACCAACGCTCTTCGCGGAACTCACCTCGGGCCAAGCACCATCAACTGAACCTGCTCATTGCTCATTTATTTTAAAATGCTTTTAAGTCTTTAAGTACAGATTTTAATTGCATGTTGTTCATGTCGCAATATCAGACTCAACTTCAATGATAATATTCAGTGCCCCTGTTGTAAAGATCCATGATCCTAGTCTATTTCAATTTTTTTGCCACGATTTTTAATTAAGAGTATGAGAAGATTTACTTTTCTAAGAAGTGAGGTAATCCCTTTCCGCTGGTTTGGCGCCTACTAGGCTTCTCGGAGGGCGACAAGGTGACATGCTACATCGATGATAGATTATAAAGTACTAGGAGATTAAAGCGTTTAGAATAAATAATGTATTTTCTTAATTGGGGAGTTCTAAATTAACCTCTCCTGTACAGTAATGTGTGCTCTTCTCTCACGCCCACAGAGGCCTAGAGGGTCGAGAAACAAACTTAGTGAAACAGATGGAAGAGTTTGGTATTCGCCTTGGGATCACCATGGCAGCCATCAAGTATGTGGAGGACGAGAAAGCTAGAAACGCAAAAGACATGGAGCGTCATGATTCCGGCCGTTTGCCGATGGGTCGCCACAGCTGTGATACAGGGGTTGGATCCGCCCACGGCGAAGGTGATGACAACAGTCACTCTGTCCAAATGGGAGGAGCAGCATCAGAGACCAACAGGAGCAGCAACTGGCGACCAGAGCAGGCTGGAGGATGCGATGCGGCACAGAAATTCCATTCCCGGACTAAACGGTTTCGACAGAGAGGTGGGGGGATGTCAAGCTGTGGTGAGGACACTGGTCTGGTAATAAGCGAGTGTTCAATTCCCACGATTTACGACAGTGCCAAAGCGATACATAGCTCAACTGAACAAAACAAACGCACTGAGCTGCTTCCTCGCTCAACTGTTGACGATGGTGATTGTCGTGGGCGATGCCAACGAAGAGGCTGTTTCGCCCGCAGCAGATCGTTTTCGATTGAAGAAAATGAAGCAATGAAACCAAGAAAAGGCAACGGTTTGGAGACAATACGCGAAGGTGGTTGTCGTGATACTAAACGAGCGCATTCAACAAGAGCCTCATCTAGTGTAAGTAGGTCACCTCAAAGAGTACATTACCCTCCGCGGCCGACCCCCAATTCTGCTGCCAGCAACGCTTCGATAGACATTTCTTTCAATAAGTCCCTACCTGATCAAGAATTCCAGGTCTCAAAATCTGGCGATACTAAAGCACTCAAGCATCGTTCCAGGGATAAATATTTCTTACCGAGCATTAATCCGGACTCTGCCAAAGGATCGAAGAGAAATGCATCTTCCACACTGTGTTGTTTGTCTGAAAACTCCGAAATGAAATCTGGGGAAAGACTCCTCTCCCTGTCCCGCGTGTCTGATAGGGTTAGGAACCAGATGAACAATGCCCAGCGGCTCTACTATCTTTCGTCTGCACCTGAGCAGCAATTTCGTACTTTATCCAACGGTTACTGGGAGGACGGTGTATTTGTACCTGTACCTCAAGGTAACACCAGACAAAGAAAACGTTCATCGAAAATCTCCACTGTATCGGTAAAAGAAAAAACTGTTGACCAGGTTTCAAAATCTGATCTAAAGCTCGAGGAGAAAGAAAAGGGAGAGGATGGGGACAATTGCAAGACTAACAAAAGCCAACTCCCTATTTTACAAGTGCCGTTTAAAGTGGCAGTGAAAAGGTTTTCCACATCTACAGAAACACTCTCCTTAAAAGACATCGATGTTTTACAAAGAGTTATCAGCAGAAGTGGACATGAAAGACAAACCCTAGATGCAACAAAAGAGCTCCAGGGTTATCCGCTGGACAAATCCAAGTCCAGCGCTACAACAGTTGACTGCCTACAACGGCAGCCACTACAAACTCAAAAGTCCGACAGGGACCTAACATCACCTACTCGAAAACCATCACTGGCCAAAAAATCGAGCTCCTGCAAAATTCTCGCTAAATATTGTTCCGCGCCTGTCAAATCGCTGTATCCTCCTCTACGACAACCCAGCATTATCCGGCAGAAGTGGCGGCTTGCAGAAGAGAAAGCGTCACAGTCACCCCCTGGTCGCGTTGATGCAGCTGCACATTCACTAAACGCCCAAAAATATTGGACGGATATGTACCAGACCCAAAATTTCAAAAGAGACTGCCTATCCATCCTAGCAAACGTGAAGCTAGGTTCTCGCTTACCATAAAAAAACAGCAATAAATTGATTGAATGAGTTTTCATCTTCTACAAAGTAAATAATTTCGATCGCATTTTGGGGCAACAATGTAATTATGCTATTGATTTCAAATGGAACACACATTTAAAATTTGATAGTTTTTCGAACATACATGATACCAACATGGCGCAACTAATTATATCTATATTCATTGTGAATATGTGTCAATATGCAAAAATTACAAAACAGTCAGTAAATCTTGTAAATATTCCTTTATTCTATAGCCACTGACAGAAATCATTATTTTTGTGGAATGTAATTATGATAGTCTATCATGTGCCCTCTCTCATAATAGCTGTTTTTACCTTATTCAAAGGTTTATTTTTATAAATATCCTATTAGGGATCCAACTAAAAATTTTACAAAAGTTTTATAACAATCGTAGAGTAGTTTCGAGTTGATGATGTCCACAAAGGACAAGATCAAGTTTGGAAAGCCAGGACTAGTCATCTCTTTGTAGTAAGAACTTATGGAAATTGTTTAAAATTTAATTTAGGACACAGAGAACATTTTTTTTTTGGTTTTTTTTTGTTGTTTTGACAAGAAAATACATTAAAAACTAGCTGCCAAGAAGCGCCTTTTGAGACCAAACCCTTGTGTCTTTGTACCATGCCAGTTGGGTTAGTTTGTTTTAATGAAGTTAAGTGCGATTTTTACGATATATTACAAGTAAATCAAGAGCAAAAAATAAGAACAAAATATCTGTAATGATTGATCTCATGACTGCATGATCTCTGCAAGTAACATTTTTTTAAGTTCATCACTATTATAATTATAATTAACAATAAAGATCCATAAATCATTGAGTCACCATGCATAAATATTATTTAAACTTCATTGCAAAATGTGTGAAACTGAAAGTAATAAAATTATAAAAGCAAAAGGCGTACGGCGTTTCTTAAAATAAATATATATTTTTAAAGTCTTCCATTTATTTGTCATTTCAATTTAAATATTTTCTTTTTTTCCCCTTCTCAGCAATTTATCCTAAAATCAAAAGGGATATGATTATAATTATATATAACTATCTGCTTGTAATCATGTGAGGGAAAATAAAGGCTAAAAACATTAAAACAATATTATTATAAATTTACCGGCATTAACCATGTCCCTCTATATCGTGTTCTATAGAGGGACATGTATAATGAATCATACTTAGTAAAGCACAGTCCAAACAATCTATGATCCAGTGCTTGAAATAGATCAGCATCTATGTTTTAAACTTCCCTTAGATGTCCCTGGTCCCGTGTCATCTATCATAAAGATTATAACTATACTTCTTCTCCTCTTATTTCTTCTTTTTCTTTTTCTCCTCTTATTTATTATTTTTCTTCTTCTCCTCTTTCTTCTTGTACTTCTTCTCCTCCTCTTTCTTCTTTTGTTCTTGTTCTTGTTCTTCTCTCTCTCTCTCTCTCTCTCTCTCTCTCTCTCTCTCTCTCTCTCTCTCTCTCTCTCTCTCTCTCTCACTAGATTTATGTCTCTTCCTGTCTCTGTCTCTGTCGTTGTCTCTGTCTATCTGTCTCTCTCTGTCTCTGTCTCTCTGTCTCTCTCTGTCTCTCTGTCTCTCTCTCTCTCTCTCTCTCTCTCTCTCTCTCTCTCTCTGTCTCTCCTCATTTTATACAAATTTTCCTTCACTTTTTTGACTCCTCCAAGCAAACCACCAGCGTACAAATTTTTTATAGAAAACGGCAGATACATGCCCCATGGCTTAACTATCCGCAACAACGTTTCCCAGTAAAAACACGTGTCGTTATTCAAAGAGGATTGAAAAAGTTAACAAAATCACATGGATATTACATTGTGGTAAGGCGTTGGACATTAAGCAATGTTTGGATAAATTGAATACTGAAAAGATCAAGCGATTATTTTCATAAAGATATTTAGCATTAATTTCGTTCGGATAATGCAAAGTAAGAAATGAAAAAAGAAAAAAAACTTGGAAATCTAGTTGTTAAAATTTGAGTCTATCATCGTGTTGTTTTAACATAGCTGACTATACAAACATTGTGCATGGTTTAGGTGATGATGTATACGCCATTAATTAGCATACATGACAGAACCAAGCACATTACATTATTGTTGCACACATACCAGGACACCTTCAAACCTTAATCGCAATGTGTTCTAAAGGATGCAGGTTACATAACATCCACGTTTTGTTGGATTGATAATTTGTCAACAGAAGATATACATGTAGATCTACTGTTTTTTCTTTCCCGATATAACTGCTTGCATCACACAGTATAGGAATTAATGGTTTTAATAAAGACTAACGGAAGGGAACTAAAAAAAATACCGGTACGGACATACGGACTGAGTTCTCACGCCAAAGAGATTATACATCCAGTGGAAAAATAAAGATAAAGCAAAGCACCAGTTCGGAACCATGGAGGCACAAAATCCGGCACATTCGATGGAAATAATCTACAACATCCCGTTTGCTCGGCCACCGTTACCGAACGACACAGGTAAAACGATACCATCATCATCATCATCATCATCATCATCATCATCATCATCATCATCATCATCATCATCATCATCATCATCATCATCATCATCATCATCATCATCATCATCATCATCATCATCATCATCATCATCATCATCAATTATTATTATTATTATTATTATTATTATTATTATTATTATTATTATTATTATTATTGTTGTTGTTGTTGTTGTTGTTTTGTTATAGTTATTATATTATAATTATCACATTTCCCTTTTTTAAACATATTATTCACATTTTCAATAAAATGATACAACGTATATCCTTGTTAAAGATTGCGGATTATATTTATTATCATGGCGACTTCTCTAACCGTTTGCTTTTATTTGTGAGATTTTTTATAATTATGAAGCCTAATTTTGGCAGTAAAATCTACCGCTTTTGGTGTTCTTTTAAGACTATACATACCTCATTAACTGTTGAGATTTTAAAGTGACACATTAGGAGTTCCCCCTGCAGTTTCACTTAACATAATATTAACTTCACGTAAAACTCAGCGATAAAAAGGGAGAGGATGGCAAGACAATTGAGAAATACTGATCCTAATCAATACATTTTTTATTAAGATTATCCCTCATATCTTTAAATTTCAGTCCATCTGACAGCTACACAGAGGGAATCTTTATAGGAACAAAGGGTAATTAGTTTAGATACCAAAGTAAACTGAACAAAATAACCTCTCTCACCTCTGTCTCTTGCGCTGATAGTATGCAGTGTCACTGATCGTTATGTGTTTCGAAGAATCGAAGGTAAAACGGAATGCATTTCCAGATTTCCTTTTAATGTGTTCCACTTGTCAGATATCTGCACACTCAAAGAGTGCCTTCATTTCGAATGAAATGAATGGAAACTTAAATCGGTAAAACGTGAAACACTTTTAAACTGATAAAGAAGGTACAGGATACTATAATATTAACATGTTAGAGGATTCGCACTAACTTACACAGTGTATTGCCATGGCAGAACATTTCTGTTCATAATAACGATAACAAAATAAATCGTAAAGAAAATTCAAATCCAAAATTATTCCTTGAGACTAGGAAGTAACTCTCTCTCTCTCTCTCTCTCTCTCTCTCTCTCTCTCTTCCATTCATTTCTTTGGAAATGAAGGCACTCTTTGAGTGTGCAGATATCTGACAAGTGGAACACATTAAAAGGAAATCTGGAAATGCATAGGCACTCCAAATACATAAAACCAAAGGCTATGGCATTTCCTGCTGTAATTATCTAGGCCTAGGTCGACACCACATAGGCATAATTATGAAAAAGATCCAAGTAGATCTATATCAATAGGCTTTTGTGGCTCTTTCACTCTTTCAGAGGGAAAGGCCAGTGGGACAGTGGCACAGGCGTGAAGTCAAATTCATGCATTGCTTCCCCCCCCCCCCCCCCCCGCCCCACCCCCCCCCCCACGCTCTCCCACACACTTTTACCTTGTCTTTTTCTTTTACTTCACCTGCCTTTTGTGTGCGTGTGTGTGTGGTGTGGTGTGCGTGTGTCTGGCAAACCTTGCCGCAGACAACAGAGGGGGACACAATAGCTGGGGTGTTCCATGTTGCGTTCCTAGCTAGCCTAGTCACCCTAGACTGGCTTAGAGAGGGTCATTGATGTGATCAAGCTTAGATGATGTGTTACGTTAAGGTTCCTTACGTTAAACATAACTGAGCTTACCAACTTCGCTTGTTTTGGCAGTCTAGGCCTATGTGCCATGATTCTGTGACCCCGAAACATTAGAATGATATTTTAAGTGGTGGGAATAGATTTTTTGATCCAAGTTATGAGAAAATGTATTTGTTTATTAATTCCTTGCACTGGACAAGTCTGCATTGTAATATGGATATTCCAATAGGATTAACAACATAGACTCATTGTCTACACACAAATCCATAATATAATGTTACTGGTAGATTAATGGTTTCTTTTTTCATTGCTGCTACCCACCGCTATAATTGACCATTATGGTTGTTGCATGTTCTTGGATCTAGATCTACAGTGGTTTTGTGCAAAGTTTCGTTTTTCATTTTCACCTATGTATAGGATTGCAGTACTTTACAATCAAATAATAGTATTCGCACAGGGTTTTAATCATTCTTTGTACAGAGGAAGAGAGTCTTGTTTTCTTATCGCAATGTGTCTTTTACACACAGTGATGCTCGTTTCCACATGCCATTAAATACTTGTTTGGCGATAAATACATCGGTGTTAGGCCTACCTAGCCTAGGTCCCATTGAGTTTGTAATTGTGCAAGAGACAACAAATCCTACACAGGAAAAAGATACACTGACAAGGAGGAGGAAGTTCATTTTTCTCCAGCCCCATTTGCAGTAAAGATAATATTATGAATATTTAAAGTAAAGGGAAACTTCTTACTGAGAGTCTAACCTCGAAACGATTCCTGTACATTAAACCTCAAATGCCCTCTGGCTTATTAAGATTTAGACTGGAACTTTTATCAACGAATTTGTGCACTTAAGTAGATCCTATGTTGATCCGAGGGGGAAAAATAATATATGAAAGAAAAAACGACAAAAAACAACAACAAACAAAACTATTAATTTTAGTCCCAGCTCTGCCTCAGCTGGATTGTTAAGCTTACAACATTTGTAAAAAAAAATATATATATATCCCCGACCTTGCACCAACAATAATCGAGGCTCGACCTTTAAAGCTTAAATTGTAGAACCAGATGCTCTAATTTTAGCTCTGGTGCAACTGACATAGATTCGAAAACACTCTTGCACTGTGGCAAGGGTCTCTTTTAAAATGCATTTCCCCCTCCTGGGAAGGCAAGCCTGGGTTATTGGGTATACGTTAAAAAAGGAGATTGACTTGAGAAAAAAAAATGAAAGAAAGGAGTAACCATTGGAGATTAAATTTCAGATTAATTTGATATCAGAGCAATTCGGAAAAGCACGATAAAACATGAAAAAAGAAAGTCAATCACACAAACAATCAAACCTGCCTATTCGTAAAGGTCGACTGTAGCGTCATTCAATTAATAATACATTTTGAAAAATCAATCTTTCTGTGTTTTAATGGTGATCTCCTTTTTTAAAACAGCCTCAGTTCTTGGGCGTTTTAAGAACGGGCAGAAGGCCTACAGAGTACACTAGTTTCAAAGTTGTTTTAATTAAAGTTTACAAAGTTGTTTTACAGTATGCCTATAATCCTATTAAGCTCTTGGACCCATGCCTACAGTAACTCTATAATTTATGATACACGTGTGAGTACAAACATTTCTCCCTTTTCATGTCTTACCAGTTTAAATTTGATCTTTTTTTTTCGAGCGGACAGTTTTGCTACATTGTGTGATAAAACAACAACAACAACAACAACAACAACAACAACAACACAACAACAAAACTAGAAACAACAATACATTTCTGTCATTTAATTAATTGTTTTCCCTTCATAATAATTAAACTATACTTACTGATTCTAAACTACGCACATAATCTTTTAAATTTAATCTGCGCGCGTGATTGCCATGGTCAGTTTCTTATGAGATCTAACCTGTTGAATGTGTAGCGACTGGCGCTTTAGCATCCTATGCCCGCAGGTGAAACAACAGTAATACATGTATCTCTACATTCCTTGGTTCATGTCACTGTTATATTTGCTCACCTCTGTTTCGCATGTTGGAAGCAAGGTGCGCCCTAGAAGATCTCCCTTTAGATTCTACTTTAGCATCAGGACGCGAGAGTATACTTTTACATTATAATGGTCTTGGACCCCTGCCTACAGTTAGTTTCTAATTATTTTATTATAACATACTGGTTTGAATACCCACAATTTCTTTAGAGTGTTGGAGATAATATAGCTGTTTGCATCCTTCCAGAGTACATCGTTTAAATATTATTTTTTGGTGAGCACAGTTTTGCTGCATTGTGTCAAAAGAAGAACAACTTCCTACCACTGAACTAATTTTTGTCTCTTTCAGTGAAAATAGTTAAACAATATTAACTGATTTTTAAACTACGTACATTTAAATCTAATCTACGTGCGTTATGCCAATTGCCAGTATCTCCATACACATCCTGTGGACGATCTAACCTGTTGATTGTGTGACGGGCTGACAACTGATGCTTTAGCGTCTAGTGCCATCAGGTGGAACAACCTTGGTTTATTGCCAGTGTCAAGTTTGCCCACCTCTGCCGCGCTCACAATCACGCGCACTGTTTCGCATGTTGGCAGCAAGGTGCGCGCGAGTAAAGATCACAGAGGCGGCGGGAGTAGGGGTGGGGCTGGTGCCACTGGTGGAGAGGGTTTTGGTGGGAGAGGCGAGCACCGTCGGGAGGGAGGGCTGAGGAGGAGGTAGTCTAGGGTGGGTCCTCGTCCCTCCCAGTTCCAGGTCTAGATCTAAATGTCGTCTCAGATCGAACGACTCGCCAGAAACACTTGGGCCATGGAGGAGGACGGTGCAGAAAACGGAGAGCTCTTGTCTCTGAGAGACCATGAGGATGTTGGGGGGAGCGCAGTGGGAGAGGGGAGTGCAGGAGGTGGGGGAGGTCCGAGTATCGGATATGGAGGAGCTGAACTGGACATGACAATTCAGACCAAGACGGAAGAGAAAAGGAGGGATTCTAAAAATTCAGGTAGGAAGCAATTTTTTTAATTTCCCCTGCTGAACTGAGTGTATCAATGTTCACTGAAAGTGCTTTGCATCTGCTCTTTTGTTTTCTCTTTGATTTTTCCTTAAAACATTGTGGATTAATATTAAAAGAATGGTTCTGTTTTGCTTCCTAGCAATTGAATTTAATGGGAAATTACTATTTTTCCATGCAGCGAAAGAAATGCCGACGGATATTAATTTTGTTTTTCTTTGCATTAGCTTTAGAACATGAAGCTATGATCCAAAATGTGGCGGTACTTAAAAATGCATAACTTGACATATGTGATCATGTCGTAACCCTTTTGCTCTCATTTTTACTATCGCAAATATCTTTTCCTTTCACCATTCCTCGTTCTTATTATATACATTGTAATGCTAATCATCAAACTCTGTTCAATATTGAAAAAACATATAGAGACTGGTCAACTCCTCTGTATTTTTCATTGCGCCTGATCGTTCACCAAAATTAATGATGAATGCTGGAAAATCCTGCTTTATCCACACATACGCAGATGAATGCTTTTTACAATCCAAACAAACCAGATAGCGCCCTGCTTCACAATAACCTTATATCTCCCTCATAAACCCAAATGTTCTGAATTATCTCTTTGGGTGTCTTTCGATCTATCTCTCTCCTCCTATCTCTCTCTTTCTCTGTCTATGTCTGTACGTCTGTCTCTCTCCCGCTCTCTCAATTTATCTCTCCCCCCCTCTCCCTCTCTCTCTCTCTCTCTC
>RQTK01000063.1:674230-687446 GCA_003991915.1 Elysia chlorotica | reverse complement strand
GAGGGGAGAGAGGAGGAGGAGGAGGGACGGGGGGGGGGGGGGGGAGAGGAAACAACAGCCCCTTCTTTTTTTAACAAAGAATAAGGAAAGGTATTGTGTATAGATGGTCAAATAGTAAAGCGAAAATCTGAAATTATTATTTGGAAGATTCGTTTGAGTCTTCTAAAAATAGCTTAATATGACTTTATGATCTCAAGAATCTTAAAATGAGAAAGGACCCAATTTAGTGTGAATGAACGAATTGGATCTACAACTCTAATAATGGACTTAGGCAGTTGATCGTGTGGATAGGAGGATATCTGGTTCACATAAGAAAATAGCCTCATCGTTATTTGAATCACATGGCGAAAATAGCCTCGACTATATTTGAACCACATGGTGAAAATAGCCTCAACCCTATTCGAACCACATGGTGAAAATAGCTTCAACCCTATTTGAACCACATGCCGAAAAGAGCCTCGAACCTATTTGAACCATATGGGGAAAATAGCCTCAACCCTATTTGAACCACATTGCGAAAGTAGCATCGACACTATTTGAACCACCTAGGGCAAATAGCCTCGACTTTATTTGAACAAAATGCCGGCAATAACCTCGATGCTATTTGTTCCACATGGCGCAAATAGCCTTAACGTTATTTGAACCACGCGGCACTATAGTCATTACGCTTCTATATATCACATGGCGCAAAATAGCTTCAGCTTTAGACGAACCAAATTGCGGAAAAAAAGACTCCGATATATTTAAACCAATAGTCTCAGCTATATTGAAAAAGGGCCTTTGACGAGCATCATTGCCAAGGTTATGGATAAAACATTCTCTTTCGGCTGTGGATTTAGGTGGTCAAGGAAACCAGTTACTCATTTTACCTGGCACATAATTATACAAGTTATTTATTTATAGCATACTATTTTCAATCGGGATGCAATCAGGAGCAACATACCCCGTTTGAGTTCAATGACATTTTCCAACTTGTTGATGACTTAAAAGCCTTTCTGTTCTTTTTTAATCTTTATTGCGGGAGGAAAAATAGTATACAATCATGTGTCTTGCAGAAGGCCTGTGGTGGTGTCTAAACAACATTGACCAGATCTTAATCTTTATGTTTCTGTGTGCCCGAAATGAAGCATAGTGAGAGAAGAATCACATTTTTAAAAATCAGTTTTCGGTTCTTTCTACATTTTTGTTTTGTTTTTCTTTTCCTTTTCGCTGCATTTCTTCTATCTTTCTTTTTTGTTGCATTTCTTCTGTCTTCGTTTTATTATTATTATTATTATTATTATTATTATTATTATCATTATTATCATCATCATCATCATCATCATCATCATCATCATCATCATCATCATCATCATCATCATCATCATCATCATCATCATCATCATCATCATCGCTTTTCTTACTAGCCCCCTCCCCTCTGCTAGTACTTTCCTTCCACATCCACCTCTCTTGTTTTCTCTCTCTTTCCTTCTCTCTCTCTCTTTCTCTCTCTTATATCTTCTCAATTTCTAATCTCTTAAAAAGCTCCTTTTTTCATCTTCAGCTCCTTCTACCTTTCTTTTCTGCTCCTTCTTTTTCACACAAAAGCAATTACGACGAGAAAAAAAAAGTGTTTTCATTTCAATATTGAGTGACGGGAATTAAATTAATCCTTCCAAATTGAATACCTCCCAAAAAATACAGCATCGAACTTATATTTAGAATCATTTACTTTCTGGTCAGCTTAGATCTACAAGTACAAGACAATGAGATGGTTGTTACTTGCTTTCCACCAGTCTCTGTGCATGCAAGATTACAATTTCTTACGTAAAGTTTTCCAATAGCTGGATCGATGTCATCCCCGAATGTGTTCATCGATCAACGTTTCTAGTGTGGAGATATTTGGAACCTGTCAACACAGAGGGAAAATCTGCCCTATTTTGTTGGTCTCTGGCTATGCCAATTCCTGCAATAAATTGTTTCTAATGAACAAACAAAGAGTCTATGATAACGTCTTTGGCGTTCAAGTTAACTATGTTACTTTAAGTTCAATGATGATTTATGGTGGGCACGTACATGTTAGGTGTTAATTGTTGAATTGTTAGTGTTCTTTTTTGCATTCTGCTTTTGAAAGAATGGTTAAGGTCTTTAAAAAATAGACACAGAGAGACAGTTAGAGAGAGACTGTGAGAAAGAGAGAGAGAGAGAGAGAGAGAGAGAGTGAAATAGATAGATAGATAGATAGATAGATAGATAGATAGATAGATAGATAGATAGATAGAAAGAAATAGATAGATAGATAGATAGATAGATAGATAGATAGATAGATAGATAGATAGATAGATAGATAGATAATAGATAGATGGAAAAGACATAGATGGAAAGAGAGAGAGAGTGCAAAAGTTGGAGAGAAACAGACAAAATATAGGGAATAGGCTAAATGGATATAAACAAACACATATTAAAACGTAAAAGATAAATCATATGCAAAAGAAAAAATAAAGTAATAGAGAGACAGGAAGAAAAAGTACAAAACACAGTGAAGATAGAGTTGATCACGAGGGTGGCAAAAAAGGAGGCAATAAAAAGGACTGCCTTGAGATAATATTATTTACAGAATGTGGACTAATTTAAAGTTTACAGCAGTTCGTAATGAGTTGAATTATATAAGCACATGTGAGTATTGATAAAATCTTATCTTCTTTTAAAACCCTTAGGTTAAGTGTGCACGCGTTTTTGTTGCCTGATTTTGTAATATTTCTTTTTCAACCGAGCCTTTCAAAATTACTTGTCTTCATTATAATTATATCAGGCAATACAGTAACCCTGAATCATAGATTTTTTTTCAACACCCTGGTTCTGCTTGTGTCATAGGCCCCATCCGAATATAATTATATCTACATCTATGCCGCTTGTTTTGCCCAAAACTAACATACACAATATGAAGTTTACAGCAATTCATAATGAGTTGAAATATATATGCAGATGTATTGATAAAGGTTATCATTCTTTTCTTAAAACATTAAGATTGAGTGCGCGTGTGTTTTTGTTGCCTAGTTTTACAGTAATATTTTTTTTTCAAACACACCTTTTAAAATTACTTGTCGTCCTCATCTATTTGGCAATACAGTAACCCTGAACCATGAGGGGGGCGCGGTGGTCCTGTGGTAGAACATCGGCTTCCGACGCAAAAGGTCCGGATTCGAGCCCTGGCGATTTCGCTCCCTACTGGTTGGGTCGGTGTCAGTTTAATGTGACCGNCTGAGACAGGAGTCATGGTATCCCAGCCCTGTCTCATGTGTGTTAAAACTATATCTACATCTATGCCGCTTATTTTGCCCATAACAAATGATGCATATGAACGTACACGCATCTCTTTTTTTTTTTTTTTTTTGGAGAACAACACCACTGAGCCAATGGAGAGGAAAAAAATCCAAGAACTGATGCTTTCATTAGTGCCAAAAGCAGCGAGGTTCATTTCCTATTGTTCGCAACCATTCATCTCCATTAAAATTGATTTAATATGAGTTTCCTGATACATCGCTAGAGGGATCTCGGCCAAAGAAGAAAACATCGCCGAAAAAAAGTTGGAACGAAAATAGATTATTGCCCCTCATTGATCAATAACTTTGTTGCCGTTTAAAGGTTCGTTTTTTACAGTTTTATATGTGTATTATGATGTTCTTTTAGGTTTCCCTCGTCCTCATATTTTAAGGTCAACCTCAATCCATCTCTATAGTTCTTGAATTTGCAGAGCTTTGCACACTTCCATTTCTTTAAATGGATAGTTTAGTGTAGCGGAAAGTGGAACAAGTTCTAGATTTAGCTGCATTGTCTCTCCTTGGACATTTACATCCCCATAATACTGTTCTCTCTTCCTCTTCCTCTCTCTCTTTCTGTCTCTGCCTTCTCTCTGTCTCTTTCTTTTTACTCTCTCCATCTCTTTACCTCTCTCCCTGCTTTTGCCCCTCTGTCCCTGCCTCACTGTCTCTGTCTGTCTGTCTGTCTGTCTGTCTCTCTCTCCTCCCCCCTCTCTCTCTATCTCTCTCTCCCTCTCTCTCTCCCACTTTCTCTCACATTCTCTCTTCCTCTTGCTCATTTTAAGGTAGCGTCATTGATTTTATTCGACAGATAAATCAACGTTATTTTAGGACGTGTGCTTTGCTCAGTAATTGCTTATACCCAACTCCTCCCTCCCTCTCTCTCTCTCTCTATCTCTCTCTCTCTCTCTCTCTCTCTTTCTCTTTATCTATCTGTTTCTCCCTACCCCTCTATCTATCTACAATCATATTTGTCTATCCATCTATGTCTGTCTATCTATCTATCTATCTATCTATCTATCTATCTATCTATCTATCTATCTATCTATCTATCTATCTATCTATCTATCTATCTATCTATCTATCTATCTATCTACTATCTATCTATCTATCTATCTATCTATCTATCTATCTATCTATCTATCTATCTATCTATCTATCTATCTATCTATCTATATATCTATCTATCTATCTCTTTCTCGTACTTTGTTAAAAGATTTAGAGCGGGTTAGCCAATGGGTGGAGGTTACTTTGAGAAAAGATTTGACCTCGCAGCTGGAAAACCCAACATCTCTCGTAACCTTCACCCTGACCCACATCCGAATACGAGGTATCTCAACTGACAAACTGTATTAAATGTCAAGGAGATACGAGTTTAGATGGTAATGTTATATTTACTATTTGGTACGTTTTGCATTCAGCATTTACGTAATTTTTTTAAGCAACCACAGACACGATTTATATTTCTTTCTTCCTAATTTATGAACTTCTAATATAAGCAGATTTATCAGATAAATAAACGAATGAAGCAATAAATAAACAGTACACGTGCATTTTCTTTTAATGTCATTGCTCTCTAAACTTTCTGAGGGGGTTGGGATACGTGAATTTGAATTTCCAGACTGGATTCTAGATTTTTGTTATGAGCCGGTTATATAGTTGCACACAGTGTGCACTTTCTTTCTTAATTAAACAGTAACTGTTAATACTTATCTAGTGATTTTCAACTAGTTTGACCAAAGTTTATATACAGATCTTTGAGTATCTTTGGTTCAAACAGAGAAACGTTGGGTTAGTGGAAGAGCCTGCACCTTTTGATCAGACGCCATGGGTTCTATCCCATGATTAGCTAGGAAAAGATTGTCCCCTACTGGCTTGACGGTGACAGTATATTGTGACTGACGTAGACAGAAGTCCTGATATCGCGCTACGTGAAGTGTCAGTTCGGCAGCACGTAAACTTTGTCAGATTTTAGTCTATTGGTCTTGTGCCTTTTCATTTATAGGATTTTACTTATGGATAGAAACCTATGAGGCGTTAAATTAGGAGAGAGCTTATCTCCTAAACACAGTTTTGTTTGAATAAATAGCGTTTGATAGAAACAGGCGGGTCTGTATTACTTGACGTCACATTTCTCTAACATCTACACCTGCGCTACCCCATGTTCATCTGTCTATGTGCAAATTTATGTTCCCTTGGCACTTGGTAATTGCTACTACTACTATTACTAGTAGTTGACAGTGTGTTTAAGAATCTGTTCATCCCAACTCCAGCCATATCTACGGTGATTAGTGAAGTTCTCATAGTATTTATATTATTCAACGCACAAAGAGTTGTGTGTTAAAAAGACTTAACATTTTTGTCTAACTCCATGAAACCGTTTACCTTATTAATTATCACGGGTGGTATGGTATTACTGGTGTTGTTTTTTTCATCGTCCAATTTTTTTTTCTTTTCTCGAAACCATCATTGATCTTGGTTGGTCAATGGTTCTTCATGAAAAACGAATATTTAATGATCCTCTCACCCTCCGAGTTATTATTATTCCCAATAATAATTCACTTGCCTCGACCCATCGACGAAAAAATTAAAAAATTATCGCCACCGGCAATAACGAAAATAAAAGAGAAACAAGATTGAAAGTCTTTCAGGTTAACTCTTTCCTGTTAACTAAACGAAAATCGATCAGAAAAGTCAATTCCTTCCCCGATTGCGTCTAGAACTTTGTAATCGTAAATCAATATCTGATAAGGCGTCTGTGCAGTGCTGACTAAATACGCTGTACATGATAGACTAAGGTTTTTTTTTTTTGTTTTTGTTTTTGTTTTGTTTTGTTTATTACTTAAAAAAGAAATTCACAACGTTTTTATGAAGCGAAAAAAATAAACATGCAGCAGTCCACAATAACTTTCGTCTCGGTGGTTTTAGTTTAGGGGAAGAAAAAACAAACATCAAACAAAAAAAAGACCATTCAATCCAGCAATATGAGCTGCTCCACTTCTGACTTGCCTCTTAAATACTAAGTCACAATACAATTTGTATCTAGACCCTAGCCTTCAATTCACACCCCTCACCCCTCTCCCAATTTGTCTCTCCGATTTCGACTCCAAATGGGTCGGTTTCAGTATGAAGTGGTCAGCTAAGGCAGAAGTCTAGATTTCTGCACACTGTGGCAAGACGTAAAATTGTCGAACGTTAGTCTTGGGTTCTGTGCTGAAGTTAGACACTAAGCTTTTAACAACAAAAAAAAAAGCCCTAAACCCCTTGTGCTTAGCAGCTTTAAGCTTTTAACCAGACCGACCAGTAAGCAAAACGTACCATATATTAAAAAAATGTGTTTAAAATGTTTACCAAAAATGATTCTACTTTATTTAGACAGATGAAAAAATTTTTAATCAGCAGAACGTCATTATGTCATTTTATTCAAATACTTTTCCCCGTCTGTGCGTTATACGTCCTCTTTTAAAGGCTGGATTAAGGCTTACCTTTTAGAGTTAGGCTATTTACTCATTTTGCCTGATAAGCTTATTAATTTGTACTTACAATAAAGTCTGTTTCTTCTAAATACGGTCCGTAACTCGGGATGAATTCCTACTCCTATTACGCGTTTTGGTATAAATAAGATGGGCAGATAGGGTAGAGCTGAGACATACTAGACCTACCCTCACAGATCTAGCGTCTACAGTGATCGCCAGTATCCTGTTTCACGAGAGGAGTTGAATTGAGCTGAGTTGAGTTGAGTTGGTCACTTAACGTCCAAAGTCAGACATTATAGATCATAATAATATGGTCTCAAGACTAACGTCTGTCAATTTGTTGTGCTACAACGAGACAGGGTGGAAAGATATGGTCTCCTATCTCAGCCCATCACATTATACCGGTTTCAACAGAGGAAGAAAACACTTCATTAACCGCACATTAATTTTACAAAACACAAAATAAAACAGAAAAAACAACAAAACAAACAAATTTCGATTATTTTCATCCTAGACCCCCCTCCCCCCCCTCCCCCGGGGTAAAAAAAAAAGAGAAAGAAAAGAAAAGAACAGAACAGAAAACAATATTATAAATAGAAACAAAAATAATACACTCATCGCGGGCAGAATTTGCTGAAACATTATTCTTATGTCACATTTAGCTAAAATGTCACGCTGATGGCTCTAATCAATAAGTGAGTCGTCCCAGGCGTTGCTTTCCGGCTCGCTGCATCGACTGTGTCTATTCCCCCGTTGTTTTAAGCCTGTCTCTTTTCCTTCTTTTACTATCCCTATTTTCCCCACTTCTCTTGGAAAGCATGGAGAGACGATCGTAACACTCAAAGCAAATAAATTTTGCAAAGCTACAAGTCTAGGAAATGCAGGGAGTTCTCGATGTTAACCTATGGCCTGCGCGAAAAAAAACCCCAACAACAAGCCGTTGTATTTTTAGGGAAAATGTTCCGTTTGGTGAAAAGGAAAAAACGGCCTTAAATACGAACTAACCGGGAAATAAATCCAGCTTTGCTGTAAATGCATTTTTTCGCAATTGTTTCTTTACCTAACATAAGTCTCAGGGTTCTAGACAAAAGGTTGCGGCAGCTCTTCAGTTGGCCAAATATTGCATGTTGTGTGGGAGACATAGATCTAGGGTGATCGATGGAATACACAACTTTCCGTGAGTACACCTTCACTTTATAATTTCATACTTGTATCTAGACCCTAGCCCTCAATTCACACCCCTCACCCCTCTCCCGATTTGTCTCTCCGATTTCGACTCCAAATGGATGGGTCGGTTTCAATATGAAGTGACTAGCTGAGAGAGAAGTCTAGATCTCCCCGCACTGTCTCGTGTGTGATAAGACGTAAAACTTTGGAACGTTGGTCTTGGGTTCCGTCCACATTATAGATAGTGCTGACGTTAGACGTTAAGCAACTACACAAACACAAAAAAGCCCTGAACCCCACGTTTTTAGCAGCTTTACACTGTTAATCCAACTAGCCAAGAAAACGTACCATGTATTAAAAAAAGTGTTTTAAATGTTTACCAAAAATGATTCTACTTTATTTAGACACATGAAAAAATTTTTAATCAGCAGAACGTCATTATGTCATTTTATTCAAATACTTTTTCCCCGTCTGTGCGTTATACGTCCTCTTTTAAAGGCTGGATTAAGGCTTACCTTTTAGAGTTAGGCTATTTACTCAATTTGCCTGATAAGCTTATTAATTTGAACTTACAATAAAGTCTGTTTCTTCTAAATACGGTCCGTAACTCGGGATGAATTCCTACTCCTATTATGCGTTTTGGTATAAATAAGATGGGCAGATAGGGTAGAGTTGAGACATACTAGACCTACCCTCGCAGATCTAGCGTCTACAGTGACCGCCAATATCTGTTTCACGAGAGGAGTTGAATTGAGTTGAGTTGAGTTGATCACTTAACGTCCAAAGTCAGACATTATAGATCATAATAATAATTATGGTCCCAAGACTAACGTCTGTCAATTTGTTGTGCTGCAACGAGACAGGGTGGAAGATCTGGTCTCCTCTCTCAGCCTATACTGGTTTCAACAGAGGAAGAAAACAAGGGAAATAAATTGTATGTATGAAAGAAGGCACACAAGTGAAAGAATGGGAGTTTTAGAGAGGGCGTGCATAACGATAAGAAGTCATCTTCATTCAAATCTGTACAACACTATATTAACAGCACGTTAATTTTACAAATCACAAAATGAAACAGAAAAAACCCCCCCAAAAAACAAACAAATGTCGATTATTTTGATCCTAGACAGCTCCCCCCCCCTCCCCCCCCCCGGGGAAAAAAAAAAAGTCGATAGTTTCATCCTAAAAAGATTTAAAAGAAAAGAACAGAAAACAACAATATAAATAGAAACAAAAATAATACAATCATCGCGGGCAGAATTTGCTGAAACGTTATTCTTATGTCACATTTAGCTAAAATGTCACGCTGATGGCTCTAATCAATAAGTGAGTCGTCCCAGGCGTTGCTTTCCGGCTCGCTGCATCGACTGTGTCTATTCCCCCGTTGTTTTAAGCCTGTCTCTTTTCCTTCTTTTACTATCCCTCTTTTCCCCACTTCTCTTGGAAAGCATGGAGAGACGATCGTAACACTCAAAGCAAATAAATTTTGCAAAGCTACAAGTCTAGGAAATGCAGGGAGCTCCCAATGTGAACCTATGGGCTGCGCGAAAAAAACCCCAACAACAAGCCGTTGTGTTTTTAGGGAAAATGTTCCGTTTGGTGAAAAGGAAAAAACGGCCTTAAATACGAACTAACCGGGAAATAAATCCAGCTTTGCTGTAAATGCATTTTTTCGCAATTGTTTCTTTACCTAACATAAGTCCCAGGGTTCTAGACAAAAGGTTGCGGCAGCTCTTCAGTTGGCCAAATATTGCATGTTGTGTGGGAGACATAGATCTAGGGTGATCGATGGAATACACAACTTTCCGTGAGTACACCTCACTTTATAATTTCATACTTTCTAAAAACACATTTCTCACTCGATATCATCGCATCGCATTTTGTACAATCATGTAAAAAAAAAAAAAACAATTTGCAGCAGTCTGTTATTATTTCTGTTGATAGTGCTATTATAATCATGTACAATTCAAATGTTTTATGTTGTAATCGCTAGCCATTGGTGTTAATTTGGTTTTATGAATAAATTTGTTGTCACTTTATTGTTAAACTGATGGTGTTCGTATTTTTCTTCGGACTATGTTAAAGTAATATTTGCTATTATTTGGTGAATGCTGCCCTAAATAACTACATGTATTATTATTTCCTCCTACGTTATCTTTCTATACACTATCTATCTATCTATCTATCTATCTATCTATCTATCTATCTATCTATCTATCTATCTATCTATCTATCTATCTATCTATCTATCTATCTATCTATCTATCTATCTATCTATCTATCTATCTATCTATCTATCTATCTATCTATCTATCTATCTATCTTATATCCATCTATCATTGATCAATATTTCTATATCTATCTGTATGTATATCAATTTAATTTGGGTTGAATTGCCTTCGGTGGTAGAGCGATCCAATCAGGATGTCTTCTGGGACATCCTATATAGTGCTGACGTCGGACCTACCTATCTAGCTATCCATCTATCTAATTACCTTTTCCCTTAATCCTCTATTAATATCAACCAGTTTATGCTTCATATACCTGTCTTCTCTTCTGTCTGTTAGTTTGGCATTTATTGTATCTCTGGGTCTTTATTTTACTTAGGAAAAATTCCGCAACGAGTTTCCCAAGCACACAGACACACATACACAACGTAGGTAACTGTTCAAAATAAAATATTTAATATGTATAGTCGACAGAATGAACAGTTTGAATGGCTGTGAGTTTAATGGTGTCAGATAAGGAAAAGTGCAAGTCTGTCTGTTTGACGCATGTTGGATACACTCAGAGAATTTAACATTAAACACGGATTATTTTTTTCATCTTTAGATATACATGAACTACTATCATAGCACAAGCATATATAACTACCACATTGCCCGACTTCTGAAAAGAGACCATTATTTGCATAAAGGTTTTGTATGCAGAGAATTATATTCTCTTCTATTATATCATAATAAAAAAGGGGAGAAAATGCAACATGCCTAGCTCGAGGCAAGCATCGGCAATTTGTATCGACCTTGACGACTGAAGCGTTAATGATTTCCATCCATTAATAATTCTACAGCGCATGCGCCTTGTTTATAAAGGTGTGTTTACACTTCCCATAACAATGCAATGTGGTTTTGCTTTCCTCTTTCTAAATTTAGGCCTTGGTCCTTTTTGTGGTAGAAATGTGGAAAAATATCAGCTCTTATATGCTTTTTTTAATCATTAATAAATTAGTATAGACTTTGGCCCGGTTGGAACTTGGGGCCGAGCTCCAACCTGTGGCTAGGCCTGCTTCTATCGTGTTTGCCCGGTTTCCATGGTTGCAGCCAATGAAGCGTGTTCTTGTCCCTCTTTGCTTGATAATGCAGGGCTTGCGACCCACACGGCGAGAACAGATTACATAATCAAGACCATTGCTGATACTGATTGGCTCCGTATGTCTAGAAAAGAGCTATGATTGGACACCAGTGTGGATTCCCTTGCCTGTCGTTTTTGTTTTGCAAGGGGCCCCGTTATCGCAAGATCGCTAATTTTTGCCATGAGCGCGTTGTTCAACCACTATGGAAATAAGTACATGCTATAGCACTGCGATGAGGAGAGAGAGGGAGAGAGAGAGAGAGAGAGAGAGAGAGAGAGAGAGATAGAGAGAGAGAGAGAGAGAGAGAGAGAGAGAGAGAGAGGAGAGAGAGAGTGTAGAAAAAGGGAATCTGGGTGAGCAATTATGTAAAAGTGTACATGTATTATTCTTGTGTTGTAAGATTGTTTTTATGAAAATGCATTACTTTTTATTTTTACCGTTGACAATATTTATGGAGAATTTTGTCGTTTTTCTCAACACTTTTTTAGCAATTTGTTGCATTTATTTGATTCGCACCATTTTTGTCAAGCACCCAGTTTTCTATTTATGATAATTGGA
This sequence comes from Elysia chlorotica, assembly GCA_003991915.1. Lineage (NCBI taxonomy): Eukaryota > Metazoa > Mollusca > Gastropoda > Plakobranchidae > Elysia > Elysia chlorotica. The sequence continues at coordinate 675,597 of RQTK01000063.1, read as the reverse complement.
TTTTAAATTTGGCTTGGGTTAGTGCAGAAACATTTTGTTCATGCACGTATAAATGGTAACTCTGGTGGTTTCACGAGGACTCTCCTTTTCAAATAAAGAAAATTTGTCTTTTCCGTCTCTTATTGATCATAATAGAGATCGTAATATTACTTACGTTGACTTGTCTGTTGAAAACAGTTCTTAAAATGAACCCTGTCTGGTCATGAACTTTTAAAGTAAACATTTTCAATTACACAGATGGATAAATCTGAAAAATTAGTCATGATCATTATAAAGAATGTTTCATAAAACGAGAGGTTTATAACGTTATGGTATTTGATATTGAAAGAGAGTAAAGTAGAACGGAGGGACAATAAAAATAGTTACTGTTCAGAGCAAAATGGCTATATAAACTTAATATCAGGACTGCAAAAGAGAAAAGTGTACGATTTAAAAATAGACTGATAAAAAGAGAAATAACGAAGAAGATAGAGATGGGGAGAAACAAATATTGTAGAAAGATAACGAGAGAGAGAGAGAGAGAGAGAGAGAGAGAGAGAGAGAGAGAGAGAGAGAGGGGGGGGGGGGGGGGGGGGGGGGGGAGAACGGAGTGGGGAATGATAGAGAGTACGGATGAGAGAAGTGGGAAAGTAGAAAGCAATAAAAGAACTAGAAACAGAATGATAAAAATCAAACATGGTAGAATATATATATAATGTTAATATAGGAAATCTTAGGATTCGATAGCATACGGTGAATAAAATCGGGTCTCAACATGGATATATGGGAAAGACATACAAAAGAAAGAAATTAATAGAAGAACAAAGCATGAGTATAAAGGCATGCGATTCGGTGAGCGCGTTAATAATTAAGGTTCATAGGCCTGCTGCATTGTATTTTGTGCGATGGATCGATGTCTTTATAGCTCTGTGGTTGTTTTTGTTTTTGTTTTTTCTCTGTGGACTCTGATCCCATTCACTGGCACTGCTGGCACTGGTTGTTTCCAGACTTCTCTCTCTCTCTTTACAAAGCGTAATTGAATAATAACATTAACAACGATAAAGCCTGTTGAATTAGTTAGTTCATAACGGGGTTATCATGTGGTTATATTAGTTCTATTCTCTGTGATAAAAGAAAAAAAATACGCGCAATAGAAAGGCTTCAAGTTTGCAGACAGGCGTACAGTAAATAGGCGGGGTGGAAAAGGGGGGGGGTGTGTGAAAGGGAAATGAAGAATGTAAAAAGTGGAGGGAGGGACAAACAGATAAAAAAGAAAGATAGATAGGTAGGTAAATAGAGAGAGAGGCAGAGAGTGGGAGAGAGAGAGGGAGAGAAAGAGAAAGAGAGAGAGAGAGAGAGAGAGAGAGAGAGAGAGAGAGAGAGAAAGA
>RQTK01000063.1:634299-667766 GCA_003991915.1 Elysia chlorotica | reverse complement strand
CTCTCTCTCTCTCTCTCTCTCTCTCTCTCTCTCTCTCTCATTACAACCTTTTTTCTGAATCTATTACCTCTATACCTCTGACAATCGCCTCCCCTCTACCTTTTAGGCATATATCAAGAGATGAAATAGTGTCTGCCCATCTATAAAACTTTTTAAAATTCTGTATATCTATTTATATATCTACTTTATCTATCTATCTATCTATCTATCTATCTATCTATCTATCTATCTATCTATCTATCTATCTATCTATATATCTATCTATAAACTCTTCAACTTTTTTGATTACACAATATTTTCGTTGTTTTGTTGTGGTTTTTTGTGTGTGTTTACTTTCCTCTTTTCACGTGCTCTATGTTTTCCTATTTTTATGGTGACCTAGATTTTCCTAATCACTGCTTCGTTTTTCTTTTCTCCCACACCATATGGTGTCACTTTGTTCTTCTCGCCGCATCTTATATTTCTTTACCTGCCTCTCTCTTTTTTGCTACTGTTCTTTGTCTGTTCTTAACTCTCACTCTCTGTCTGTCTGTCTGTCTGTCTGTCTGTCTGTCTGTCTGTCTGTCTCTCTCTCTCTCTCTCTCTTGCAATTTCAATCTTGCAGTTTTTTTTCTCTTTAACCCTCTTTTTTTACCTCTATCACCGTCAGTTTATTTTCTCACGCAGCTACGGTTCCTTCCTTTCAGAGATGGGGATGTTCAGCCCATTATTATTGAACATTTTTCTGACGCTCATCCCACTTCCCTCAAACACCCTTTAAAACGAGACTAATGCTTGGAAACATTGGTATAAAAGACTGCAATTTAGATACTGTGGTCATCATGAGATCTCGCCTATAGAGATATTAATGTCTTTAAATGATAAAGAATTGTTTTCATCATTTAACTTAATAATACGCCTTAACGAATCCCGGACATTAATAGGTACGTTTTATTTATGAATTTGATAATTTTTTTTATTATCAAAGAAAACAATAGTTTAAACATATTTATTTATATTGCGGAACAGTAATATTTGTACACTTTATAATTGTAGTTACTAGAATGACTCACAGTAAAAGAAGGGGAAACCCCCAGAGCATTTAGTACATGTACTCATACAGTGTTGGTTTACTTACCAAGTCAAGTGCTGCCTGAAGCGCGCGTGCCGCATTGATCTGGGTTAAGATGCTCATAGAGAACCGATAGTAAAGGTCAAAAATATAAATGGAAATATCTCCTAGTCACTTCTATAGCTTGCGTTCGCGTAGTAGTAGTAGTAGTAGTAGTAGTAGTAGTAGTAGTAGTAGTAGTAGTAGTAGTAGTAGTAGTTGTAGTAGTAGTAGTAGTAGTGGTAGTAGTAGTAGTAGTAGTAGTAGTAGTAGTAGTAGTAGTAGTAGTAGTAGTAGTAGTAGTAGTAGTAGTAGTAGTAGTAGTAGTAGTAGTAGTAGTAGTAGTAGTAGTAGTAGTAGTAATAGTAGTAGTAGTAGTAGTAGTAGTTGTAGTAGTTGTTGTTGTTGTTGTTGTTGTACAATGAAGTAGTAATGTTAATTGCAGTTGTAAAGGTCGAAATATCAATAAGTGTAGCAAAGGCAGTTCTTGTAGAACATATACATGGATTTACTTCTTTTGATCAATTATTACACTGATAAGTGGTGATCATCATGGTGTTATTTGTTCTTATTTGAGAAATATTTGGGCTACAAGACTTCAATAGAAATACGTTGGCTAAACATATATTTTCCATTCGTTTTAGTTTTTCCATACCAACCTTCGCGTCCGCTCAACACGTCCGTCTTCGTAAGGTAAACAAAGAGGCCAGGAGCTCTCTATTTTCTTTTTTTTTTCTCCTCTTCTCAATGAGTGATTTGAACCTTTTTTGCAGAAAATCCCTCATACCACGCTTCCAATCCTTTAATGATTGTTAAGTATTACAATTATCTCTGCCTATGTTACATGCATCTTTTATATACCTCACTTACTCTTTTTATCCACTCGCTCACTCATTCACTTCCTCGTTTACTCATTCACTTACCTCATTCACTCACTCAATCACTCACTTAATCTCAATCACTCACTCTTTGGACGCTCTCTTTCCCGTTTATACCTCTTCTTTTTTTCACTCACCCACTCACTCACTCATTCGCTTACTTACTCATCTCATTCACTCACTCTTCACACGCGCTCTTTCCAGTTTCTTTCCTGTCTCACTCCAGTAAGTCCCATTTATTTTTAGGGATTCCCCCCTTCCCCCTCTGATGGCATCGCTGGCCTCTCTTCGACCGGTTTGCTTTTACATCTTCCTCTTTCCTCTCACTTCTTCCCAAGACCATCGCTGGTTTATCAATCCATCCATTAGTAAGTGGGGGTATATGTTTGGGTTAGGGTCTACGTATATATACGGTAGACCATGAACTTCTTCTTCTTCTTCTTCTTCTTCTTCTTCTTCTTCTTCTTCTTCTTCTTCTTCTTCTTCTTCTTCTTCTTCTTCTTCTTCTTCTTCTTCTTCTTCTTCTTCTTCTTTTTCTTCTTCTTCTTGACTTTGAACACATAAAGCTTTTCTCTATCGCTCTATCAAAACTCTGTTCGTTTCCGTTCTTGATGTAGAGACCTGACAGGACCCAACAGCCATGATGGGTTTGGGGATATTTGAATGGACCGTGTATAATCAATGTATACAGGCACATCCTATTTCAGATAATGATGTAACCAGTAGACACACATGTATGGTATCCCGCAGTTCTCCCTGAATAGTTCATTAATACATCAAGATATGTATGTCGTTTTATGTAGTCCTCACTTTCACTTCTCATCCCAATACATCACTGTTTCAGTGTATATTATTATTTTTTAACAGAGAATCGACAGTTATTTAAAATCTGCTTATTTTGAAATCTACTTATCCTTGGCTTCCACTTTCGTTCCCGAGTCAAGCACCGACCACAGTTGCTCACCCTCTCTCTCTCTATCTTCCTGTATGTGCGTCTCTCTCTGGCTCTTGGTTTCTATCTGCCTTCCTCGACTCTCTTCTCCCTGTCTGTCTGTGTCTCTTTCTCTCCGCCTGTTTCTCTCTCTCTCTCTCTCCCCTCCTCTCACTCTCACGCTTTCCCCAGCCCTTCTTGTCTGTCTATCTCTCCCTCTTTTTCTCTCTTGTTTTCTTATCTAAGACAATCTCTTTTTTGTTTTTTAAAGTGCCTATCTCCCTTCTTGTCGCTTTCGTTCCATTTCCTTGGGGCACAAAGAGACATCCACAGTCTTGACTTCAGCAGTGACTATCAAGGTGATTTCCCGGGTCAATTTCTTTTTTTTTCATGTAGATTCTATCAACTGTCCAAGGCAATTCTAGCTCGGACGGTGCGGCTCTATCTCTCTTTTTCTATCTCTCTATCTCTCTCACTCTCTCTCACTCTCACTCACGCTCTCTCTCTCACTCTCTCTCTCTCTCTCTCTCTCTCTCTCTTTTCTCTCTTTTCCCGTGACATATCTGAAGCCACGCTCTTTCTCCATACTCTTACAGAATCATAGATTGAGACTGAGCTTATTTTTCGTCTAGGTTTAGATTCAGCATTAGTAGTAAGATATACATTAGCTTAGTGATGAGGGAGATTAGAGGTGGACTCACTTTTTAGGCAGGGGTTCTGAGGATGTTTAACGGTGTGTGTGTGTGTGTGTGTGGGGGGGGTTCTAATAATACTTCTACTTTTACTCTCCTAGTGCTCGGCTACTAGTGCTACCAGTACACCAGGAACTAAAACAGTTTGGGAGCTCACAGCACCACAGGCTTTGCGATACACACGGCTATAATGAATAGCATAATCACGCCCCTTAAGTCATTGGGTTTTCTGATCGCTTATTGGCTCCGTAAGTCTGGAATAAAGCTGTGATTGGACGCCGGTGCAGATTCCCTAACTTGTCGTCTTCGTTTTCGCTCTGGGCCTCATTGTCGCAAGGCCTGTAGCATCGCTTCGACGGCAGCCGCAGCATCCACCACACGCTGGCCCGAGCTGCCTGGTGCCTTCCGCATCCCAAAGCATGATATAAGATCTACCAGTCCAACCCGCCCCTCCCCTCCTCTTCGTTCCAAACCCCCCATTCTCTCTATCCTCACTCCTCCCCACTACTCTCCTCCCTCCTCCCCGCCCCCTACTCCCCTCCCTCAAGTCTCCCATAGTCATAGCCTTACCCTAGCGCTATGGGGTTCTGTATCACTTCTGGTTTCTTGTTTCTGGAACTGGAACCAAGAGGAGAGCTAGTGAGAGCAAAAACACACATCTTCTTCAGCCCCATGAGTTTCTATTGAATTTGGACTGGATAAGGATTTTTGAGGTTTACATGCTATACTACTACTGTATCTATATCTATCTATTCTCTAGTTCAAAATCGTGACCAAGGAAGTTTTTGACGCTGTGTTTAGATATATATAGTTCTTCGACAAATCGTGAGTTGTAATATTAATGGATAAATAGAGAACAACATTATTATTCCTCAAGGTCTACCAGGTTAGAAAAAAATTCTGCACTTTCCTTGCGCTGCATAATTTGTGTCTATTGAACTCCGCTCTTTAGAATTGTATTAAAAAGAAAGTGGATTTGGCTGTGAATTTGATGTTCTGCGGAGAAATGGATGTGAATAACAAGATTACCGGTACTCGTGGGCTGATCGATGCTTTTCTTGTTTGTGCCGCGGATTCAGGAGTCAATGTAAGCGGATCTCAAATTGAATAGATTATTACTATGTAGTATGTAGTCGAAAGTGCTATACAAAAGTAGCCTCTATTTTCGGCTCTCCATAACGCAAATCGCAAGGTGCACTATTCTAAACAAACAAAACAATTGCAGTTATTTTCGAAAAGAAGTAACATCCTATTGAATCGGCAGCTTGTAGTTTTACAAAAGAGATACTCGTACACGCTCATTTGAACTAATGGAACATCACTGATGCTCAACTTTAAAAAAAATTTAATATTCATCGTGGCCTCCATAAGAACAGGCCAAGTCACTGAAATGATCAGAGTGAACACATTTTAGCGTAATAAGGGTAACAGTGACAACCCTTACCATAGTTAATTCAGATTGATACTCAGAGAGGCGTTTTTGCTTAGCCTACCCAGCCTACATTGTATCGATGACAAATGATCCAACTGCGCCTACTATTTTAATAGTATAATAGTTAATACACTTGGACTCTAACTGCCTTTTTTCTACTTTGGTGACTCTGCCTGCTATTTTTGGTAGCCTCGATACTCATACATTTTCGGAACGATTAAACTATGTTTAAAGGGTGTTTACCATAAAATACCATTAATGATCATTTAAAACCGCATATTCTTATAAATGATTGATATCCTTGAATAGATTTAATACGCGTACATTTATCATGTGTTTTTGCTCGACTGTGCATAACTCAATTAAGGTGCATGGCCCCAGATGAGTTATTGTCCGGTCTCTTCGACCGACCAAGCTGTGTTTATACTGTGCGCCTACTCTGATGAAGCCACTTCACTTTCTACCTTTCTGTAAACTATTCTCCAGCTCAACAGTCAACATGCCTGTCCTGTTCGTGTGGTGGTAGCCTATACCTCTCTGGTTTTGTTAGTCACTTAAGCTCTTTGTTTCTAACCTCTGCCTTTCTGTCTGCCTGTGTGCGTGTCTGTGTGTCTGTTTGTATCTGTGTCTATATCTCTTTGTGTCTGTCTCTGTTGTCTGTCTGTCTGTCTGTCTGTCTGTCTGTCTGTCTGTCTGTCTGTTTGTGTTTGTCTCTATCTCTCTGTGTATGTCTGTAAAATATGTCTGTATATATGTGTGCCTGTTGTAAAATATGTCTGTATGTATGTGTGCCTGTGTGTCTGTCTTCATGTTTGTTTCTGTCTATCTGTCTCTGTCTCTGTCGTTGTCTGCCTGTATGTCTTTCTGTCTGCCTGTTTGTTTCTCTTCCTGCCTCTCTCTCTCCTTCCTCCCCCCTCTCCCTACTCTCTCTCCCCCTGCACTCTCTCCCTCTCCCCCTCTCTCTCTCTTACCCATCCTCCCCTTCAGCGGCTTATATATCATTCTGTCTTCTCTTTTCTGTTTTTTTTTCTTTATAAATTCATCTCCACGCGACCCTTTCTTTTCACTTGCACGCAATAATTATTTTTGTGTCAATTTTCCCCGTTAGAAACCGAGATTGTCTCTCTTTTGTTTAGTTTTTAATGAATGACATATATATTCAAGACCAAAGAGGATCTTTCAAAGTTTGTTCCCGTCTTGTAATACTCTTGTTATCGATCGCATAGAGCGAATGCGTTTCGCTCTGTCGTCGAGAAGCTTTTTAACTTTGGAGTGCTCATAATTTTAAATCATAATGATGGTCTGCAGAAAAATCAGTGTAATGATGAAGTCTAAAACACATTTTTCTCTTGATTTAATTTATTTCTTTTACGTGTGCGTTATTGAAGATTTTATTTGTTTATACTCATCAATGCATGATTTAAATTGGAAGTGGCACATGACTGAAATGAGCATTTTTTTTTTTTTAATTTTGAATAATTTTACCAAACACAATTAATAAGTACTACAATCCCGTTTCTTCTATTTTGGAAATCAAATTCACGTGTGTGTTTGTTAAATTAGACACGCGTATTTCAAAGACAAAACGTTTGAAAGCAAGATTCAAATATATTTTTACCGATTGATAATTCAATCATAGATTAATAAATCTAGGCCTGGGCAAAAGAGGCTAGCCAAAAACAAAAAAACAACAAAAAAAAAACAAACAAACAAAAAAAAAGCAAAACAAGAACATTACGCTAATGCACCCATCACAACTCTCACTCTCTAATAAATTAAAGTATCCAAGAAGCAGTAGCAGCCTCAGTGTTAAGTAAGAGTTATAAATGAAAACTTCCTATCTCCTAGAAAGGAAGATGTGTAGTGAGCCAGCTCACGCAGCACGAAGACAATAGAGTTCTTGCGATTTTGGGACCCATAGCGAAAACGAAGACGGTGGGTAAGGGAATCTGCGCTGGTGTCCAATTAAAGGCAATCATATATATCTATTAAAGACTTACAAAACCAATGTCCGATTAGAAACTCCCTTGCCTAAGGCCGTGATTATGTCATCCGTTAGAATAGTGTGGATCACAAAACCTGAAGCCTCACATCTCTATATAAATCTCTAATATTGTGCATTTTGTATCGTTTCAAATTTGTGCAAGCATATAAGGTGGTTCTTTTTTTGCCTAAATTCAAATTGAAACAGCAATGGGGTGATTAGCTTTGTAAAATCCTATTTTCAAAGGCCTCTTACATGCTGATTATCATGCCAAGACAAGTAGATTTAATTCCTCTCAGGCAGTTTTCCCTTAGTGCTTTTTCTTGGAAGAAAGATCCCTAAAATGTAATGGCTTGGAAATATGCAACATTGACGGAATATATATGCAACATTGATGTAAATATGCAATATTGATGGAAATATGCAACATTGATAATTCCCACTATTCGAAAGTTTATATTAACTCTTATAGACATCGAGTGTATCTAACTCGCGTGTCTCCTTATATCAAGAAGTTTTTTTTTCAATTATTGGTTAAAAAACAAACACACGTACAATGTGTGTGATTTTAAAGTAATTTGGCCCTTGCAAAAATATGGTTTATTCATAGCTATTATTTTTACGCAAACAAAATATATAACCACGCATTTGTCTTACACGTTCTTGGCTTAATACATTTTATACACTTTGATGTCCAACTGAGTAAGGAGTTTTGTTTAGCATACTTGTAGAACATACGACTAAAACGAATGTTTTCCCCATCGCCAATATATAGTGAAGGCACGCCTCTGAAATCCACATTATTTCGCTTTTCGCTTCTCCAGTGTGTTTGCTCCGTGTGCCTCCCACAAAAAAACATTGATCGAGTCGTCGCACATTTGCTACTAAGATCAATAGGCTTAAGATTGTGTGCATGATGGCCGAACAAAAAACATAAGATAACGCGCATTTTTTCTAGAAGGGGTCATTGCAGGCTCTCTTATTATGAACTTTTTTAAGATACCGCGCATTTTTTCTAGAAGGGGTCATTGCAGGCTCTCTTATTATGAACTTTTTCATCCCTTTCTTTCATGCTAGGAGTATTTCAAATTAAAATGACTGCATTTTAGTGACATGAATATAGAGATAGATAATACAGTTTACAAAGATGGAAAACGTAGTTTTTTCAATAATAATCGAGAAGTTGACAAATAAAGAGAGAGAGAGAGAGAGAGAGAGAGAGAGAGAGAGAGAGAGAGAGAGAGAGAGAGAGAGAGAGAGAGAGAGATGAGGGGGGGGGGGGGGGGGCCGGCAGACAGACAGACAGGCAGACATACAAGGACAGAGACAGAGAGACCACTGAGAGATAGGTGAGGGGGAAAGAGAGAGAGAGAGACACGTAGATGCAAAGTCAAAAGACTAATACAAAAAAAAGGCAGAAATCAGAGACGGACTGAAAAACAGCTTGAAACTGAAATATACAGTGAGTGAGAATGAGAGTGAGAGTGTAGATCCGCCCCTGACATGCTGTCTTCTTCCCGCCCACACCTTGTGAAGATGCAGGTTATCTACGCACAAAATTAACACAGTGAAGTGAAACCCAGCAAGACACCCTGGTGTTGTTATCATTACTGGTGTCTACTTTTACTAGTTTGTATGCACGGCCAGCCTTAGTGAAGCTGCAGCACAGAAAAACGATGAGGTGATGTCATTATGTCGTTATGGTTCAGATACAGCAGCATTTCAGTGAGTATCCGTGTAAGTAATTGTAGTACCCACGCAGTCTCTGATACCCCTCCGCTTATATTTCACCTACTCCGCTAATTTTTGCTTTTAGTACATTTACATTCCAGTATTATTTCATTGTAGTAGTTCATTTACGCTTGGGCCAGAAAAAAATCGTCAGCAATTTGTGATGCTTTTAAAGTGCTTCCAATCTTCCTGAACATCATTACTTTAAGCATTACTTTTATAGTAAGATGCTGCTTAAAGCTATAAATGCTCTCATAAACTTTATCTTGCTGTCTTAAATAAATCTACAAAAACTTATGTAACTCTGAATGATCGAAATTTATGATACTTTTTTTTGTTTTTTTTTTAAATAAAGACCTGCCTGTATGATCAGGCATCAGAATTTATAATTACCGTATTTTGAGATCACTGCTATAAAGAAATAATCCTAGACCAGCTTGGCTGATTTTTTGACGTTGGAAAATTCTTTCTATATCGTTTTTTCCCCTAAAGAGCTTTTTAAAAGAAATGATAAAGACTTTTTCTTCACCTCCATCCAACATCTGTTTCTTTTGATCCTCTCCATGAACCTGTACTCCCACTCGGAGTCCTTTAAGCCTTGCCCTGTCTAAGCACAACTATAACGGACTAAGTACGTTGCAGTACTTAGCAGTCTTCCAAGACTCTCAGGGGTATCGTAACTGATTAGTATCGCCGTCATTTTGTTTATTTGTATTAGTGCCATCTTGTTTTGGCCTTGTGTATACACACGTAAACTCATCTATTCACGGTGTATGTCGGGTCGGCAAGCTGTACAATCTGATTTACATCAGACTATGCCGGGCGTTCGCTCACCTGCATGGAAGTAGGAACAGTGGGCCTGGGCTGTCTCTGGGATACAAAGTGGTCGCGTGCCTTTATTTTGTAATAATTATAATATTTGTACAGCCTTTGCGATCCATTCGACAGTAACAACTGACACAATGAAGCCTATAAGGCAAAAGGGTTTTTGGTATAGTAAGCTATGGTTTTTGGTCGTTCATTGGCTCCGTAAGTCTTGAATAGAGCTGTGATTGGCCATCGGTGAAGATTCCCTTACACACCGTATCCCTTGTCGGTATGAACCCCATTATCGCAATACCTCTGTTTTGCTCACCCCGACGGTCCGTATACCTAGAGGGGCTCTCTCGTAACGCGGTTCTTACCCCCCAATCTCAGTAGGCCCTACATTGCACGAAATGCTGTTTCTAGCTCACGGGAGTTTGACGGTAAAGCCAGGTAGCAGATGGAGAATGTTTAGTCTGATGTAGCTTGGTTTCTACATGGGCGTCATGGTTTAAACACTTATTTTAAAAACTTTGCTTCAAGTTTGACAAGAAGCAATGCCCTAGATCTTTTCTCCGTTTACCACATAAATCAGAGGCCCGTGTTATAAATGGCTGCTCTTGCTTTGAACCCGTCTCTTTTTTTCTTTTTCCTCCGAGTGCGTAAAATGGTAAGAAAATTTCCCGCATTTGTTTATTTTTTATTACATTAATTTTTGTCTCATGAGAATAAAGAAAGCAAGAACTGACATTGTGTTTTGTTTAAAAATGCTTTTGAAACTCAACTTCACAACTCAATTAATAGCAATTTAGATGATACGCCTATGCCCTTTCTCTCTAATAACGCCGTATACATGTATTGGAGGGGGGAAAAGGGGGAGGGGGTTAGAGAACTTCCACTCAGCCCACCAAGATTCCAGTGTTTCACAGATTATCTTTACATTAACCCAGTTGTCTAAAATTGATTGACCGCAAGGTTTCTTGTAGTGATGCAAAGTATTTGCCATTAAGAGAACTCATAAAAAACCGATAGTGCGCGCTCGATATAGTCAACAGGCTGAGCTAACAATAGTAACACCGCGAGTAGCAAGCGCTGACGGTCGTTGATCCATGCAATATCGATACACAATGTCAATGGCGGAATGGCTGCTTTAAACCGCGAAGTGTGATATATACGTTGTTTTGAAACTTTGTATTTCGTCTGTCTTCTTATTTTTTCTCCGAAAAACATAACCATAATGCGTAACATCACCCTCTGAGTCTACTGAAAGTATTATTCATTAAGAATAATCTAATTGACTAAACTACAACCATTGACAAACGGCATTGTTATAATATAAGTGCCTCTTGTCAAGCGAAGCACCTCTCGTAACAATGTAGATCTAGGTGTCAAACGCTTGCGCTGTACATGTAATTTGGTGTTTGGCTCATAAGAATGGATGTGTGTGTTTTTTCTAAGGAGAAAACTGCCCTATGTGTTTCTGTCCAAAGCAAGTGGCTAGGACGTTGTGATGGAAAGCTATGCATGTGTGTAACAACATCCTAGTTTCAAATTTTAACGAGATATTCGATATGGTATAATGGGTAGGTATGCGATGTATGATATGAAACTGAGTGCTGTCGTAAATTTATACTATTATTACTGTGAATATCGATCGTGGTCACACACGCTAACTTGCCTCTTGATGCGACAAAATTAGTCCAAGTTCTCGGTTATTTGTTTTGCCTGTTGCCCCGAGGGCCTTGCAATATTGATTTCACTGAATGCTTGTGGGGAAGGCCTGGTATGCTACCAAGGCCGAAATGTGTGTGAAAAAGTTATAAGCACATATGCCCACTAAAAATAAACTGTGCGTTGTGTTATTAAATTTATATTTAGGCATGGTATTCAGCGAGTCGCTATCACAAATTCAGTGGCAAATGTACACGTTAAACAGTGTTTATTTTCAACCATAGCTTAATAAACAAAATATATTGTTCTCTTATTTAGTTATCAAAATTAGCATCCCTCCGTAGTCCAGGACATAAGTTACGTGCTGGTTATCAATAACAATACTGTTTCTTATTCAGACAGTATTCGATCTGAGCAACTGTGATTCGCTTGTTGAAATACCAATGGTACATTCGTTCAACAGGGATAGCCCAACTTAAAATTATTATTGTGTTTGGATCGAGGTTTCATTTCCAAGTTTTTACCGCGTCGAATATTTTTGAAGAAAATTCGGCGCTTGACTTAGCTCAAGCTTTTCTCTAGTGACCTTGCCTAAAATAGCCCCAGCCCCATGAGCGGCTCTCTGCTGGATATGGAGTCCCCTGTGATAGACGAGGAGGGGCATGTCCTCAAGCATGCCGACAGTGACAGCGTGAACAGCATCCCGCCCCCGCCCCCGCCCCTCGGCATGAGCACCGTGCCCGTGGCGAGCGAGGAGTCGTGCGACATCACAGAGCAGGAGCGCCTCCGCCAGGCCGATGATGACGATGAGGCGGAGAGACAGCACCGGGAGCTGGAGGCCCAGCAACTGCAGCAGCAGCATCTCTACGCCGAGCCGCATCAGCTGAGGCAAGAGCACCAGCAGCACCTGCAACAGCAGCAGCAACAACATGAAAACCATAGTCATCATGAAGAAGATCAGAGCTTCCAGCAACAGCAAAACCCAGAGGAGGAACCCCTGCAGCCTCTACAGCAGCACCAGAGTAACGAGGAAGACGGTGCCGAGAACGACACTCAAGAACTTCAGGCCCAGCAGCAAATGCTGGTGGCCGTAGAACCGACAACCTCGTCCAAACAGAAGGAGGCGGCGGATGGTAAGAGAAGTCTCAGTGCATGGCAACACCTATCTTTGACAACCCTTTTTTATAATTCATATAATTCTTGTGAAAGTACAATAAGGCCATCGAAACGTTTTGCACTGTAGATAGAGCACTCGTTGTTTTGATTGCATGAAGACGTGGTCCTTTGTCCCAATTACTATGCCTGGGAACTTTCCTTTTTATTGCAGTCTTGCAGTGATTTTCCTCTGAGGTTTATTGCAGCCGAAGATCGTTACCTTTGTGACTATTGTAAAAACCACCATATACTACTTGTTGATGTTCACAGACGCATGTCTCTCGGCCTTGTAATTTAAACGCTTGCGTAATTTTGGAGAAATCGCAAATGTTATGCCACAGTTAAATCCTGTGAACACGATTAGTTGAACTTAAATTCGCATTAAATATCCATCAGCCATAAACCCAACATATTTGGCGTTTTATCGTAAACCTTATAGAACATTTCCATTTTTATACAGATTAAGCTATAAGTCGTGATAATATAATTATATAAGTTATGTGTTTCATACACTTACTAATATTATTGGAAAATAAAATATGTAACTGACATATTTCATGGTATATTAACTTATATATAGCCTGCAACACAACACTGGGTTTTCCTTATTTTAATACCTAATATGGTTGCATTTTTTGTCATCAACATTACGTCAACATAAGCGAAATCATTATTTTCCGTTGTGAAGATACTGATTGCACCAGTCTATCTGTTTCGAACAATGCCAGTCTTAATTGCTCTAATAGCAAAGCCATGCAAGCTTGTTTACTCACTCCCACCATTACCCCTTCCTAATACTAATACGGAGCATTCTGAAAGCCCCAATTTTTCAGATGTAGTTGACTCGCGTTCCCAGTATTCATTGAAGGTTAGCAGATAAATACTATTATCATTATCATTATTAATATCCCTATCAAAATAATTATCTGTGTGCACTGGCTACCGATACCAGCCACCACCGCGGGGTGTGGAAGAGCTATAGAATGACGCTAATATTCACAATTCACAAATTGATACTGTTCTCTGTAGAGAGACAACGTTTCCTAGGTTCGCCTGAGGGATCCTATACGGCGAAAAATTCAATGGATTCGCTTGTACGGTTAAAAATGTTTTGAACAGTTAAGAACACCAAGCTTCTACGGGCTTGTGAAGACTCATAACATCCTCTCATCAAGGCCATCTGCTCCTTGAGTTCACCGACCTTCGTGAGAGCTGTTGAAGGAAAAGGAGTTGCGGGACGATTGTCAGTTTATCGTGTTGGATTGTAAACATTGTCTGCCCCACTTCTTCCTTATTTTCCTTAAATCGATATCAATGTGTGAAGATACTATTGTCATGATACAAATATTTTCCACTTTGCCATCCATTCCTATAGCCTGACTTAGCCATATATCACACGGTGTCTGAACAACGGGGTGGATTCATTAAAAAATTACCGACGAGCTAAAATTGAAACAACAAATAAAACGAAACAAATGGAAAAGAAAACGTATTATTAAGAACTAGGGGTGGTAAGGTTGATGATTCGTTTAATTTCTTCCCTCCTGTTGCGTTCCCGTTCTCTTTTTTCAGAATGGGCGAAATAATCGCGTAGTTAGAAGAAAACTTCGGCTGGTCTTTCTACTCGTAGTTCTTATCCTTCATTTCTGATCGCTCGTGTGCGTAGAAAGCGATTCCCATCCAACTCATTGCTATTATTTTGTCATAGTTTGAAGCGCTGTAATTCCTACTTCCTTTTAACAGCCCGAGGATCGAAATAATTGCGTGGTTCGAAGAAAACCTCGGGCTGTTCTTATCCTTTCGTTTTTGACCGCTCGTTGTAGATGGTGTAGAATGCGATTTCGATTGAACTCATTGCAATTATTTTGTCATACCTAGAAGCGCGATGGTTCCTCCTGGTTTTCTATTCAGCAGCCCAGAATTTTGATCAGTGAATTAATATTGAGGCCAGGAATGATCTAGATCTACGGGAAGGGCCTGGAACGGGCGAGCCCACGAGCAATCGATTAGGTATGAGTTGGAAGCGGAGCCAGTGCGTGGAAGCGACCTTGACACCAAATTACTCGTAGAGTAAGCTCCCGTGGCCGCAGAGTAGAAGCCTCAATTGTCTCCTTAGCGGAATTGGGTCGGGGGTTTAGGATTGAGTAAAGGAGAAAAAAACAACAACACATATACGTACATACACCCACATCTATACACGATTGAAGAAAAAGTTAAAGTACAAGTTTTAAAAAATACAACATTACCAATAGCGACATCAAACAGAGAAAATGTTATTTACAAGCCCGAAAGGTTTGGGAAATTTCAATAAAAGGGAATTTCACGCCGTTCTAGTATTGTAATTACATGTTATTGCTCTGAATGGCGATGGAAGAGGTAAAAAAAAGATCTAGAGATTAAAGTGGTAATATCAGCAAAGAGTAAGAGAGGAGAGAAAGAGAGAGAGACTAAGAGAAAGAAATAAAAAGAAAGGGAAAGAGAAATTGAGAGGTTGAGATAAAGTGACATTTTAAGCTTAAAAGAGTGGGGGAAATTTATATTCACGAACGAAGTAAGGAATATAAGAGTTAGAAGGAGAGAGAGAGAGAGAGAGAGAGAGAGAGAGAGAGAGAGAGAGAGAGAGAGAGAGAGAGATAGAGAGAGAGAGAAACAGAGAGACAGAGAGACAGATATATAAATCTAGTGAGCAAGATGAAGTGGATAGAGGAAAAGGAGGGGGTGGGTTGCAAAGTACGTAGCTCGGACAATAAAAGAAGCTACTGTACAGAATGATCAATAGTTTTCTGTGCAATATCTTCCATCGAGACACTTTTTCTTCATTTTCCCCGTTTTGGAAATTTTCCCATCATCCTTAAGAAAAATGAATCTTTTACTGGCTCTTTAAATTTCTCAAGAACAAACGCGAGAGTCCACCGGAGCGCGTTATAGCGTGAATAGCTGGGCGTTATTGCACATTGGGGGGCTCTAGATTGATGAGATACAGAAAATTTGCATGGCTAGGAGTTTAGCACATTGGCGAGTGTTCTCTGAAGGGAAAGACATTGTCTGCTGAACTAACCCCCTCTCTCCTCATTCTGAATTGAATTTTTCCCCATTTTACACACCCTTTCTTTTTTTCCCTTTAAAGTCTATCAACATTTCGTTATGAACCTTTTGAGTGGTTTAGAATATGAACAGTTGACCTCCTCTTCTTCGAGTTGAGTCTTACTCTTAGATGGCTATTCAATAAAAGCAATCTCTTAAAAGGTAATGCGTTAAGGAGTGAAAGTAAGCTATGCTATGGAAGAATATTTCTGTAATCATCATCACTACGATCTTGTCGTTTTTGCCATCAATACGTGTACTATCATTTGCGGGAACACAAAAGAAATAGTCTATCACTATCCCCACTGCCATTACCAAAATCATCACCATCATCTTCATCATCATCATCATCATCATCATCATCATCATCATCATCATCATCATCATCATCATAATCATGACCATCACCATCACCATCACCATCCTCATCATTATCATCATCATCTACCCCAACAAAGCCATTGTTCCATTGCTTCCATTTTCTCCGCATTATCTCCATGCAAATCAATGTCCACCACGCGAAAATTCTAAAACAGTTGATCGGCTAGCATTATTTTCTCTGCGAAGTAAACTCAAAAGAAGAGGAAGAAGAAGACGACGAAGAAAAGAATGAAACGTAGATTATGTTAGAGAGATTGATATGACCAAGACACATAAAGAAGAGAAAAAGAAACGGCACATAGAGTTTGCATCTGTGCTTCCCCGTGCAATGTTAACGTCCAGGGTACAAACACGTGCGGTTTGCAACAGATGCCGTCTTTGAATTTTAATTGATTGCTTCATAATCAGGTTCAGGGTTTATTTAAAAAAAATCAACAAGTGGCAAACCTTGGATGGAGTGAATTCAAATTTTTAAGGCTTTATAATTATCATCCAATTTTTAAAAATTGATGCAAAGCCTAGAAATTAGGTAATTTTTGCGGATACGAACCTCTTTCGATTTTATTTTGCTATACCGGTTTTATATTTTAGCTGATGTTTTTCTTTGTATTACCAAATGTACCAACCAGATCTCAAAATGATACATGAATTGCTTTGTACAGGCAACAGCATATTCTAATTCATTTAACTGCTACGATGGATTTAAATGAAATTATAATTTTCTGAGTACACAATTGAAGTGCTTTTCCCTTGAAAACGTGAGAAATTTATAAAAAATTCTATGACACGTCTTTTATAAACCTCTGCTTAAAATATCTTTCCCCTTGTTATTGAAGATTTTTTTTGTAAAACATTTTCAAAGCAAGTTGACATCCGGCCTTTTGACATATCAAACTTTCGCCTCCTTAAAACAGGTTGTACTGAAAAAACATATATCACTTATCACTTCGCTCTAAGACGCGAATAATATTTCTAATTCTATGATCATTTTGGTGAATATTCTCTCCCCGCCGCCATCTGCGAAGTAAACTCAAAAGAAGAGGAAGAAGAAGACGACGAAGAAAAGAATGAAATTTAGATTATGTTAGAGAGATTGATGTGATCAAGACATATAAACAAGAAAAAAAGAAACGGCACGTAGAGTTTGCATCTGTGCTTCCCGGTGCAATGTAAACGTCCGGGATACAAACACGTGCGGTTTGCAACAGATGCGATGGGTTTGAATGAAATTATAGTTTTCTGAGTACACAATTGAAGTGCTTTTCCCTTGAAAACGTGAGAAATTTATAAAAATTTTTATGAGACGTCTTTTATAAACCTCTGCTTAAAATATCTTTCCCTTTGTTACTGAAGATTTTTGTTGTAAAACCCTTTCAAAGCAACGTGATATTCGGCCTTTTTACATATTAAACTTTCACCTCCGTAAAACAGGCTGTACTGAAAAAAACATATATAAAAAAAACAGTAAGTGCATGTATGAGGCCCTGGAATCACTTCGCTCTAACTCACGAATAATATTTCTAATTCTATGATCATTTTGGTGAATATTCTCTCCCCGCCGCCACTGCCGCTGAGAGAAAGAGAGAGAGAGAGAGGGGGTTGCAGTTGTAGTTGAGTTGGTTTAACGTTGAACATCAGCACTATATATGCTATAATGTGGACGGGCTCCAAGACTGACATCTGACAGTTTTATGTGCTGCCACTCACGAGACAGGGCGGGTATATCATGACTTCTGTCTCAGTTGGTCACATTAAACTGACACCGACCCAACCAGTAGGGAGCGAAATCGCCAGGGCTTGAACCACGGATCCGATGTTCTATCCCAGGGCCACCGCGCCCCTCAGAGAGAGAGAGAGAGAGAGAGAGAGAGAGAGAGAGAGAGAGAGAGAGAGAGACACAGAAAGAGAGAGAGAGAGAGAGAGAGAGAGAGAGAGAGAGAGAGAGAGAGAGAGAGAGAGAGAGAGAGAGAGAGAGAGAGAGAAAGTGAATTAGAGAGACATAGAGAGAGAGGGGGGAGGGAGCGTGAAAAATACCGAGGCAGAGGCTGAGACCCATAAATAGACAGACAGACAGTGAGACGGACAGACAGACTCACAGACAGTAAGCGAGAGAGATTCATCTTCTGGGGAGACTTTGGAAGATAACTGCAATTATCAACTCTTCAGGAAATGTTATTATAATATTACGGCCTCTGGCACTGCTGGAATCTTTACGCCTTAGGCTCCTCTCTAACCTGAGCATAAATGCAACATGCACTGCAAAACTTAGATAGCAGTCGGTTTCATATCTCCTCCAATTAAACATAAACGAGTTTTCCAGGGGCCTGCCTGGTTCTTCTACTACTAGGAACGAATCGGGAACTGTGGGGTGCCAAAATTTAAAGGAGTGGTCTGTCTAATCTTATCTTTGCGTTTCCCTAGAGGCCGATATTTACAGGGGCCATAATCACCTCACTTTGTAGAGAGCGGTGGAAGAAAAGCTTCGGGAGGGACTACTGTAGTGTCTGGGTGAGCTAAGTGTATTACGTAAGGACTCACTCATTAAATATTAATATCCCCAGGGTTGGAAGGCTGTAGTGTTAGTGTGTTGGGTTGGGGAATGGAGGGAGGGGATATCCCGCCGCTAAGGGAGAGAAAGGGGATTATTTCCGATTGTGGGGTTTTCCCTAACCAGCCCCTAACCGACAATAGTGACATCAACGGCGCAATAGTAGGCTCACTGGTGTTTGCTGATAATGCTGAAGCCGATCAGCCATTTAGTGTTAGGTTTTGTGACCATCAAACGTTTTTAACAGGAGAGCCCGTATTGTTTAGAAAATGAACATGTAGGACAATATTGAAATCCACTATACCCATGAAAGCATTATTGATGTTTGGAGTATCCATACTTTTCCGGGTATCGATACCTTTTTAAGTATAACCAATTGAGATCTGAAAAGGATTGCCACGATACATTTTGCAAGTTGATATTATAGCAACGATTTTGAAATACTAAAAAAAAAACTAAAATATTCGTATTCATATGCACGTAGACTGGGGAGGCTCCTTTTGTCCAGGAAAATGGATTAGATCGTAAGGAACTCGGTCAACTAATGTTTCAAGTTGGTGGAGGATTGGGGGGGGGGGGGATGCAGAGGCAAATAAAGGGACCCGCGGGAGTAATATTCCTAGAAAAAAACAAGTACCGAAATAAAACAAAAGATGAAAATATCACACATATTGATCCCTAGTGGTGTTCATTGGTTGTAGACGGGAGTGCTTTCCTATGCAGATAATTATAATGGATAGAGCGGGGTAACCCTGCGACTGGGTCCTGCAGATCGTTGGACTAATTGCTCATATTAGACAAAGAGGACCGAGGTATCCTAGTTTCGTGTAAATAGTATGAGAATTGCGTTCAAGGGCGTGAGTTACCTATACAACTATTTTTATGTCAGTTTTGATTGCCTTAAATATTTTTACGTTGAAAACGCTAGTTTGTAATGATAAAAAGGTTGATTTTACAATAACTTTAGATTTTTTTTCAGTCAGTTCAATATTACTTCCCCCTTTATCCATCCATTCCCCTTCTCGCTCCCCTCTCCCTCCTCCTACTCTCTCTCTTCTCTCTCTCTCTCTCTATCTCTCTCTCTTTCTCTGTGTCTGTCTCTCTTTCTAAACTACTCACAAACTGTAGCCATGCCCCCCTCCCCCTACCAACACCTCTTATTCGTTTATAATTTTGAAGTGTGCTTCCCTTTTTTAACTTTCTGATACGTTTTTTTTTCTCACATGGTTCCTCCTATTTTTCTGGGCTTCTATTTCTTTTTTGTGCTGTTATAACAAAATTTGTGGCGTGAGAATTTTTTATCCAAACTTTAATCTTTTTTACACCCCTAAACAGTCCAATCTTATACCGACTTAATATTTAATTAAAGAATTCCGCCGGAAAAAAGTTTACATTTGAAGTATATCCTCTTCAAAACATTAATTTTGTAGAGCTGAAAAATAAAGTTGTATATTTTTTAAAACAAACGAAGAAATTCGCGTTTGGATAGTCTTAGAATAAAAACAAAAACCACAACAAAAAACAACAACAAAAACAACTCACACATACACACCAAAATAACATTGGTTGTACGGTCTACAAGTTACGAGGTATCTGTTGGTTTTACTTCCTTCCCTATGTTTGACTACATAATCATAATGCTGGCCTGGAAAGTATTTTCTTCTTTCCTCATCTAAGATCATGTTTTCTTCTCTTCCGCCAACACGCATTGAGTAATTTCAATTGTAGTTTTATATCTGTATAGACCAGCATGTGTTGTTTTGTGTTACCCCTCCCCTTGTCCACTCCATTTTCAAAAACAACAAAAAAGAAAGAAAGAAAACAAGTTCTTTCGAAGGAGATATCTTATATAGACCTTTATGCATGTAATACCCTACATCCTATAACCCCCGTTTCCAAAAACAAAACAAAACAAAACAAAGACAAAACAAAACAAAAAGGAACTCCTTCCGAAACAGAAATCTGAAACCCGAAATCGTATTTCTTTCACCAACAGGGCTACACAGCAAACTCAACACCAGACCTTCTCTGACAGGGTTTTTGCCTGGCGCAGCCACCACCCTTGTTTTTCTGCAATGTTTTCTCACAACACCTTAGGAATTAGGCTGAAGATTATAGAGGTAGAAGTTCTGGCTCTAGCCCTGTAGATCCAGTCTAGGTCCATCTGTTCTGTTTGGAGAATGCCCGACTGGCAAGGGGCAAGGCCGAATGCATCCAATTTCACCTCCCTTCCTATCTGGAGAGTAATTTTTATTAAGCCTGGCAGGATCGCTGCGCAGCAGGAGTGAAAATGATTTTTTTAAGATGGTCTCATCTCGAGAAATCTCCTGGCTTGCAATGGTAGACCAATCCTTTGCTCAAATTGACTTAGATTTATCAGTAATTGTTTAATAATGATGAAAAAGCAAGGTAAACACACACGCATATACATCTGAGTATAGTACTTGTGAAATTTTAAAAAATCGTAAAAAAACACACAAAAAACCCCCACGGTTATTCTTTTTTTCAACTGTGTTTTCGTTATTGAATTTTTAGGGGGGAACATTCAACAAACAAATTAAATACAGCTTGTTTTCATTTTTTATTCTTGTTTCTGTTTGGATGTTTAAAGTTTTTGAGCCATTGTCCATGTTGGAAATATAAATTATTACAATAGGCTAGATATACTTACAACACAGTTTATCCGTCTTTTGATTAATTCTGTATGTATAATACTCGTATTTATAATAATATTGCGTCTATGAGTGTGTGTGTATGAATGGGAATGTGTTTATGTTTTTTTTTTCTTCATCGGTACTTAATCTTTTATACACATTTATTTATATAATTATTGGTTATAAAAGCAGTAGGGGCTTTTTCTTAAGAATTTAGTAGATGTTACAAAATAAATTCAGAACTCGTTTCACTGTTATGGATAATCTGGATGTGCAGAGAGAAGCATTTCATGCATTTCCTTTCTTATCTAAAGACAGGGTGTGGCTGCATGTTAATGAAAATGAACTCAAGTAAGATAACATATTAAGAGCTGTTAAAAAACATAACATTCATGAAAATGACAATATTATACAAAAATAAAGACTGACAAATCTTTAGATAGTTAGTGGGACACACGTAGAAACGTTATGAGCATGGTAAGGAAAACAAACTGTGGATAAGTAAAGAGAGGGGGAAACACAGAACACTAGCACTAGATAGATGGATAGGTAGATATATAGATGACAAATAGGTCGACATAGAAATGTAAAATAGACAGAGAAACAGTAGGGGGAGGGAGAGAATGAGAAACCAAATCATCTAGTTACAGAAATATTTTACTTTGACAAATTAAACTAAAAAATATATTATAATTTCAACATGTTTCGATACTCCTGTGTATAATCCCTTCAAATAATTCTCTCTTTTGACCCTTGCATGCTTAAATACCACCGAGGTCTTCAAGTAAATCTAGAAAATTCATCACTAGCTAGAACTTGTTCAGTAGTTAAGGCCGAAGGAGGTTTCTGTCTGAGATTATTTTGCAAGTCTCAAGGGACTCACCTTGTGCATAAATCTCAGATTTCTGACACGTTCAGGCCACGCTAGCCACTTAAACCTTTTTTTTTCTGAGAAATCTAAGGTGACTGGTAAGTTAAATGCGCTTTCTCGTGAGTAAATGTACCGCCGCTTTAAAGTAGACCCCAACTTTTTTTTCCACAAGGCGATAAAAGAACACTAAGTTTAACGGTGTTAGATAAACGACTGGCCATTTAATTCTTATTTGAAAAGTGAAAGAAGATCAAAGACATAGTCTTTTAAAGTACCCAAAGATTAATTTTATGCAAAACATTAGCGGATCATTTTTTTAGACACCTGAAAATTAGGAAGGGGGCTTCATGTCAATGTACTGTGTTGAACTCAGCTTAAAATAATGTTAAAAATCAGAATAATAAAGTAAAATCATAAAAGCGGAAGCTGAAGAACACAACAATTGCCTTAGATAACAGGGTAGCATTTAAGGCGGTTTAGAAAATATAAAACAAAAATAGAAACTTATCCCCAGTGCTTGTTCGAGCTGGAACCACAGCAGGTACGGGTTTGGCTTCAGAAAGATAAAACAGACGGTAGACAAAGAGGAACTGGCTCGAAAGGTACCGGTAGATGCCCCCTCCAGAAACAAAACAAAATGTTCATGGCTGAGAAGAAAATTGAAAGATCCTGTATACAGGTACGCTGAGATGTAAGCCTATCTTAATTACTTTTCCAAAGGCGGTGGTGGTACACTAAACTCTATCTGTGAACATAGAAGTGAGATGTGCGCAGGAGGAATAGAGGAGAAATCGACTTATTATGAGGAGAGGGAGGGAGGGAGGGAGAGAGAGAGAGAAAGAGAGAGAGAGAGAGAGAGAGAGAGAGAGAGTGAGGATAAAGAGAGAGAGAAGGGGAGAGAGAGAGAAAGAGAAACGCGCTTTGAAGTTGGATACAACTGAATGGGATTAATCGGATGCAGACACGTAGTCCCAAATTTTAAAGCTTTGATAAATCCTAAAAACTGTAAAAGGGAGCAATCTTAAACAAAATCAAACAAACCAACCAACTTTTAGATAAACATCGAATTTCTTAGTGGTCGGCATTTAAAAAATATCAATAAAACAAGTAGGACTACGCTATTTGCATGATGATAGGGCTAATTTATTAGCAAGGATGACATTTTTATGGCTAAAGCTAGAACATATTATTAATATTTTAACGAAAAGGATAGAAGACAAAGCAATCGATGAATAGGTTTGAATAGTATCAATTTTACAGTTGTAAACAAAAAAGCAGTGGATATTAATTTGAATAATGTGAATGGACAGTTTTACGAATATATTGGTCGGAAGTACCAACGATAAAAAGTATGGATTTAGTTCTAAAAAAAGTAATAAGGCAATACTAGCTACTTTGAATGTTGTTACACAACTATTAGATTTAGTCAGTCCAATAATAACCATGCCCACAGTGTTAGGCCGTTACTTCAATGCTGTTGATATTTTTGTAATTCTGTCATTTTTTTTATCTTCGATAAACACATGAAAATATGCGCCTTTCCTTCTTTCCATAATCTCATTTATCATCATCACCAGGGCATCGTAGATAGCTGAAGGCATACATATATTTTTACTAATCTAATTTGGGATTTTTGTTGTGGACATTGTATACTTAAAAACATAGTTATGCATACAATTGTGGTCATGTTATGCTTTTTTTACTTTATATATCCTTTTTTTCGGAGAAATAATGGTCCACATAGCATATATACCATAACAAAAAACCACATCCATCATTTCCATCGTCATCACCATCACCATCATCATTAGTATTATTAGCATGATAGTCATTAAAACTGACTTCGATTGCCAGCGTTTAAGAATGGATTATACTTCATTCAAGTCAGTTCTATCTTTACTCTTTTCCCTAATAACTTCATGTATCTCTAACGTTTTTCACTTCTTCCTTGTACTCAGCTTAACACTAATAACAGAGGCATTCGTTTACTGGAATAGTATGTCAAACGAACTCTCAACGTTACGTCTTTTGCCTTTTACAGATGGACCGAATTTCTTGCGTCATGGCCTTTTAAGCTATAACACTGAGTCCAGTCGACTTTATTAACTCTTAATCGCAAACACTAAACAGACCACATGGCAACCTAATTAAAAGTGATTGCCAGTGCTTTTAGTGCTAGCGCACTCTCTGCGTGCTATCAACAGTAGTGGGTTTTGAACCGGGGACTCCGCTAAGGGGTCTTTTCACTATAATGATATTCTACAGTGATAGGTTTTAAGCCTAAAAGGATAAAAACTATTTCCATATTTGGTAATGCATTTGAATGAGCTGTATAATTCAACATTTAAGATTCAAAATTCATAATTCGCGCCTTGTCTTTACCAGGCACTTTTTGGGTTCACACAGCAACATTTACACACGATTAAAAAAAACCACAACAACGAAAAACCCAAACTTGTATAACATAATACCAACTATACACAGAGGGAAAACACTTAACCATTATTGTTATCCTTGTTTTAACAATACAATTAGGCACCTAGGTTTTAACTAGGAATTCAGGAGAAGTAAGGTTTATCCCTCCGGTTAAACCTCTCAGCAAGTAAATTATATACATAATATAAATTTCTATGCAGACGATGTAAGTAAGTAAGTTCTTTATAGGTAAATTTATGGATAACTAATAAGTGCTTCTTGTAAAAAGAACCTGACGAAACCACCAAAATAAACTTGTTAGTTAAAGCGTTTTACACCTGTGGCAAACGAGCAGCTCTAGTTTCTTTGCCGTCTTAAGATAATACTACTGTTACATTTTTTAAGGAGAAGAAAGATTTTGGTTTTCCTGACTTAAGAAAAAGCAACTTGTTATTTCTTTTGTAACACGAGACACTCGTTGCAGAAGAAGTATGGAAGCACTTGCTTGCACTGTGTATCAATCGTGCATTACCATGTTAGACATATGGGAAGTTTTAAATTGGAATGACTTAATAGTAATATATTATTGCAAAGGGAAAAGAATACCAATGCAGATTTTCGTATCATCATTTAGATGCACGCGATATCAATATTTCAAATTTACTTTTGTATTTTTCGGGGAATTTCTTGTGTTTTTTTTAATTTTGAAAAAGGATATCAGGTTATTTGCAAATCAGCCAAAAGACTTGAAAACTGTTCAGTCAGATAGTTTACTGTTAGAATTTAAATTGAGTTTTGATCAAATAGCGGGTAGCCATTGTAAAATGAGTTAAAATACATAAAGCGAAACAGAGATACAGACAAGAGAGAGAGAGAGAGAGAGAAGAGAGAGAGAGAGAGACAGACAGACAGACAGACAGACAGACAGACAGACAGACAGACTAAAAAGATAGAGAGATAGAGAGGGGGAGAGAGAGAATGGTAGAAAGAGAAATATAGAGAGAGCGCGCGAAATGTAGAATTACTAGAAATTAAGAGAAAAGACAAACAAACTGAGACAGAGAGGACAGGCAGGCAGGCAGGCAGGCAAACGAGCAGACATACAGACTGGCACAGACAGATAAAGAAACAGAAACAAAGAATTAAAGTAGGAGATGCGTTGTTAGACAGAGAAGAGAGTGATAGTCATTTTACAGTTTTGAAAACACCGAACGTGAAATAGCTCTACAGAAGCAAAACATTCTTTATCTCGAAGAACCCGTCGCAACGTGAGTTTTATTTTCCTCTTCCTTCCACCCATCCATCATCTTTCTGTATTTTTGGCTATCACTTGCTGCCCGCTTGTGTCGGACTGATAATGATTGCCCGGCTTAGGACTTGGAATATCGACTGGTCGCTGTTTCCTTCCCAACACATGAGTCCCCTTTCCTTTCATGTAGCCGTTCTGTACAACACCCAGGGCTCCCTTACTCCCTATTACATGTATTGCGATAGATTAAGCGAGAAAAATGTGACTCACATTAAAAAGGGGGCCAAAGATATCCGACAATATTCATGGGACTTGAATAGGTACTGAAGAGAGAGTCTTGCAGCAGAATGGAATAGTGTTATAAACAGGGATGACATTTTAAAAGAGATAGCAGGAGATAGAGAATGAGGGCGAGAAAAAATTATTTTCGTTTTCTATTCTTGTGAACAGGCGAATTTTTTTTATTGAACTGTTCTGCTGTTTTTCTTTCTTTCTCTCGTATATGTTTATAGTACTGTTTCTTGGTCTATCTATCTATCTATCTATCTATCTATCTATCTATCTATCTATCTAACTATTTGATACTTTTTACTGCATTTATCTTCCGATTGATATTCTACATATCTCATCTATCATTAATTTAGACTATACCTTTCAATTCAAGCTTCTTTCCTGAAAACCTTTTGGTCTATTTCTTCTTTCTAGTCTCAAACACTTAATCGCCATCTATTTTCCACCGTGATATTCCCTTTTATCTTTTTCTTCTGCTTGCTCCCAGGCAGTTATGCCTCAGTCCGCTGAGTATGCGGATCCAATTTATTCACAACCTTCTTGGCAGAGTCCTCGATTTTCATCCTCAAATACACAATGAAGCTAACATTCTGACAATTTTTTACTTTCACTTTTTCTTTCCTTAAAAAATTCAAGGTGTTATACTCTTGCTGTTGTTAATTTTTTTTTATTTAAAAAAAAATTAGTTTCTCTTTATTTGAAAATGTTAACGATACTCTTTGTGTATTTTTATCTGAAAATCGAAGAAATAATCTGTATCTTTACTGGTGAAAAATGAAGAGAGCACTTCACTTGTAACAAGTGTGATATTCAACAAGTCTGGTTGAATGTCACACGATACTTTGGTACTACCACAGCCTGTGGGTACTAACATAAGAGGATCGAAGTGTTAATTGGTTCAAATTTACTCTACAGGTAATGAAATGGTGCGCATTCTTTGCATGCTTTCATTTGTCTCACGCAAAGACCATTGTAAGCCAAATTAAAAAAAAAATTTTTTTTGGCTGCGTTTTTTTTTTCCAGTCCTTTTTTTCCCATTTAGAAGTGTTAATGAGTTTAGAGCAGTAATCATAAACAGGCGTAGAAAATAACCCGCGTACAACATCGTGGTAACATACAACTCATGTTAAGACTGCTTTATTTGCACCTTAATGACACATTATCAGCTTACCACAACGTTGTTTACCGCCACTAGTCTCTAATGGAGGGGCAAGATGTAAAATTAATTAGCTTAATATTAATATAACTTTACTTTCATTCAACTGCTGAGCAATTAAAAACGTCAGAGATCGAATGAAAATCACAACGCAGCAAAAGTGACTATCATAAACTTATAGTGACCTTTTTCCCAAGTGTAAAAGACACATCTGAAAATTGTTTACGCAAGTTTCTTTAGTCTTTTTACGTAAGAAGGTGTTGTAATTCCTACAGACCTTTGTCATAGAGATATGTTCCCCGAAATGAATAATCGCCCAACACTAAGTATGTCTGATGCCTAGATCTAGCATTATTTCACCTCTCTCTTGTATCGTTTGTGATTTTCTCTCGCTACTGTAATCATCCTCATCCCAAGGAGACCTTACAAGACACGACCTACATACCCTGGGCTTGTTTAGGTTTTTTCTCGATCGATTCCTTTTACTTTGCAATATTAACCTTACCCTCTGGTCAATACCAATACTCTTTCTGCTCCCCACCCCTACCCCGTAATAGAAGGAAAACTTACTCTTGTGCCCCCACAACCCCACCAAAATTAAAAAAAGAAAAAGAAAAGAAGTTACACACAAAAAAGCAACCCGTTAATACATTTATACATCCTTTGCAAATAGTATTACATACAGCGCGCAGACCTCCGTCTTTGCACTGGCGGGTCCGTTTGGTCGATTTAGGGGAAAAAATCGAAATGACCGTGCTGCCCGAGATTCGGTTTGGTCTTAACTGTTGCACTTTGGGCACGCGCGCGCGCTCGCTTTAGCAGCTACGGGAGATAGAGATTAAAGACTTTGCGATAACGACGAAGGGTGAGAAAACGAAGACGATGGGTAAGTGAATCTGCACAGGCGTCTATTCATAGCTCTATACTAGACTTACTGAGCCATTGGGCGATCAGAAACCCCCGTGCTTAAGGGCCATAGTTATGTCATCCGCTATCGTCGTTTGAATCGCAAATTCTGTCTTGATTTTAGGAGATATAATAATTATATTATCGGGAGCACAAGTCCAGGCGCAATGATAAAGATAAAATGTTCCCACTTGATGGAATTCACATAGGTATAGGTACATGTATCATAATTGCAAATCATCTTATTTGTTTCATGTTTTTGTACTTATTTAAATGTTGTTGTTTTTTTTATTCCCCAATTTCACAATTAACATGCCATAGATTCGACTTCATAGACAGAGAAGTTTTAGGATTCGTTCACTACGGGTGTGCGTTGTCTCTCGTGATGGGTTTAAAAAAGAAGAAAGAAAAATAAAATACTGCATATAAGAACAAGTGTTTAGATAACTATATAATGACCAAACTTCAAATGCACACAATGTTCGAGAGATATTTCATTTTAATGAATCAGTTGCGTATATCTACCAACGTCCAATCCGTGGCCTCTTTAATTAAATTTTAGACTATTTACCAAACGAAGATCTTTAATGTGCTCTATAAAGAAACAGCTTCTTTCGCTTTCTTATGATCATGCTCAGTTCTCGTCGATATTTAAGTTCAAGTCACGACACATAGAAGTTTTGAACGACTGAATTATCGGAAACTTCGAAAATTTTACAAGGGACAAGATAGCAAGCTTTTTTGTTCATAACTATAAGCGCAACTCAGCGTCGATATCAACTTATGGGTTTTTAAATACAGAGATCATTGCAAAGCAATAAATATGCCAAACCCTACATTTATTAAACCCCTTTAACATGTACACAATTTAAAAAAAAATCAATTTTCTGTCTGACTCAGAATTTTAATAGAAGTCAGCACAACGGCCATTGCTTCATGTGCTTAAAACATGTGGCAGATCTCATTATAACTCTAGAAATTGTGTAGCATTTCATCGTAATTCTAAAATAAATGACGAACTAAATTTGTATAATGCAATTAATCCCCCAACCTCATACACACGCACACACACACACACACATTAAGGTAAAGTCTTCACTTTGTCAAAGAAGCTGCAAACTGGAATGTTAAGGCTTATACCGAATTCAGACTTTAAATAAAAGGGCATAACTGGAATTTGAAAAGGAGGGATAATAAAACAATATAGAAAACCATGCAGTCTGGACACACTTATTGGAAGCTATATAAATGTTCTATGCAAAGAAAAGTTCGTATTTTGATATCCTGTATTACATCTCAAAGGCAGTATCTTTTTAAACTTTAGGTTTAAAGCACAACCAGTGAGCCTGATTTTTTAATGGAAAAGTTTGTATATAAGAGGACAGCTGTAGTTGTGTGCCTTGAAATTCTGATTTCCTGATTAATAGTCGTGTCAAAAGAGCCTTTGCGAGATAAAGAGGAAAAAAAAGAACAAGATGGTGAATTTACTTAAACAAAGGCCATTGTTACTATTAATATTTAATAAATAGTCCGACACAATTTTCGTTGAAGCTACAGTTTGGTCACCCACGTTTCGATTGAAGTATGTGGCACGTAATAAAATTTAAAAAGACAGGCTCCTTTAGTAACATACTTCGTTTTCCTTCCCATGGTGAGAAGAATTTAACGCCAAGCAGAGCTCGAAGTGTGAAAGAGAATCTGAAGAAACAGAAAGAAACGAGGTAAAACCAGATAAATGTTGTTTTGATCGATTTTTCCGCTCGTTTCAATGTTGGGATGTATCCTCAGGTTTTCAGCCAGTTGCTGAGTAAAGTACTTGGTCATCTCGAGGTAGCCAAACTTTTTGGGACTCGATTCTGGAGGGGAAATGGGATGGGTCTTTAGAAAGGACGTGTATTCTTTTTGATTGTTTTGTCTAGATATTTTCATTGTACTGTTATGATTTATACTACCGGTGTTTTCTTAGACTAGAGAGGTTTTGCTTTTTTCCTGATATTAAAATGGAGTCTGCCATCTCTCTCTCTCTCTCTCTCTCTCTCTCTCTCTCTCTCTCTCTCTCTCTCTTTTCTCTCTAGTCTCGCCACGCTTATCCTCTCTGTATTCTTGTGTTATGTCTTGTTTTATATTCTATATTTATATCCCGTATATAGCATTTCTTTGCCAGTCTTACACTAAATTCCATGCCACAGCTCTTTTTTCAACGAATCTCTCTCTTTCTTTCTCACTCTGTGTGTGTATGTCTCTCTCTCACCCCACACCTCTCTCTCTCTCTCTCTCTCTCTCTCTCTCTCCCTTTCCCTCTCTCTCCCTCCCTCCCTACCACCAACGCCTTAAACGAATACATTTAACAGTTACTTGTAATGATTGCATTAACAGTAACACGCTTAACCACTTCACACTGACCAAGGTACATGTCCATTTTGCCCACTGCAATCCAACTAGCTTATTTCCGACGCGTCATGTAGTACTTGAGTTGAGTACAGGGGAAAAATGCTGTGAGTCCTATGAACTTCTAAGGCTAGTGTGACTCATCTAAACCTCTAGTACTAATACAGTCGAAACCAAACCGTACATTATACACTAATAGATAGATAGAGAATTCCGTGTTGGTGTTTTATCGATTGAAGCGAAGGAAGTCCTTGTTTTGAAAACCCCTGTCTTCTCTGGTGATACCCATCATAAATATTATAAATATTATGACATTAACCTATTAGAGCACATTTCCTAGTACAATAATTATATACACAGTGTGAAAAAGAAACAAACATGCGATTAAACAAAAGCTACACTGCCAACTGTTCTCTTGTACCTGTGCCAAAAATACCAACTGTTTGTAGATCAGATTTAATTGTTTGGGTTCAGAAAATGTCAGCCTGGTTTTACCTTGCACACCGTGCATCGCTTAGCTCTTACTGGTCTTATATTAGCTCTATGTTTCGCCCTTTCTCCTACTCGCAATATTGTAGCACACAACTAATGCAATGTTATGCTCACACGGTACAGCACTTCTTGCTCTCGCTTATAATGTGAGCCACAATTGGCATTTAAACGAATAATAATAGACTCTTATACGATGGCAGCCGAACGAAGCTGCAGTTGAAACAGAATCTTGGTGAATGTGATTCCGTATGGCGGAATGTAACCTAGTGGCTATTCTTAAGCATCGTTTGAGATTATTATAGTTGGAGGGATTGCAGGACACTCACTAGATCCTCGTACATGTACTTAATAGTCTTGATATTGAAGGCTCATCTAGATCCGCTTTATACGG
The DNA here is from genome assembly GCA_003991915.1 of Elysia chlorotica. NCBI lineage: Eukaryota > Metazoa > Mollusca > Gastropoda > Plakobranchidae > Elysia > Elysia chlorotica. The sequence goes on along the minus strand of RQTK01000063.1, from coordinate 636,572 downwards.
GAGAAAGTGTAGGGGTCTGTTTAAGATCTACTCGAAACTTCTCACTGTCGGATTAGGATAACACGTTTGACTTGTCAATGGTTTCAAAGTTTGACGCCAAGAAACTTGTGTGAAAACAAATAGTGTATATGTTACATCTCGTGTTTTTTTTTTAGAATTCAATGGTCTAGCATCCGGTTGTTTTTTTTATATTGTCTTCAAAAAGTTGGATATGACCTTAAGGTCTGGTAAGTTTTAAATTTATGTGAGTGATTATTGAAGACGAGTGTAGTTTTTTTTGTGGTTAATTATTATAAATTCTAGTTTTACAACCTAGTTCATCGCACAAGTTTGTTATTCAGATTCTTTCATCTAATTTATTATTCCATTAGGCTCTTTGAAGCCATGCTGCAAAATAAATAATATATATAAAGAAATAATTTCTTAGTCAAAATTTAATATTGGAACTGCGGTCGGGCGCTACTTGAACGAAGCACGTCATCTATCATTGTCGAGTTCAATGTATTGATAATTATCATCAAGTCTAGGGGATAAAAATTACAAGTAGAATCAGATAATTACTCTGAATATCCATAGTATTTGAAATGTACAGAAATTGTATGCGGCCTTTGATGTTTATTGGCAGCAAACTACTAGCGTATAAATAATCAAACGTGATTATTAATCGTATTTCTCATTCTTGTATTTCTTGGTAAGCCAACTTATTGATAAAAGATGAAACAATATTATTAAGATTCTTTCAAACTTTATTAGTATGCTGGATTGTCCTTAGTCTAAGGTGGTTTAATTAAAACGATAAAAGAAATGAATTCGAAAGTTTATCGAGTTAGATGTTTACTCACAGAACAGTCTCACATTACGCCTTAATTTAATTACACACAAGTGTACAGTATGGGGTTTGTTTAAATAAGAAAAGTGAATTTAAAACAAATGAAAGGTAATTGTAACAAGGCTATACATTGGTTTTATTTAATAATATGTTAATAAATTTGAAAATGTTAAATTTTGTGGATAAATATTAAGGAGAACAGGCAAATGTGACTTTTTTTTTCTTTGTAATTTTTTTGTCTGAAACATAATTTGATACGCTTAAAACCACTTTGGATTTTTAAAATACGGCTGTGTTAAATTAACAGCAAAAAAACAACAAACAAACAAAACAACAACAGCAGCAACAACAACAATAACTACAAAAACAAAAACAATAGCAGCAGCAGCAGTAGCAACAACAATAAAGGCAACAGTAATTGTGAACTGTTTCGGTTAAATCTCAAATCGTGAAAAAATCAAAATTAGTCAAAAATAGACTTGGCACATATATAAAAATATTTTTTTTTCTTTTAGAACGCAAATTTGCATTAAACTAGATTTTATTTTATACTTAAAACATTAGTCTTAACTAAAGCAATCTTTGTGTGCTCCAACGAACTTCATTACACTTTTCAGTGAACAAATATAAAAATCACCTTAGGAGTGGACTCGTTGTAGCTTTGTCTGTTTATTAAGTTTTTAATTCACATTTTTTTATTAAAACTTTTTCTGTCTTGGATGTATTTCCGTTACCAGTGTATGAGTGTTTGTTTTGTTTTTTCAACACATAAACTTGTCATAGTTTTAAAGGACACCCATCAAAATGTTTTGTTTGTAATTGTGCACTCGTTGTTTTCCCCTTTGTGTACAGTTAGGGTCAAATTAGTTTGGTTTTGTTCTTTTTTTCCAATCATCATTTGAATATCCAAGACACTGTTATACATGCATGATCTTTCAGGATTTTTATAAATTTAACGCTTTTCAATTTATCTTTTTAACAAAAAATTTTTTATTCATTTTCTTTGATGCGACATGACTTTTTTTTTGACACAACTCTTGCAAGTTCCCCGCTGGCTGTTCGCCCTAAGTTGGGCATCTCTGCGTTGTGAAATTTTATTGTTTCCGGTTCAGCTGCAAAACATGTTGACATCATGCCTAGGCAGCATTTCGAATGCCAGTACGCTTTTCAACCCCCCTCTCCCACACACACTGGGTCTCTCTCCGGCATAAAAATATGTACATACTTTCTATCTCTCTATATAATACTTGTACCTCTGTCTGCCACTCTCTCTTTCTCTGAGTTTCTCTCTCTCTCTCTCTCTCTCTCTCTCTCTCTCTCTCTCTCTCACTGACCCTTTCTCTCGGCCGCTGATTCTTTTTCTCTCTTTGTCGCTGTCTGTCTGTCTGTCTGTCTGTCTGTCTGTCTGTCTGTCTGTCTGTCTGTCTGTATGCCTGTCTGTTTC
>RQTK01000063.1:555619-623946 GCA_003991915.1 Elysia chlorotica | reverse complement strand
AGTAGGAGTAGTAGTAGTAGTAGTAGTAGTAGTAGTAGTAGTAGTAGTAGTAGTAGTAGTAGTAGTAGTAGTAGTAGTAGTAGTAGTAGTAGTAGTAGTAGTAGTAGTAGTAGTAGTAGTAGTTGTAGCTGTTGTTGTAGTGGTCGCAATACATTAGTAGCAGTGGCATGTTTTGTTATAGTCGTGGTTGAGGATTAGCATTAGTGATGATTGAAGGTACATGTAGTTGGATTTGTTTTTGTAATTATCATAATTATCTGAGATCATTAATGATCTCATTGCGTTTTTCTGTGTATTTTCTAAAGGATTGAAAGGAGGAGTCAAGACTGGAACATATCTAGACACTTTCAAAGAGGAGGTAAATCCGCACTTTATGTTTTCAATCTCTTCGTTTAAGTTTATTGTAACTTTTTATGTTTTAAAAGTTGTTTCTGAATCTTTAAAAAGTTGTTTTGATTAAATTTCTGCACAGGTAAAAACCTAAATTTATATAGAATCTGTGGATGCAAATATTTATGTAAAATCTTTATATTAACATTTATTGATGCTGGTTATGATAGTGAAATATTAATAAATTTTGTTTCCAATAGTAAACACTTGATATTAGTGCTAGGTAGAAAAGAGGGCATACAGTTTAAAATTATTATACCTAATCAAAATACTTCAGATAGAAGGGTTGTGGATACATAAAATGAAAATTTTAATAAACAAATTAAAGAGGAATTTAAAAAAAAAGAAACTCATATATCTTTGATATTCATATTGTGGCTCGGCCAGACCTTAACAAATTTTTTTTATTTTTATTTTGTTGTTTTGAAGCTGCAGATTTACACGATGAGCGATGGTTATCAATTATTGAAATTGTACTTCTCATTTGAACTTTTCATGAAAAGTGGAACTGTGTGTTATATATTAAACTCTTTTTTTTAACGAATCTGTTGTGGTTTTTTTTTTAGTCAAAAGGACTTCTCATTTGCTGGGGTATTGTCTTCTGCTCATCCGTGGTGATTGTCAACAGTTTGGTGAGTAGGCTATATTTTTCATTTCAGTACAAATTGTTGCTTCACTTCATAACAACAATAATTCAACAGTGTTTAAAATTTAAAAAAAATTGTAATGCTGTGAAAGCTGATGGGCTAGTGAGATGGATTATAATTGCTTGCAAAGACTCACTTAGGAACAATTTCAGGCATTGTTCTTAAAGCTGTTGAACAGATAAGGAAGCTAACCTTTTTTACCTAAAAATTTTTTAATAAGCCTCTTCAGAAAATTTCAATGCATCAAAGATTTTTTTTTGCATGTAAATTAAAAATGAAAAAAAGCAGATGAAGCAAGTTTTTTTTTAGTTTTTATTTTGTGTGATCAAACTCATTCATTTTTTTTTTTTTACTTCTGTCACTTTTTTCAATCTTCTCTTCAACAATACTTATTTTCTTCTAAAATCAGTGTTTACCGCTGTATTTTTTTCACACCCACAGATTTGTTTCATCATCTGCATCACAGCCAACATCACCCACCTGAGAGACAACCGCTTTTCAACCCTCAATGCCTATGGCTCAGAGGAAGTTCGGAACTCAAAGCATTCCGTCCTAGATACAAACATGTGAAAACCATGGAAATTCCACTACAATAATTATTAACAAAGTGTATCCAAAGGTTTAGCAATTTCGGCATCTACAAATATGTACCAGCAACAAAAAATAAATCATTAGAAGAGCTGCTAATATGTTATTTTTAAAATTTTAGTTTTTGTGAAATTAAAAGCAATTATCAAATTAAAGTAAAAATCAACGCAAATTAATATTTCATATTTTTAAATAAATCTGCTTGAATAGATAATACATGGCATCTCTTAGCTTTAAAACTCATTATTATAGGGTTTTAAAAAATATTTCAATATTACTATGTGGTTTCTCTTTGTCGAGAAAGTTCCAAGTTTAATTAGCTGCAGTGTGTGGCTGCTTGAGACTTATCAAGTTACCAGTTTGCCGTAATTACTTTTTCATGTTTTTTTTCAAAAGCTTGCTAAGTAATTATCTAAATGCAAATTGCACTGTCTTCTTCATAGGGAGACTTCTATTTCTATGCATGCTTACTTCTGTCTGCAGTCTCACTGCCGCTAATTCCCTTCCCAGACAGCCAAATCTCATAAGTTAGGATATTAAGCAAAACTCTCATAACCCATTACATTACACCTTGGGCCTTAAAATAACTTATTTTCTCATAATTTTACACCCATACTATATTTCAATAGAGGCAGCTGTTGCATATTTCAGGTAATTCCACTCTGCCATTTTTATTGGAAAAAAAACCCCCAAACAATTTGATCTTTTGAAAACGTCAGCTTCATCTTTGTATTAAAGTACAATGTACTACTTACACATGTTAACTTTATCATCTTTCTCCCTAAACAAATTCACAGTGTAAATTTTGTCTATTTCTGCATTGACGCTTCCTAGATTTTTTAGACTTTTTATTCTATGGTTGCTATAAAAAATTTTCATCGTTTATATATTTGCCATCTTGTGTAGCAAACCATTATATTTTAATCTTCGCAAATTATGATTTACAACATCATGAAACCCCTATTTCTTGAGTCTATCAAATTGCTTGGGAGATTATTGCTTTTATTATCATATTATCGTGTCCACGGCTGTGGTGTAGATTAAAACATAAATTCTTTCATTAATGTAAACTTTGGTGTAGGAGGGGATGTGGAGAGAGGTCGATATTCCTCTTAGGTATATTTAAACCAGCTTCCCATTCCAAAATTAATAATTAATAATTCTGTCAGATAAAAACTTGAGACTTCAATTTGGATATAGATCTATGACGGTTGATTCTATAAAAATATGTTAAATAATCTGGAGGAGGTTGAGCTATGGATTGTGTTTCTTCATTCAGCAGCAAGGAATCAGTTGAAGATGTTTATTGTGTTATAATTACTTAAGACATACATGTTGTACAGTAGAAGAAAATATGTAACACCTTTAAACTTGTGGTATTTTATTCTTCAAAGAGTAAAATTCACTATTTGTTTTCCTGGCGCCATCATGTATAAAACAGTTTTTGCTCACTACATGGATTAAGTATCATCACTACAGTGCAATAAAAGTCAAAGCCTGCATTTCTGTTTTACTTATCCTGCCAAAGAGCACACAACTTTCCCACCGTTGATTAATTTTACGCTTGCTGTATGTGATCCTAGAAAGTTTTGTAGCAAAACTATGTAGGGGAAAGATAATTACTCTATTGCATTGGATAGTGGGCTTGATACTCTTATATCGCTACAGGACTATGCATTTCATTTTTTCTTATAAAGCTCTGGAAGAATAAAACAGAAACAAAATCTTTTTTTTCCCCGTGAGGTATAAATAATGTCGTTTTTAATGGAGATATTATTCTGGTTTTATTTTTTCCAAAAGTATTTGTGAAATCAATGTTATGAAATCCACAAATGGCAAGGTTAAGTAGTTTTATATTTACCTTTGAAAGGCAGTACAGAGGCATCTACGTCTCAAATACATGTTTTCTTGTTGAGGTTCACTTGATCTACTATTGTTAAGAGTAATTTAACAAAATAATTTGTAATGATTATTTTCTTGAAAGCATTTCAAATTTAATCCTTATTTCGTCTTACTACTTATATTTTTTATGTACAAACTATGTGATACCCAGTACCCTAGGCAATATCAATTTTGTGATAGCCAGAGATTTTCCTTCAACATTTAATCTTAAAAGGGGTAAAATGAAAATTTATTTCATTTCAGTGATAGTAAATAGACCCAACAGATTTTTTTTCTTTAAGTAGCTAAGTATGTTTACCTTTTTGAAATTATCAAGTATTATCTTTAAAATTGCCATTACTGATGTTTCAATTTGCCTAGAAGTATTATTTCCTGTTTGCGTGGACCAGCATAGGATCTTTATCCTCAATTGTTGCTATTTTGGTGCCTATATCATTATGTCCTACAAAATAAAAATATTCTCACCTTGAATTAAGGAATACCCCCCCCCCCCACCTCCCCAGAAAACCCATTTTAGCATATTCATATTTTAATATCAATCTTTAGAAACTGAAAATATGAAACCTCCTATTAAATAGCCATTTTTTTCTGTTCTACCAAACATATGTTTGCATCAGTAATTATCTTTTCCTGATTTTGTAATGAAGGCAGCTATTGGTGTCATAAATTTATAAGTTCAATAGGTTGTGGATATACGCTAATCACTTTTTAAGCCAGTTGGGACCACTGAAAAAATAAATTTCCCAATGCATCATTTAATACTGAGAGTTGAATTACAAAAAAATATTTTTGTGATAAGAAAATTGACACGCAGAAACAGAATTAACAATATATAACAATTGATAGCAGACACTGCCATTGTAAAAGATGAAAAAAAAGGAAAACTGGGGCTTTTCTATTTTTACTCCTCAATTTTATTTTTTTCAAATGCCATCTGATACTCAGATCATGCGTATTCTTAATCTTGCTCATTACCCTCTGGTAAAGATGTAAATTAATCTGACTTTATCAATGAAAATCAACTTTTGTTGAACAACACGTGCATAATTTTTATTTGCTTATCATCTCATGGCATTTTGAATTTTCGTAAATATTGTAAAAAGCCTTTTTAATTGAAACAATTCTAAATATGTATGGTGCTTGCTATATATGTAATTACAATGAGCTGCTTTTGCTTTATGTGTCGTGATTTAGTCCAAACATATATTATAAATAAACAGTATGTCAGAAAACCAATGCCTCTGACATATCTCACAATGTAAATGTCACAATATCACTCTCGATGTAGTTTTTTCGCTCGCTGTAAATTGCTGAAAAACATACTCAAAAATGCATCACTGAGCTATGCTTACTGCTTATCAATATAAACATAATTATATATACTCACATCCATAATTTTTTTTCATTGTTTCTTTTGTACCTACAGTAACTTTTTACAGATGCTTGCTTTTAAGTGTATTATCTGTGTGTTGGAAATCTTTTTTTTTAAAGTATTGATGTTCCTTTGCCATCATTAAAAAAAATCTTTTTAGAGTGGTATTTGTTGGTCCTCCCTTTGCATTGCTATGTAAAAAATAGCATTGCATTGCATTTAATGGATAAATAGCTAGTCCTTAGTGGTGGCATTTCAGAAACAATCTTTAAAGTCAACCTTTGGCTAGAAGCCCAATTTGTCCATACTGGTTTTTACAACTACTTTGATCAAAACTTGAGGTTTAAAATATTGTGATTTTTTTCTTCATTTGCAATTTGATTCTTTAAATATTACCTAAGTACACATCTAATTACAACTGTTATTAAGGAATTTAGACTTTCTTATCAGACACACTCATTTTCTTCCTGTAGCTACATTATCACAAATGAGATATGAATAAACCATGAATAAATAATTTTAGAATTAAAGTGCATAACATCTGCATCTGGTAAACTCCATTCATTTGCGGGGACAGATGTACTCATTAAGTTTTTTGTTGTTTTTAGGGAAAAAGATATAAAATGAAAGACCTCACATTATTTAAATTCAGACATGGAATTTGAAAGTATATAAATGTATTTGCATGAAAATCTCCAAGCTAGTATCTGTCTCATTTATACTAAAAAATATCTTTTTAGCCCTTAAACTTGGAATCTCTATTTCATTGCAATCCAGCATTTTGTTTTTTTAAAAGCCAGAAGGAAACAATTGTCTTCATTTCTTTGTAAAGACAAAACAATACAAAAAATATGTCTCATTATGTACAAGTTTTGAAGACAAAAGTACTTGATTAGACAGGCTAGTTTGTTGTCTGTATTCGAAGCTAATAAACGTTTTTCTATGAAAAAAAAAAGTTTTTCGTTCATTCTGTGAAAAAAACTTTTGTCATGTGGTACAACCTGTTTCTTCATTCAGAAGTGTTCAGATAAAATATTGTACAAGTAACTGGATGTGTTCAATAGTATTTTAAATATTTTATTTTCTTGAACTGAAATATGGCTAGATTTAACCATGCTATTATTCTTTTTGCACATTTTTATTTTCGTTTGTATGTTTATGTCTGAAACTTATAAGTAGGTTCTTTACTGAAAGTTGTTTAATTATTGATTTAATCAAACTTTGAAGAATCTTAACTTGAATCTGTCTTGCAGATAATAAGTCCTTTCAAATGCAAACACAAAATAAACAACAAACAAAAACTAACATCATTTTAGACATTTTACAATGGTATAACTAAGGTCTTTTTGAATTAAAAGACAGAAAAAATCAGAATGCATTTTTAGTTTGTTAGGAATTTTGTACCTACAGTAACTTTTTACAGATGCTTGCTTTTAAGTGTATTATCTGTGTGTTGGAAATCTTTTTTTTAAAGTATTGATGTTCCTTTGCCATCATTAAAAAAAATCTTTTTAGAGTGGTATTTGTTGGTCCTCCCTTTGCATTGCTATGTAAAAAATAGCATTGCATTGCATTTAATGGATAAATAGCTAGTCCTTAGTGGTGGCATTTCAGAAACAATCTTTAAAGTCAACCTTTGGCTAGAAGCCCAATTTGTCCATACTGGTTATTACAACTACTTTGATCAAAACTTGAGATTTAAAAAATTGTGATTTTTTTTTTAATATTTGATTCTTTTCGATTAATTTGATTCTTTACATATTACCTAAGTAAAAATATAATTACAACTGTTATAAAGGAATTTAGACTTTCTTATCAGACACACTTATTTTCTTCCTGTAGCTACATTATCACAAATGAGATATGAAAATTCTTTTAAAGGGATATTTAGAATAAAGTGCATAACATCTGGTACACTCCATTCATTTGTGGGGATAGAGGTACTCATTAAATATTTTTTTTTAGGAAAAAGATATAAAATGAAAGACCTCACATTATTTAAATTCAGAAATGGAATTTGAAAGGATATACATGTATTTGCTTGAAAAAATTTGATATGTGATGAAAAATGGTAAACAACTAGTTTTTTTAATCCCCTCTTTGCATACAGCTGGTACAAATATTTGTAAAAATTTTGTGCAAGTAGTTTTACACTTTCTGGAAAATCTCCAAGCTAGTATCTGTCTCATTTATACTGAAAATATCTTTTTAGCCCTGTAACTTGGAATCTCCATTTCACTGCAATCTAACATTTTGTTGTTTTTTTTTAAAGCCAGAAGTAAACAATTGTCTTCATTTCTTTGTAAAGACAAAACAATACAAAAATATGTCTCATTATGTACAAGTTTTGAAGACAAAAGTACTTGATTAGACAGGCTAGTTTGTTGTCTGTATTCGAAGCTAATAAACGTTTTTCTATGAAAAAAAATGTTTTTCGTTCATTTTGTGAAAAAACTTTTGTCATGTGGTACAACCTGTTTCTTCATTCAGAAGTGTTCAGATAAAATATTGTACAAGTAACTGGATGTGTTCAATAGTATTTTAAATATTTTATTTTCTTGAACTGAAATATGGCTAGATTTAACCATGCTATTATTCTTTTTGCACATTTTTATTTTCGTTTGTATGTTTATGTCTCAAACTTATAAGTAGGTTCTTTGCCGAAAGCTGTTTAATTGTTGATTTAATCAAACTTAAAAAAAATCTTAACTTGAATCTGTCTTGCAGATAATAAGTCCTTTCAAATACAAACACAAAATAAACAAAAACAACAAACAAAAACTAACATCATTTAGACATTTTACAATGGCATAACTAAGGTCTTTTTTTATTAAAAGAGAAAAAATCAGAATGCATTTTCTAGTTTGTTAGGAAAAAAATTAATTTAGATAATTATTTTTTTTTGCAAACCTTTCAAGCTCTCTTCAATTATCTCATATTAAAATATGCCATTGAGATTGGTTTTATTTGAGTGCAAATAATGAACACTTTCTCAAAGTTTATTATTTTGAAACTAAAAAGTTTTAAAATGTTCAATATGTAATTAATGATAATTTGTTATACAGATGAAATTAAATCCAGTGCATTTTCTTTTTATCAAAGATCAATCCCTGTTAAGTCCATTTATAAAAAGTACTCTTTTCTAAGGATTAAATAATTTTTTGTGTAAATTAGTGGATAATTCGAAGAAAAGAAAAGATTATGTAGACACATTAAAATGTATCCATGCTTTTAGAACCTTTTCTGATTTTAGATCACAAATAATATTGTCTTTGATAAGAAAGAATAAGATGTAGAATGAAATAGAAAACAAATACAATGACAAAACAGAAATCCCTTAAAAGTATTGATAAAAAAAAATAATTTTACTCCTCATTGATATTACTTTATTAGACTAAAGTCTAAGTCACAAGTAAATTGTGTCAGATCTGAGGTAAGACGATTTTCATCTTTCTTAACATGCAATATCTTCCAACAAAATATCAACCTATAGAGAGTGACTTATTAAATTCTAAAGTAAGACATGCAATTCAAAATTAGACAAAGTGTAAACTATGCTGAACAAAATAATTTTTTTAAAAACTTGTGAAATAAAATGAAAAGTATGCTGAACAAACAAATTTGTAAAAGCTATGGCACAAAGTCAAATGTAATGATACTTTTAATCAAAACTGTTATTTTCTTATTTTTTTTTATATTATAGAATATTTCAAGGGTTGTAATAGGCCATATTCCATAAATAAAATATGTGACATGAGGCAAAAGATAAACTACTGGCGTCAATTTGTTCCATGTCAGTGATCCGGACTGTACCTATTTGTACTTTGAAAAAGCCACATATTCATTCCCTAGAGTGAGTATTTTGTCATCATAGACATTTCTCAATAAAAGAAAAGTATGGCAAACAGTAAAATATTTTAAACATTTGAACACTCTAGGTTGTCATAATCTTTGAATGTTAGTAAGGACAAATTCATCTATTAAAACGAAGCAAAAGAAATAATTTAATTTAGAGATGAAGTATTAAACCAGTTCTTAGGTATGATAAATTTCAAAGAGTTGACAGAAAAATACAATTAAGCTATACAACAATAAAGATAACACTTCTAAATGAGACCCCTATTTTTGAAATGTAATGATGATAAACATAGTGACTTTTCACTAACTATAGGAGACTCAATTTAAGAACCAAGATAAAACACACTCTTATCATTAACTTTTCCAAACCATTATTTTTAAACTGATGAGGAGAAACTAAAAACCTTCTCAGCATCCATTTTATGTAGAATTACTTACTGATATATAAACTAATATGGTAAGCTGTATAGGATCTGTCTATCTGTGTAAAGAAAGTTTTTTTGTTTTGTTTGAATTGGCTAAATTTTTCTTATTTTAAGCAATAAAAAAACTATGTATATAATCTAATAATGTATATAATTTTTTTTAACAAAAACAAATATATAGAAGTAAAGCATGCAACTGATTGAAAGTAAGTTTGATTCCGCTAATAAAGATACCAATTATGCAAAACATTAACCCTACAAAGATACAATTGTAATGAGTAACAGTAATAGTGACATAAGTTCTAGTAATCTCAATGCAGCAATCTTTGTAATGATTGATGTGCCTGCAGGCAGTTACTGACAGCACCAACTGTAAGCATTTTGGAAGAGCTTGATCCATGGCGAGAACTGTCTGCCTGCACCTCTCGGGCCATAACTCTCAGGCACCCAGGGGCACTGCCATGTCATGAAGCATCTCTCAGGGTGAGGCATCAAAGCCAGGTGTCGACCATCGGGGGAGCACACACCTGCGATACCGCTGGGAGAGCCATTAGGGTTCAGGGGGTACGTTTCAGTGGCTGCACCCTGATCGTCCACAAATTCTACAGCAACAAGGTTGCTTGACTTCACCTGGTGCAAAATATCTGGTGTCTTGAACGACATGCGACCTGTGAAAAAGATAATTTAAAAAGAAAAATAAATAAGAAAAATGAACACATAGAAAAAGCATTGCAGATAAAGGATCAAATTTCAATATCTTTTAAAAATAATTATTCACTAAAACAGAGATCTTTTGTAACAAATTATGTTTTCAAGGAAAAAAAAATATCAATACTCTTGTAAAGAAATACAAATTATAGTTCAAATAAATTCTTTTGCAAAGATACTTGAGAGCACTAAAAGTTTGACCCATGAAAGTAAAAATTAAATCAAACATTCACTAATCATGTTAGGCTGTACAGAATAAAAAGACGAAAGACTCAAATAGGCTTGGAAATTTTTTTATCTACAAAAATTTGAACATCACTGAATTTTACCATAGGTTTTACCCTTGCCCTCTTCCTTCCCACGTTATTCATTAGCCCATTTTAAATTACTTTTCAGACCTGGCCCTGGTCGTTTAATGATAAAGAGGTAGGAAGAAAAGTTTATATCCTGTCTTAAGAATGTTCAAGAATGAATGAATGAATTTCTCCACACGTGATCAATGGCTATACAACAGGTGGGCACAAAATTATTGAGAGCAGAAAACATTGATACAATCAAGCCTACAGAATCATAAAAACAACAAAAGGAAGATACAAGATGGTAACAAAAAACCATAGAATTCTCAAAACCAGAAGAATATGCTGCACTAAGCTACCCCTTGAAAAACAATAGTTTATTGTAAGCTTTGTTTTCTTTTAAAACCTGGTTCCCAAAAAACTAGCTTTCGCCTTGTGCATGAAAATGTAAAAAAAAAATACGGAACAAAAAAAAAATTACCTTCTCCATGAGACACCCACATTCCAAAGGTAGTTCCTTCCATTCCTCTCAACATGATGGATGGAGATGATTTTACTTGAACAGTGCTGAAGCGAGATTCGTATCGGCCCGAGATATTATGGTCCAACAGAAGTCCTTGAGAACACTCCTTCCCTGAGAAGATTTTAATTCATTTTAATTTCACAATCGATGTTTTCTGAAACACTTTTATACAGCTCAATAATGTATATCTGTACTTTTAAGTTAATAGCTTGGAAAAATTTGACTAAGGTTGAGCGTTTAAATAGGTTTAAATAGCAAATATGTAAACTTTTCTGCGCATTCGGCAATCCAGTGCTTACATCCTTTAGACAATATTAGATACTTGAAGCATTGGCATCTCTTATTTCTGTTAGGCCTTTTTTAATTAGAAAAGAATCAATTTCTATTTTCTCATAACTTCATATATCAAATTTTCTTATTGTTCAAAGTCATATCTTGAAATACACACCTGATGGATCTGGTGCCACCCACCCCATTAGAGCCATGAGCTGACAGCCATTGCACACACCAAAACTGAATGTGTCTGGCCGAGATCTAAATGCTGAGAACTCAGCTTGCACAACAGGGTTGAACTTGGCGGTTGCTGCCCATCCTAAAGAAGTCAAAGAGTGCATAATTATAGATCATAAAAATGAATCAGTTTTGCTGACCTACACATTAAAAAAAAATGTAGGAGAAATAACTTGCTAATTGGAAAATATCGCCCCTATAACACTGTCAAGCTACTTTGGCACTATTGCAAGGACTTTATAAAAAGCTAGAGAACGGGAAAAGAAAAATAAGTGAATAGGGACAAAAGGATGAAAAATATACTTCTTACCAGAGAAAAAAATTGAGAGATTAAAAAAAAATAGTTTAATTAAGAAAGGAGAAGAGGCACATTGCAAAACATTTCGGCAAAGACTAATCTTTACATGGGTCTTTCTTCACTTCCTCTAGTCTTCAAAACTCTTTTCACCACACAAAAATAGAATTTCACGTGCACACACACACAATTACCTTTAGCTGATCCGCATACATCAGCATAACTAAAACCTCCAACAAATGCAACACCTCTGAAGGCAGACAAGGAGACTTTTTTCTCCATCAGATCTACCATGTTGACATCCCAGGCTTCAAATCCAGCCAATGTAAATGCTGCAGCCATTTCTCTGTCTCCATTACTCCCTTCCTCCCTGACTATGGCAACCTTTGGAGCCTCAGCTAAGGATATAAAAAAAAAAAAAGAAAAGAAAAAAAAACTATATGAAAAGATCTAAAGCAATGCATAAGAAAAAAAGAATTATTGCCATCTTAGTCATGATATCTTATAGAAAACAATACAGTGTCCCAAAAGCATATTTATGTAATTGAGAACATTGCATTTTGGTATTGAGAAAAGTAGATCATTAGTAGTCTATTTCCTTAAAAGCCCATAACAGGTGAAAGAGATAAGTATCATATTCAGGAAGTTTCTAACTTAAAAACTGACATATTCACCTGCTGAGCCTAACTTTTGTAATAAAAGAATCCAAGTTCTAATACTCTAATACCATACCGAATTTGAAGCAATACCCACATAACACCTTTAAAAAAGCGAGAGGAAAAAAATATAATTTTTTTTTGCTATAAATGAAAACTACTCACCAAGAGACCTTGGAATATCGACCGTTTCATCTGGGTTAAAGTTGATATTGTAAGGTGGGGCTATCCTGTGCTTCAAACCAGTCTGTTCTTGGCGCACACACTGCAGGCTTGCTTGGCGGCGTTCGAGTACGAAACTGGTTTCCTCCCACATGTCTCTAAGCTCTGTCATGCTAGACTCCAGTACAACTTTTCCATTAATTGAGATTGAGATCTGAGGGTTAGACAACAAAACACCTTATAGCTCTGATGTGTTTGAACCTCTTTCTGTCAATTATAGTACTGGTTGCAAACATTGCTATTTTTTTTCACAATAGAACATAACTCTGAACAGTGATAACAGCTTTATTTATGCATTGTTTTTCATACCAGAGAAAAGAAGAGATACAATTTATATGAGCTATATGAAGATAACTCTTTAAAATTTGTGAGCTTTTTTTCACATGAGATAGCTGGAACTTAATTTAAATAAAAAAAAGGTAATAATTATTGACTGAAGAAAATACAATTTTGGTGAAATTGGCTTAAAACAAGTGCGCAATACTGTTTCTGGATGAAATTTGTAAAGCCCAATCTTTCCTCAAGGAAAAAAAAGGGTTTTACTTAGCAATTAAAATAAAAAAAAAGATGAACATGATTGATTTTGCAACTGAAAAACACATGCAGCTGCTTACCTGGGAAGGGTTTGCATCATGAGCCACAGACTTGCCAAGGATGCTGTACGGAACTGCATGTTGTTTAAGCAAATCAGAAACATATGCCAGATCAGATTGTTTGATCTCAAGCACAGCACCAACTTCCTCGGCAAACAAAACGTTTAGAGTTTTTTCTGTGGGTGAGGAGAAAGAAAAAAATATATATTAAAAAAACCACACACAATAAAGAGGTTGAGCCCGTATTCTAAGGATCTCTCTCAATATTTAAAAATATAGATCAAAAAGTATTTAAAGTATATTTAAGATACTTTGAAGGGTGATATGGACCTCAAAGTTTTCCAGACACACTTGACTAAGGCTAATTGAAATACAGCCTTTCTATGCCTACAAACTAGCTTTTTTTTCTATCTTAGAAGGGGAAAAAAACCCAGAAAAGATGTTTTACAATTTATTTTAAACAAAACAATTTCCTGAAAGAAGGGAAAGAAAGGTTAAAAATGTTATTATCTTTTAATATCAGCAGTTGCTTAATAATTAATACCCCCCCCCCCCCCCTCTCTCCGCCTCTGGTATACGCGCAGGAGTTGACTTTTTTTTTTATCCTCACATATTCTTCATAAAACGCAGAAGAGATAAATACTCATTACATCATCTGTTGACTAACCATTCTCATTTGCAGGGATATTGACTGTAAGTCCACAGTTGCCAGCAAATGCCATTTCCAACAGACAAGTAACCAGTCCTCCATCACTTACATCATGTCCCGAGGTAATCTTGGAATCTGTAGTAATAAAAAGTAAAAGTAAAGACAAAACAAAACAAAACACAAAATAACAACCTGAAAAGTTACTAACTCGAAAGTAGCTAAAAAAACTTTTACACTAAACATTTCCCATACTTCATCAAGGGTTTTATTGGCAAATCAAAGAACCATGATATGCTTTCAATTACTTTCATGCATGTTACTTGTTCTATATCATTTGATTCAGAATTAAAAGATGTTTCCTTTGATGCATATATATCAAACACATTGCATAATTTTTTTACATTTGGAGAAAATGAAAAAAATTGACAAACATTAGTATACAATTATAAAAAGGAATAGAAATTATGTTTGTTTATTAGAGTCATGGAGGAATTTTTTTTTTTTTTTTTAATAATTTTGAAATCTTTACAAAATATAAATCATACAATACAGTAGTTATGAAAATTAATATAACCCAAATAAACCCCTTCCAATCAAAAAGTTTTTTTTTTCTTCTATAGTCCTTCAGTTGGCTTTCTGTGGCTTATGGAAAACATTTTTGGTATCTATAATAAATTAATTATCTTTTGTTGATACAACTGACCTTTGATGAGGGACTGAACGGCTCTGAAAGTGCGCACAAGAGCCTGAGGCTGTACATCAGGGACCTCGTCCCCAAGTTGCTTGAAGCATTGGGCCAGTGCAGACCCCCCAAGACGCCAAAAAGTTTTAGTACCGGAGCCACTGCCAGACATTGGCAAAAACAGGAGTACACCTGGGCATAAAAAGAACACAAAATCAACTTAAAATGTAATTTTTAAATTATTTTGCATTCCAACGTGTTTTCACTGAAAAAAAATTAAGAAAAAATGTTTTATGATGGAGAATTCAAATAACAAAATGCCTAACAAAAATCAGTAAAAATAAAAATAAAAATAAAAATTGGAGGGACACTAGTGAAAGAGTTAAAAATTAAAGCATTTAAAAAATCAAACAGTTTCCTATAACTTGTTTCAAATTTAAAGGCATTTATATTTTAATATATTGGTTTTGCGCCATAAGCCTCATGAGTAAGCATTTAAAAAAAACAACATTGTTTTTACATCCTCTCAGTAAAAGAAAGTAAATATTACTTGGACAAATTTAAAGCTGAAAAAAAAGAGGCTTTTATCTTGATTTGAAGAACATTTGAAGCAAAAAAAAGTGATTTACTTCTTGTCACTTCATTATTTCTTTAAATTAATGGTTCATTAATAGATTGAAACAAATACACAGAATCACCTAAATAAAATGATCATACACATTAATTTATAGGATTATTCCATACATTCACATAATTGAGCACAAAGTAGCAAATACATTTATCTTTGTAACAAAAATAGCAAAATATAAAAAAACAATTGTCCAAGATATCTTCCCTTCTCTAAGTAACAAAAATTGCCAAATGTAAAAAAAAATTGTACAAGATATCTCACCTTCTCCCTCTGGACATTTCAGGTCTGGAGTAACGGTAAGCCTGATGTCTTGACATCCCACATAGGATGAAATCACTAGGGTACCTTTATCATGGGAAAAGATAAATAAAATACCTGAAAATGCAATACATTAAAAAAAAAAAAACAACTAACAAAAAATCAAATGAATTGTCACATTCTGCATCATTTCCAGTGTTAATCTAAAACAGGCCCTCCTTAACAAGCATTTAACAAAAAAATAATGATACCAACATTCTTTTCCCATAAAAAATAAACTAAAACGAAAAAGATTATAAAAGTAAACAAAACCAAAGCACCACGGTACTTTTTCAAAATAATTCTTTCAAATTCAAGAAAAGAAGAAGATGCACCAAACATCAAAGTTAACAGCCCACTGACCTGGGGCTTTGACAACTTCCCCGCTGACTCTGGCTGCCATGCTAAGAGAATCCTTGCCACCATCAACCCCGACGCCAACTCCCTGCATGAATTCACACATGGCTGTGCAGGCGTCGAGCAAGGCTGCTCCTTCTCCCTCAAGCTTGGCGGCCCACATCCAGTTTCCACTGCATTTGACATCCTAAATATGATGAAATTGTAATAATGAAATAGTAATTACGAACTATTTTTATTGACCTGTTTAGGCAATACAAACAGTATATTCCATTCAGATCTTTAGGTTGGCAGACGTTTGTGAAAACATGTCATTTTCTTTCTTTTTTTTTTAACAAAGCAACTTGCATAATTATTTTAAACAGTAAAGATTAAACTGTACCTGATAAAGAGCAGATAGAGATTCTTTTTAAAGTATGATTCAAAGCAAAATGGATTCCGATTTGAATTAAATTTCATCTCTTTCGTTCTTTCAAAATGAAATCTTTGAAAAGAGCTGATAAATACATTTTTCACCTGGTCAAATCTTTCTACAGTCTTTACATACAAAGTACTAATTTGCAAGCAAAGTAACCTGTTATATTACACGCCTGAACAAGCAGTGACATAGAAAAATTTACCTTCAGGTCTGTTATGTAGGCAAACATGAGGTTAGTGAGGGATTCAGCCACAGATAAGCGCGCACCTGCACCTGGATCAAGAAGGCCTTTGATAGGCTGTTCTCCAATAGCTGTTGCTGATCCCACCTGAACCAAGACAAGCAATACAAATATGAAATTAAAATACAAACGTAACTAGATCCTAGTCTGTAGACTAAAAGCCCATGTAAGTAGCTGAAACAAAGTGTTGACAGGCAAAAGATTTTTTTTTTTACTTCCACTATATGGCTTGCTTCTAGCCTACTGTTATCACTTCTCTTCCCCTTCTTCCCACTCTCAGATACACAGATGCGTAAACATTCAATGCTATAAGTAAGTAGAACATATTTAAGAGATGGAAAAACAAAATTAATGCACATGTCCAATCTTTTCTTTTAAAACAGGTTCTCAAGCCCATTTTGATGCCAAGAGAGGGTTCTTACACAGGTGAAATATAGGGAAAAAAATTAGACATACACATTATTTTCACAGGGATAGCAGGCTATAAGCGGGAGTCACTTCTTAAACAGCTGGTTCTCAGACGAGACGGCTGTGTAGAATATTATGACAGAGAAGAATCTTGTAAAAACAGTTCTAGTGATCATTGTATATTTACATCACCCACCGTGTCAAAGTGTGAAAGCGCAGCCACGGCTACATCAGCAAGAGGAGTGTGAAGTGGCCCCACACACTGTTGCTGGGCAACGAGGCCTGTCACCGATCTGTCCACCTAAGAGGATTAAGATGTGGCTTGATAAATAGTAAATGTTAAATTAAAAGGAAAATGGCACTTAAAGTATACAAGCCAAATAAAAACGATATCTACATGAAAACAGCAAGATGTTACATCAATCTTTTCTTTGCCTGCAATGTCTGCAATATACAGAAGATAACATTTTCATAAATTTGATCTCTTTCAGAACTATTTGCCCAAGCTCTGATGACTCTAAGGTTATCTAAAATCGAGTTCCCTTCCACTATAGGTTCCCAATTCCCTTCTCCTTTGAGACGAACAGAAGACAGTGGTCACAAACCTCAATCAAACCTCTGAAACTAGCAAGTGAATTTCTCTTCTATGCAAACTTCTCACCTATTGCCACTGTAAACAATTGAATTCTTAGTATATGGGAAGGCAAGAAGCAATCAAACAAAAGACTGACAATTAAAGCAGGGCTGTCCAGATTCTTATGGGATGCAATGGAAAAGATTATAAATTTAGCTTAATAATATATTTTTTATTTTTTACCGTCAATGTGTGCATGTTTACATAAAGAAACAAGAAGATAAAGTTTTGCTTCTTTATTTTGTATAGTATCTAATATAACTATGCTCTGAAAGCTGCAAGTACAAAATCATTGAGGAAATGGGGGAAAAAAATGCATCAAGCCATGAATAGAATCAACCAACTTCAAAACAAAATAAGTCATGCAGAAAAATGAATCTGGAAAATCAATAAAATTCCATATTTCAAGTGGTTCTCACTTCTCTATGATAATATGTAAATTTTTTACCTTATTTGTGAGATATCGCTTGCTGGCAACTGAGGGTAGCCTTAACACTCTACTTAGAGCTTCTTGAACAGTTAATTTTTCTGGTAGGACCAAAGGTCTCAGATCTGGCTTGGTTCTTTTCAGTTGAAATTCCTAAATGTACAAATTCAAAGAAAAGAAATACAAAAAAAAATGAGTGCTTTATTTTAGAGAAACTTTTTTAGGAAGAATTAAAAAGTTCAAAAGGCATGTATTTTCCCAAATATACAAAGTTAAAGAAATGAAAATTTAAAAATAAGTGCTTTGATCGATAGAAAACTTTTAGGAAGAATTAAAAAGTTCCAACTTAAACAATCTGATTATTCATCACTTGCTTTTACATATTCATAGTAAAATAAAACTTAAAAAAACAACAACAAAAAAACAGAAAAAGACTTACCTTTTGAGGCATTGATCCCAATACATACTCAAGGTTTAAGTCAACTGGTTTTCTTGTAGCATCACCTGCTTTACTTCTTTTAAAGTCTTCTAGCTCAATCTTTTTAAGAAATACAAAGAAATCAATAATGAACATTAGGTAATATTAAAAGTGCAAAAAAGGATGTTCCAAAACATGATTGACTAAAACTAATATTATTAAATGCAGAAAAACATGGTATATAAAAATATCAACTTGGAACCTTATATTCTCTTTGGATTATATAAGATCATCACTTTTATTGGCTTATTAATAGTTTTAACCTTTACCCACCACAAGCACCCAAACAGTGTGGATTGATATGCTCTTCTGCTAGCCTGTCTTTGAATTGAACTGCACACCTTTCGCTAAAAATAAACAAATATCAAAGCTTTTATGCTTCATAAATTCTACAAAATTCCCCTAAATAATGTGTACATATGGAATAGTTCTTGAATCATGCAATGTAAAAAAAGGTTAAGATGTCCATTGAGCTTTTCTTTCACCCAAAACAATAAATCAATTACTTTTCCAGATCCTGTGATGGTGCCAACGTGGCAAACAGGGCACCTCTCCCTCTCACCAATCGCTCTAATTTTTGGCAGATCAGCCGCTCGGACAAGACAGGCATCATTCTCCTGGTATTCCGCACCCCAAAGGTCCATGACACTGATAGTGGGATCACCCAACTGGAATGAATCTGCCCAGATTACAGCTCCTGCAGGCTCAGCAATTTCCTTTAGAACATTGCCTGGAACACA
This sequence comes from Elysia chlorotica, assembly GCA_003991915.1. Lineage (NCBI taxonomy): Eukaryota > Metazoa > Mollusca > Gastropoda > Plakobranchidae > Elysia > Elysia chlorotica. The sequence continues at coordinate 604,999 of RQTK01000063.1, read as the reverse complement.
TTCGTAAAGTTAATAATGAATCGAATCTTTATTAAGAATTACTAATTATGGAAATCCAGAGATTACAGTAATGTCTGGAAACTGGGGAAAAGACTTAAAATAAAGATATTTTGAGATGTGAGGCAACAAGGGTGAATCAGACACAAGTTGTTGATTTAAGTTTTGAGCTAAACAAAGGAATAAAAACTCTATATTGTCCTTTTTCATTTTCAAATAATAATTTCAATATAAATAAAATATCAGGTAATCTAAGAGCAATGTACCATTTCCTCCAGCTCCCTGGTCATGAATACTTCTGATTGGGTTAGCTTCCCCCATCTCAACACAAGCCCTAATAACTCTGTTCATCTTCTGCTCCATTTCGGCATCTCCGCGCTGCACTGCACTAAAATCTAGTTCAGCCTGGTTGTCTCCCTGCACTTGGACAGACGAGGCTGCTCCTCCACCAAGACCGATGCGATACACAGGCCCACCCACTTTTACAATTTCCATGGCTGAAGAATAGAAACAAAGAAAAAAGCTAAAAATACTTTCAACAGGAAAGAAACAATGACTGCAAGTGAAATAAATGCAGTTATTTAATTATTTAACTTCTGAGTCCAGCTAACTTTGTAAACTCAAAAATTTAAGGCTCTTGATAACTGAAAAAAAAAAAAAAAGGATTGTAGAGATGCAGTGCCAATTGGTTATTCCTTCTTATATGCCTAAAAACTGAAAACAAAGATACAGGCTAAATTGTAATTTACAAAATTTACCATGGTAATTAAAAAGTTTCTTCTCATTCAGACCAAATAAATTATATAAACACACCTACATGTACAAAAGATGAAACACACAAATTTTTTTTTTTTAATGAAACTGACTTGTGATATGAGTGCCTTCTCTGATTCCAAGGTATCACTTTTCGCATATGCATTCCCTTACACTCAGGATTAAATTGAAACATTCGTTAGCAAATTCAAATTAAATACAACTGACCTAACTCATCACAACTATTAGTCACAATAAAAAAAAATGTCCAGCAATTCTCTACACTCACATTTCTCTGGCTCGTCTTTCTTCACATGCCGTGCGTCCATCATTCCGAGACCCCCGCTGAACATGATAGGCTTGATGTACTCCCTCCGCTCTCCTGATGGAGTCACCAAGCAACAAGAACGAGCAAAGCCGCAGAGAACTGGCTCTCCAAATTTGTTCCCATAGTCAGAAGCTCCGTTGCTGGCCTCAACAGCAACTTCAACAGGAGGAGCAAAGTTTGACGGGTATTCCAAGTCAGGGTCCTCCCAAGGCAGGTTGTAGCCTGAGGAGCAAAGTCCAATGAGACAGCTTACTTTGTGTTATTTATAAATTATATGCTCAATGCATAGTTTGAGTGGAGCAATACAGATGATGTACTCATCTCTGATGTAAAGTATTTTAAAGACATAGACAAAGGTCCACACAGAAAGTCATGTAGAACATTGGTATTTAATCACATTATCATTTCTAAAGAGATAGCAGCAAATATAATCATTTAAGAAAACTTACAAAAACATTTCCCCAGATATATTTCAAATAAACAAAAAAAAACAAACAAAAAATAAACTATGTTGATGACAAAGTTCACTTAAATTTGCAATGAAGCTACTGTACACAGAACATTCAACACTTTTATACATTATCGAGCAACACAAAAAAATGAAAAAAAAAGATATACAGCAGCCTACTATTGAAACTGAATAATTTTAAATCAATAAATATCAGTTATACTAACCTGGTACATTAAGGGACCCAAAGCAATAGCCAGCGGTACCGATGACAACATGAGCCCCTCTGCCTGTAGCCTGCACATCTCGAATCCTACCACCAGTGCCTGTAGTTGCTCCAGGAAATGGGGCCACACCTAATGACAAGCAAAACAAGAATAAACAGCACTTCAGATAAAAATTAATTTAAATAACAAACAAAAAAGCCAAATTGAAATAACATGGATAAATAAAATGCAATCAAATGTTTACACTATGACAGATTTATGACTAGGCCATTAGTTGTAATGTTTCTTTGAGTCATTTACTAGGCTCAAAATCTCCCCAATTTTTTTAAACGATACTGCTGCACAGATAAAATTATATAACACATCAAAACCAAAAAGTATGAAAAGCGAATGAGGTAAATAAGATAAAGTAAACTCACCAGTTGGAAAGTTGTGAGTTTCTGCGGTAAAAATAATGTGCCTGGTATTTTCTGGTTCTTTTGAAAGCTTCCCAGGACCAGCTGGATTATCTGCTATTAAAGAGCTAACTGGAAACCCTTGGATAGCACTGCAGGAGAACAAAAAATATGTCATATAACATAATCAAGGCTACGCTTTTCAAGTTTCAAATATATATATCTTGTAAAAGAAAGTCAGTGATTTTTAACACTAGTATAAATGAAACAATAAAACAGAAATGACACTTACATCCTTTTTTTTTGGTTAAAAAACTTTGAATTATACCTGGTTGATATTAGTCGCAAACTAAGGGAGGTGGAGTGTTTTTGCTTAGCGACAAACATCAGCACTATTTGGACTATATTGTAGACAGGCCCCAAGACTAACGCCTGATAAGTTTGCATTTGGTCACAGAGAGACAGTGCGGGGACACCATAATTCTGTCTCAGCCTGTCGCACTAAACTGACACCGACCCAACCCATGACAGACTCCTTTCTAGCAAAGGTAGTGACATCATAGCTACGCATTTGGGAGACCCAGCAACATCTTATTGCCAATCAAAGTTTGCAACAAATTTTAGCTCTAATCTTTTTGAAAAACCTTAACTCGCAATAATATCATCACAAAAAACAACAAAACATGTATGATAATAAATGATAGCTTATGACGCACACTGTGTCAGGGGTCCAGAAATAAAAACTAATAAGGAAAGCTACAAGAATCTTCAACTTGAGGCTCTTGTAACTAATACAATCATGGTGCATAGGACGGGGATAGAAAAAAATATTCTAGTTAAATATCAGCATGTACTTCTATCAATTTAAAAGTTCTCGACCTGCTGGAAACCTTGGATACCTAGGTTCTGATGAATTTTGTTTGAAAATGTATCAATTTAGGTTTAGATCTAGATTTGGATGACTGAATGGGTGTCTTTACTGTAGAGAAACAAATCTTCTGGTTATCGCACACATCCAGCAGAAAAAGTTTGACTTAAATTTAAACTGGATAACAGCAAACAAAATTAACAGAGACTTAAGCCATACTCATATCCCTGCTTTGTGTCCTGCCGGAGTGGAAATAATGTATAGAATGTTGGAGTTTCAGGTGTTTTTATCATGAAGACACAATATTTACAGACTTTTAAATAAAGGTGACGATGATATTCAAGGCCACCCTGAATCTCCTTAGATCCAACCCAAAGACAAATCCGAAAGAGGATCACAACCAGTGGCATGAATCCGGAAATCCGGTTTATTCAGGAAAACTTGCATCCATGCAAATGTCTAGCTAAAGTTTGGACCATTTGCACAAAAACTAAAGAGGCCTAACTTTTCCTTATACCTTTGCCCAATATTTAAAAGATTATATTTTTAAGTTAATACCGTGATTGGTGCTTTTTTGTTTTGGGGAGGGGTGTAAGGGAAGGGGTGGGGGGGGGCATCACATGATTCCTTCAGCAATGATTCGCTACAGAGGATTATTTCCCTTCTTCTTACACCAAATGATACCCAGTACATTTACTTCTGTAATATATCAAGCACTTTGCTCAAATTTGTTGTGAGGCATCTGTATTTATCCAATATATTTGTTACCAGATTTAACTTTGTAAACTAATGATTTTTTCCTTTTCTAAATACATCAACTGCAAAACAAAAGAAAACATTTGTTACTCTTTACATAGTGATGGCAATGCTAAATAAATAGCTTGACCAGAAGCCATATAAAAAATGTTGTTTAAAATGTTTGAGATATTTATTTTTAATTAGCTGCCATACCTGCTGTTGTCATTAAACTTAATGACATTGTTGCTGTTAGTGGAGGACTGAGTGCCCATTATCATTGAAAACAAGGATTGAGGCCATTCTTTTCCATCTACCACAAGTCGACCTTTGAAAAACCAATGACGACTGTGCTCACTAGAAAAATAATATGTAAACATAAAATAATAAATACGAAAAGAGGTCAAATAAGAGAACATTTTCTAATCTCTCATAATGCAACTTAAACTGTTCCAAATAGACAGCAAATGCCAAATGAGCATTTTTATACTCTAGAAGTCTAAAGCACCTATGTGTATAAAAATATTGATTTATCAATTAATCAAAGTTGTCACCTTGCACAATGCATAAAAACATTCTCACATCTTTCAGACAACACTCCCAAATTCAGAAGATTAAAAAAATTTACTATTTGGAAGAAATGAAGGTTATCGGCTGACCAAGTATACTCAATATTCATGCTGGGTGAGTTAGAAACTGCTACTCGAACAATTCATTCATTTAAAGAAGAAGCACTAAAGTTTTCAATACCATGTTCAAGGTTTACTTATTTAAACATCAAAGTCTTACCTATTCGACTGAGCCAGATCAAAGCATTCAACACTGGTTGGGTTTCTCTTCACCTTCTCTTGAAAAAGTTTTGTGTAGTAATCAAGGTCCCATTCATCAAAAGCAAGCCCTGCATGAGGAGACACCAACAATTTAATTAAACCATAAACAAATGACTTTAATAAATTTTTTGACAAGAAGCAGGTGATTATTAAGAGATGACTATGTAAGTTGCAATATCTTGTAAAAAATACATCTTCATAGCTTGTCTCATAAAACAATATGTGTAAAATTGAGGATTATCGAGTTATACAAGATATGGTTTCAGTGTTACAAGGTTATAACAATCCCTTTTCTCAGGCAAGAAGCAGAATGTATATTATTTTACAAAAGAGGAAATCACACATGAGAAATTTGAAAAAGAACGATAAATATGCACATAATAGGTCACTACAAAAAGTAAACCCATGGGCCATTTCACACGGGTGTCTTTATAAGAATACTCAAGATCAGTAGCATATTTTGCCCAATGACAACATTGAGAATAAAACTGAGAGCTAAATACAGCAGAGGAAAAAGAATACCATTTGCAGATGTCCGTGACAAATTAGATAGGGCAAAGTAATGGTAGATCCAAAGACACAACAACAACAACAACAAAAAGAAATCATCGTATCATATTATATTGATTTTTCTTTTCTTTTACAAAAACTGAACCATAATAATCACAACATCCAAGATTTAATTTCATTTTTAATGTAAAAAAAAAAACAAAAAAAAAGGAAAAGGAAAAGTCACATATCAAAGTTTCTATACTTCATTTAGCTTTTTCTTCAGTGAGAAACGTTACCAAGATCTTTGTTAGCTTTTTCAAGGGCCTTACGACCCTCCCCGATGACATCAACCTCATATACGGGTTCCGTATTCACATTGAGATCAAAGGTTGTTAAAGGAGATGTATAGCGGCAACTGGTCATCCGATCATGCAGGCTGGCTACAATCTGGCAAAGAAACACATCTCACTGATCATATCAAAATAACAAAGGATATATAACAATGAAATCTTCACCTCTTTATGTGGCATCAGAATTGATAAATATGATTACTTATTTTTGATTTTATATTTCTTAAGTTCTTAGATTCAGGTGCCACCATCTTTAACTACCAAAATGTTTGGCCACATATGTAAAACACTTTTCCATATTTTTATTATCTAGAATTGTTTTTGTTGAACATTAAATCCATCAACTGATGAGTGTTTGTTTTCTTCTTGTTGAGATTTGTGTACAGAAATAAACAAAACAAAACCATTAAAAGTTATGTGATAATCAAAAACCCAACAAAACACAATGACTGATATAAAATAAAAATAAAAAAAACAACAGAAAATGAAGGAAAAGAAAAGAAAATCAAAATGAGCACTATGAAACATATAAAATATCCTCCACTCAAATGCATATACCAATATTGAAAAAGAAATCAAACCTTTTTTATTTGTGTGTGTGCTCTTTATCATATTTTGACTTCACACCTGGGTGAAATCAAGTCATTATCTCATTTATCCAGCCATATATATATTTTTTAGATTAAAAAGTGCCACAAGGAAAAAAAAAAGACAACAAACATACAAGATGTGTCGCATCAATAACTGCAGGAAAGAAATAGCTACCACAAAAACTATGTAGAGTGAACAACACCTTTCAAAACCATGTCAGTGAATGGTGAAAAAAAGATGGACATTCTTACATCATTTTCTTCCTCCTCAGTTGGTTTTGACCCTTCTTTAAAGGTTAAAAGGTAGCGAGTAGAAACTTCTATGCGGCGAATATCAGTAAAGCCAAAGGAATGACATATTGCCACACTGTTCGTTGACAATGCCGTTGAAAAGTTCAACCTGGAGTTACACAAAAAAAAATTTTTTTTTTTTAAACATAAGCCAAAATAAGAAGGTGATGACAAGACTGCTGTCACTTTTCCCCATATTTACTAGAATAAGTTTCTGGTAGACTAATTGGAATTGCTAAGGATATATAAGGAACTACGTTTAATAGTTATAATGCAGTTAAATTATTCAAGAGAATTTAAGTTAAAAGCATTTTGCAATTTATTAGATTGAACCCAAACACTGCAATTGTACGTCTCTTGAGTTTTAAAAAAAAAAGTTTAACTTTTAAAAGAAGTGATGGTTTTAGAATAAAGTAGTTTTTAAAGTTATCTAAACAGATTTTAAATTTGATGTGAAAAGCATAACAAACCTGGGCCCTATCTCTATCAATATGGAGTTGTTGTCCCCTTGCAAAAGGGATGCACTTGATAAGCGATCTTCTTCAAAAGGCACAGACAAAAGCCATTTCAGAATAGATTCTTCCTGTTCTGACAGCTCTGGAGAGTTTTCAAACAGGGCTAATTAGTGTAACAAAAACTAAGCAGCTAGATATCATCTTGCATACATCAAATTCGAATGAGTTATCTGACGATGTATACTTAGTACATTTTCAAGAAATAAACGTTCTCAGTTGCAACATATAAACTGTTAAACATGCAGCATAAGGTGTCTTCTTGTACATGTCTATTTAAGATTGCAATCATTCCAATCTACATAATCATATATAAGACTGTTTATTGTTAACCCCGCTCTCAGTTATATAAAAATGAAATTTATTAAAATTAGTATTGTTTTTTCCTTGATTTGTGTTACTAGGAACTAAGGAAGGAAAAAAGTTACAATCCTCTTAATACTATTTTCGAAGATTAAGTATTACAGATGAAATGATGCAGTGCTAGTTGTAGCCTAAGATTCACTTGCATAGTCTTTCTCATTAGAGATTTATAAAAGTACATTAAAAAAATATTGATCCCATTATCAATTTACAGTGATCAGCTTAAAAAGTAAAAAGAATCAAATTTCTAAATCTCAGCAAACATTTTTTACTATAGTAAATACTTTCAAGGCAAATACAAATTTTGTTTTTAAATAGACAAATTACAAACTAACTTTGACTTTCCACTTGAATGTAGAAACACACTTCTGTACTGAGAGATTTCAGTACGTTCTCCGACACAACTGATAAGATTTTCAGATTGGCTGCCTCTAGTTGACTCTCAGAAAGGCCTGGTTTTCTGTAGTACTTTGCAAAGGACGCCATTCTAAATCTGTGTGAACAAATGCAATACAAAACCAATAACAGAGGGATAAGTTGGCTTTAAAAGTGCTACAGAAAAGGGCTTAGAACAATTCCAGAGGTCCATGGTTCCACCCAAAATTCTAGAGGGCAAAACTACAAATTCAGATTTTATCTTTTACTGGTTGGGTCCTTGTCAGAACAATGTGATCAGCAGAGATAGAAGTCTAGACATGAATTGTACCTAACTCTAGTAGGCAAGAAAATGGGCGTGGTCCTCAACCAGCTGATTATGGAGATCAACTGAATAGGAAACCTCGACTCAGGCTGGTCAAGTACTTTTACTTTTCCCAAACTTTCAGACATTTCTGTCTACCATTTAGCATGCAATTGAAAAAAGTTTTTTTTTTCGTTTGTTTTTTATTTTTACAAAAAAATTAAAATAGCCCAGGAGGCCAGATAATGAGGAAAATCTGCCCCAATCAAAATTATATCATTTGACACAGCAAATAGTCTCTGTTTAAACCAACCCAACGTTAAACTAGGAGATCCAGGGGCGCAACCCTATAAATTGACTTTAAAAAACCCAAAAATACTTAGAAATATATATAGATCTATACGTCGATCCGTCCGTATAGCAGAAACACATCCCTAGTGCGTGACTGCGTGTAAACACTAGGGTATCTTTTCAGAAAGACTTTCATTACCAGTTTCCGAGCCGGATTTAAGGCAGGGCCTGAGCCCCCCACTAGAACTAGAAGCGATCACCTCTTGAGTTTTGTGGTCCCTAGCCTGTGGGCGTTCAAACGGGTGGGCGGGCAGAATTCGTTTATTAAAATTAAATAAAATATCTGCCAGCTGTACTCCACGTCTTTTTGTTATTTTTTTTATTGTATTGGCATGATTTGTTTGATTCAAAAAGACAGGGAGCGATTTGGTTGTATTCCATTGTTTATAAATTTGAAGATGCGTATAATGCGGGCGGGGAAGGGGGTGGGGACAAATATACACAAGCACATAAAACAGATATTAAGCAATTGAAACTCTCACACTCGCTTGTTCTGTCTGTCTCTCTTTCCACAGGTTGACTGAAATCGAATCCTACCCACCCACCCATTTAATCCCCTACAGGCTAAAGACCACAAAACTCAAGGAATGCCGCTTTGAGAAATGATACATCCTTGGACAATCATTATAAGGGAGTGAGGGGCCCCTACCCAAAGCTGGGCTCATGCAACCTAAATTTGAAACTGACCAGTTTTATCGATAGATTACTAGATCTAAATCATTCGGTATCAAAATTTCTCTCTCTCTCTCTTAGGATGTATAAAGGTTGTATTTTTTGCATACTCTATGTAACGATTCAGAATCCCGTTCCTCTAGATATAAAGTATAAATAAGGATTGTACCAGCATGGATTCCAGGGAATGTTCAGAAGAAAACAACTTTAATTTTCATGTTAAAAATGAAAACGAAAATAAGATCTCAATGCCCACGTTTTTTTAACTAGGCTACACAGAGTGCTATTAATAGACATATGATGTGGAGCCAAACTCGTTTTAAGTTAAAAAAACATTTTACTTTTTTAAATTTATTGACAAATTTTGGTGAGAATTAACAGAAGACGCTAGTCTTGCTGTTTATCAACGTAATGATCGATTTTTGGTATAGTAAAATAACGAATTTTTTTTTGGTTTTTATATTGCTTTGATAAAAATAGTCTATAAGTATAACAACTAGGATAGATCTAGATTTGGTCTAGGCCTATTGGTTTTCACTTTCTCAGATGACAACAAACGCCTATAAATGTATTCAGCTTTTTCAGCGGCACATTTATTAGTTTGTTGTATGCAAAATATGTATAAATCGTCTTTAACAACTTTTCCGCACTATACAAAACATAATGTTTAAACAGATTATTTTATAATTCAAATATATTTTGCTGGTTTTATTCGTTCAAGTGAAATCAGGATAAATGCATTTCCTCTATAAAATTGGTTTAAAATTACGAAAAAAAAATTTCCGCAACCTGCTTATATGAGATGTCTGACACTGTGATTCTCACTCGGTTATAGAAGTTCACGACCTTACTCTACAACGCAACGAAAACAAGACACTGCTGGGTAGGCTTCCATGAGTATCATTCAATAGTAGTACGTAGATTAAGGTTTAACTTTGGATCCAAAATCTAGATCTATATCTAATTTAGATATAGACCTAGAAATAGAATCGACTTTTAGACGCCCCTGGTGTGATGACAGCTTTCGGTTTGGTTGCCTTAGGTTGGGGTCTTCAAGTAGGCTACATAATCCTCTGTCTTGCCTTCTTTCATTTAAATTTTTTTGAAGGCTTTTCATTTCAAAAGATTTTGGAATCTGGACAGCATCCTCTTGGGGTGTGCTGAGACTGAGAAACAGTCTTTAAACCATTGTGTTGATAAATGATACTTAGGGTAAGGCCGTGGTTGATCGTACGTGAAGACAAGATTCTACAAGTACAACACTCTCGGTTAGCGTTAGGTCACGTTATTTTCTGTACGACTAGAACCTTTGCTACGAGTACGGGCCCATATTTATCTAAAGACTGCACATATCGTACGCGACCGAACGAGAAGAAAAGATTCTATTCACACGGTCATACGGCACTCTCCACCTGCGGCAAGCCACAGATCGAGATCCAAGATCTCCATACCCCTCCCCCCAAAAAAAACAACCAACCTATCCCTCTTCTGGAATACTGGAAGTGGATTATACAGGAATTATGAATCATGGATTGTATAGGCAAAGTGTTCTTTTTCTTTTTCTTTTTAATTCTAAAGATTTGGTTACCTGCGATGCGGAATTGCTGATAATTGAATTCTTTTTTTTATCAACAATTACAATATATCCTATCCATGAGTCTGAATTTGTAGCGCCAGGTTGACTTAGAGATATATGTTGTTGTTTTTTATCGTTGCTTAACATCCGCCTTTAACGTTAGCACAGTAAACTGGACTATACTGTGGATGGGCCCCAAAACTGACGTCTGAGAATTTAGGCTAGGTGCTGCCACACGAAAAAGTGCTTGGAGACTTGGTCTCCTGTCTTAGGCGGTCATATCAAACTGAAACCAGTCAGTAGGAGAAAAAAGTGGACAGATAAAGTTTTGACTGATCATGGGATTCGAACCGCCGAATTTCCGATCTGGAGACCACTTGAGCCATGTCACTCCTCCTCTGTGACCGGAAATGGTTGTGTGAGATACCTTTAAACAAAAAGTGTATTTTGCGTGTAGCCAGAACTAAAAAGGTATCACTGTTGTAGTAATAGTAGATATGCAGAGATATATACTACTTAAGATTATGAGAATAATGAATCAACTTTACTGTTTCCGTTGTACTGTGAGTGGTTCGATTCTAGAGATGTAGGCCTACTATTTTAACATGAGAAGTTTTAAAATAAAATGGAAAGTAAAAAAAAAATCAACAGAATAGTGAATTTTAGTACATAATGTTAAGTTCAATCCTTGCATAGCATTGTTGTATTTAAAATACAAAGGCCTTTAAAATCATCAAGTTAACTGAATTTATGGAATCTTTTATAGGTATATAGACTTAGAGTTGCAAAAGTTCACATTCAAAATCTACCTCCTAATCTAAATTCATGACTTCTGTGATTGATTCGTTTATATTTTTAATAGTTTAAGTCTTATTTCACAACATTGTGGAGCCCCATAGTTAGGGGTATCAAATTTTATTTTTAATAGGTGAAGAAAGTGATTTTTTAATTATGTGTTTTATGGTGTCAAATTTGATTGTATGTTGTTTGTTTGGGCAAATGGTGAAATTTGCTTTTTACATTTTGAAAATCGGTTGGAAAATAAATAGTTTATGATCATTTTAACTTTTGAAATATCAGTGTCTTATTAAAACACAATACAGAGCGTTGTTTGGGGTGTTGCTAAACCAAAATGATTTGTAGTAAACACTACAAATTTATTTTTATATCAGTTAAGCACAATTTGCACAAGGGGAACAATATTAAACACATCCCCTTGACTCTGAGACTGTAGAAACTTTCCTCAAATTCCTTTAATTTGGTTTCAAACTGTTCAAAACTCAAATTGTTTGTCAATTTGAAAGCTAGTCATTTTTAATCTAGTCTTTTTTTTTTGTTATTGGGAAGTTTTGGCTTCTCATCGTTCATGCCTTCTGGCCTCCCGGTCCCCCAACCAGTGGCCCCAAGATCGGCGATTGGCGTGCTGAAACGGAATAATCATAAAGTCTTACCCGCCTGGTTGACGGATTAACTGAGACTGAGAAATACAGGAAAACAGAAACTAGTTTCGTCTGCTGCGCCAAATCTCAATGACTGCGAGAAGTGGACGCGACTGGAAGAACTCGTGTACGAATAGAATCTTGTCTTTGCGTACGATCACGCACGAGCAGCCACTTCGTTAGAGTAAAATCCTTTAGTAGGTCACTAGGAGAACAAGTTGTCTGATATGATCTCTGATGTATGTTAACACCATTCTCAGTTTCTGTCTGCTTTTTTTAAATTTTAAGTACTCTGAATCTGATGCTGGTTGGAGTACTGTAACTATGGCAGGGTGATTTTGATGAGGGTTGTGCTGTGTTTATTTCTTCAACCCGTGTCATGAAGCATCTCAAAATGGCAAAAAAATATTAGGAGTATCAAACATTTCACAACCTTCAGTGAAGCCTTCAGTTTGATTACAGTTGGTAATCACAATAATCTGTGGCTGCAAGTCAAGCCAAAGTATTTAAAAGACACCCCTCTTACAGTCTTAGTTGCTTTTCTCAAAATAATCTTTCTCCTCAATGTGTCAAAACAGCTGGGCTGGAGTATGTGTGTACCAGGATGAGATATTTTTTTAAGTGTTTGGCGTATCTAGGATCTATCTTGAGACCAAAAAACAGCCTCCAGCCTTACTTTCTGTGACCAACAATTGCCAATTTGCTTATTTACAAGTGAATGCACACATATAGTGAGATACTTCCTGTTCAGTTGGCATACTTAGACAATGCCTTTCAATACCTGTAAGATTCACATGTTCGATTTTACTCTCCTTGTCTAGGTGGTTTACAAGAAATCTCTGGCTACATGATTGCTTAGCTTAAAATATTATATAATTGTTGGAGCTGTGAGTGATGAACCAAATATCATGTGCAGCAGTCCAGGGAAAACACAACATTGCAGAAGTTTTCTTGTTTTAATATTGAAAAGAAAAAAACCAATCAAAAACAGAATTCTTCATAATATAATCATATTTTTTTTTGTAACTGCATTTTAAGATGCTTGAAACATTGTATGCTTAGGATGATAGAGTTGTTCTTACAATTTTTTCCTGAAACTATTCTAAAAAATAATATATTGAAAAAATCAAATAGCTTGGGAAAGAAAGTTTTTGTTGTCTGTTTCCTTTAAATTTAATTTAAAAGCTCTGGCCATTGGCATGCGTTGGATAAGCAACATGTCTTTTAAATGCTTCAATTTCATTTCAACCCAATATTTGTTCTTGATTAAATGATCAAGATTGTATTTTTATTAAACAGCTTAGACTTTTTTTTTTTTTTTTTGCATGACAGATTGATCTGCAAACTGAGGAGAGAATTACAAGATGGCATCACAGCCGCAGTCAAATGCAGGAGACACACGGTTTGAACAACCTAAAGGAACTGGAGCCCAAGAGTCATTCGGCAGGCCTGGGCAAATGCCAGTTAGTTGTTATGCTTGTTTTTTGTTGTTTTTTTTCTCTTGTTAATTAAAAAAAAATGATTAATATTATAATACAAACATATGTAATGAACATCCTCTGGAGACAGATTTTACAATTTATATAAATTATATTTAAAATTTCATAAATAATATGGTTTCAGCATGACAATTTTAAGGTAAAGTTGAAAAAGAAACTTAAATCTTGCTTATTTGTTTAAAGGGTGAAGTCACATGGTTAGCAATATAAAACTTTGTACGAAAAATATTTGTACTTCACAAGTCATGTAGAAGGATGTCAATTAAATCTTGGTAAATATATAAACATGTTTCCATGTGAACCTAATTGATGTTACATCACATAACTTTCCCTCTATGTCTATAATTTACTAGGTAGTGAATTATGTTTGCGTGACATATGTCTTCTTCTGGAGTTACTAAAATGCTATGTATATGATACATTAAAGGTTTTTTTGTAGCTGCAATCCACTATGTCTGCTGACTTGAATCTGTTTTGTTTTTTTATCTTCAGACCCTCACTGATGAGGAAAGGCAGGTGATGAGAGAATGTGAGAGAGACAGTTTTTACAAGAGAGGTAACTTGTGCACAAATGTGTTAAAATGCTTATAATACATATCATTCCACACCATTATTTTGTGTCAATATAGCCTATATAGTGCTGCTGTTGGACGCTAAACCAACCCCCCCCCCCCAATTATTTTGTGTATGCAGACAAACTCTATTGGCTTTTTTAAAAGCTTGCTTGATGTCACATTTATGGAATTATATTTTGTAGTGTTTTTCACGTGTGAATAAAAATAAATGAATAAATGAAATTTTGAAGTATCTTCTATGTCATGGTATAATCTTATATTCGTCTTTGCATTCTTCATAAATCGAATATGTTAAATATGTTAATTCTTAAAGTTTCTATGTTCTTATTTTTTTTTTCAATCTAGCGTTACCCATTGCCTTTGGTTGCATGATTGGAGCTCAAGGAATGGTCAGATCAGGTAAACTTCATATGTTTTACTGAAAATTGATAATAAAATATTGTGATTGTTGTTGTGAGAAGGAATTCTTTTTTCAATGTTTTAACAAGGTATTGATGTAAAAATAAGTCTTAATATCAAAATAGTTCTTTGTTATTTTCACATAAACATGATGCTTCAATCTAATACATGGTGTCAAAAATAGCTCTCTTTTTTACCAAATAAAAAAAAGCAATCTTGCACGCAGGTTAAAAAAAATTGACCCTATAATATTAAAAGGTTTGTTTAATTTGAACACTCAGCCTTTGCTTTGGGAGGCCTTGGAAGTAATGCATTAAAAAATAGAAAAATACTATACATTTTTTGGGCTTGCATGAGTTTTTTCTCCCCATTAACTTAGTTTTTAATTTTCTTGTGAATTATAATAGCTGCGACCATCCTTTATCAATTTTCCTGAGAATGAGAATTGATTTGCAGGAAGGGGACATCCTTTTACTTGGCACAAAATAAATTCCATAAAAAAACACATCATCCTCTAGTCTAAAACCTGCAATGAAGCCAATATATTTCATGTTATGAATATTCAGAATAAATGTAAAGCATCTTATTTGGAATCTAATTTTTTTTCTAAGAAATGTATGGTAAAGACCGTTTCATTGAACTATACAGAACACGCCAGACTCAACGAACTAGTTTGTTTATTTTCAATGGTTTCGTTGGATGCAAGGTTCGTTGAAGCAATGTTTTGCTCTGTAGTGCTTCCATAGACCTACATTACATGATTGTACCTAGATGGTGTTGAGCAAACGACACACCCAGCTTCTATTCCCAACTTTCCCTTTACCTTTGCTTTCCTATACACAGACACACATATCCAACGTTATTACTGGCGGCCATTTCTCTTTATCATGTTCAGCGGTGGCCCATATGGACTGCCACTCTTCTCTTTTCCCCCCCTCTCCACCCTCCCCTTTACCTTGCTGCTCATCATGTCTATTCTTTTACTGGACATTACACATGGTGTCACCCATGGCTCATGGGAGAAGTGTTATTCTCTAGCGAAGAGTCCACAGATCTCTGGTATGCATCTTTATTAGCATGTCTACACCTCTGGTTTGTTGGATCCGAAAATGGGTATGAGATTAGTTCGTTGGGTAAAAGGTAGCTTAATAAAGACAAAGAAGAAGAAACATCAGGGATTTTTATAGTTATGTTTGTTAAATGTAAGGTGTTCTTTGAGTCTGAGTATTCAAGTTCTACTGTATTAACTTAAGCTTTCTTTCATAGGATACTGGAGTGCTCATCCTAGATTTGGGGCTTTTCCAAAAATGATAAGTAAGTACATAAGTATTATGGTACTGGCAGTTTATCATGGTGCTATGAATTTTAATAAGGCCTATGATACTCTGTTCTCCAATTAGTAAAGGATTAATCGCCTTTTTCATATATTTGTAGCTTAAATCTTAATTGACTATTAAAAGATTGTTGTCTAAAGTTTTGAACCCTTGTTCTTAAAAAGCACCCTGCAAATGGCATCAACGGAAATATTATTTATTAATTCACTTTATTTATGATTGATATGGACAGACAGCCTTTACTTTCTTTGATCTGATCCAAACATATGTTATGTCAAAGTTACTGGTTTAATTTTGTTTTAAACTCATTTTTTTTTTTTTTAGTATTTTTCACAGTTCAGGTGTAGCAGCTTTGACTTTTTTCTCCTCAATTTCATACATTTTTCTTAATCTAATAAATGCTCCATGTTCAATGGATTGCTAGAATAAAATAGATAGCACTGTATTTAGACTGCAAGATCATCAGATATGGTGTACTCTTGCTAGTTTTGTTTATTAGTGTGTATTGGCATTGTAATTAGACTAGTTCATTTGTCAGATTGTTTTTAATTGTCATCTGCAGTGGTTTTGTTTGCCTGCCCATACTTTCTGGCAAAATTTTTAGTAATGGGTGTTCTCTAGATTTTAGGACCTAAAGGAAAAATGGAATTTCTCCATATTTGATTATGAATGGTTTTAAATTTCTATATGTAGGTACCTGCCATTAGTTAGAGGTGAAATGAGTTTAGGCTCTGTTGTGTCAAATCCCATGTGTGCATTTATTCAACAGTATGAAATGAATCATGGAGTTGTAATATAGTTTGATGGTATAACATAAATTTTTATTGCACACTCTAAAGAAAAAAATAGTTTTGCAAACAATAATACACAACTTTTATTTATGAATTTTAACATTTTTTTTTTTTACATTTTCAGCCTACAAAAATCTTTTTGAAAGCACAGCTATTAAGTTTTTGTATTTTCATCTTTCCAACAACAGTAACAGGCGGTGTTGGATATTTCATTGGGAAAATAATGTATTTGCCGGTATGCCAGCAAAAAATTCTTGAACAGCTACCCCACTCAAACCTTGCAAATGCCATAAGGAAGTCAAAGGGAATACCCCAGCCAGAAACTTCGTGAGTTAAAAAAAATTTTTTTTTTAATGTATTAATAGTCTTTTAGATGTATTTTAAGTTGAAATTTGAAATGAAATAGCCTTACGATTTTTCTCATTTAAAATGTAATTAGATCACAAAGCCTATGTTCTTTGCAAAGATTGAACAAATTAAAGTATACTTATTCAATCTATGGTTTCTTTTGCTTTTATATGAAGAACATTTGGTTTTGTTTATGAAAAGTATCCAGATAAGAAATTTTTGTTAACCAATTCATTGAGCTGAAAATTTTAACATATTATAATTCTTAATAGTAAGTTTCTCTTCCAACTTCAAAAACGCAAAATGGTGCTTTTTGATGTAGCTGACAGAATTCATCATTCAATAACTTTTTAAACTAACTAAATAATTTCTTAAACTGACTAACTAGAGAATAAAATTGTTTGGAAATAGAACTATAGATCTAACTAGTGAAGTTTGAAAAAAAGGCTACCAAATTCAAAACAATGCAGAAACAACAGTGCATCCAGAGTGGTAAGGGAGCAAATAGTATTTAGCTCTAGCAGACTCGAAAATAATGTTTTTAAATTCGTTGAAAAAAAGAAAAGTTTAAAAATAACACGGTTCAAAAATCATTTTACATTTTTTAAGATGTATAATAATTGTTTATATTTTAATTGAAGGAAATTTAACTTGCACAAAAAGTGGAACATGTGCTCAGGGTTTGCTCTTTATGTCTAGTAAAGTGAGACATTTGAAGCCCTGCTATAATACCAGTAAATTACTAAGAACAAAGAGGAGCGCCTGGGTACAGAGTGGGTCAGTGTTCCACTTTTTATTCCTACCTCTATAGATCGAGCGGAACTTACAGTGGCTATTACTACTCTAAACATTATGTAGTAAGGTGTTTTTTTTCCTCTTCCCCTTTTCCTTTTTTTACGAGTGCAATGCACTCAAACATTAATAAAGCAGCCGCCATTGCTACAACTGCACCTTTATTTTACATAAATTGATTAACAGTCCACACCGTTGAAGCTCATTACAATTTTTGGAAGAACCTCTAAGTCAATCTTAACTGAAGAAGGATAGCTTTTTGTTTAGTCCAATATGATATTCAAAGAATGCCTTATTCATAATTTGTAGATTTGGTGCTGTTGAAGATGGTTTGGAGGATCGTTCCAGGGCTAAAAGCAAGCTTTCAGATGACTACACAGTTCTTGAAGGTTTGGATGACCGGAACAGGCCAACAATAGACAAAGAAGGTACATTTTCAAGGTTTTTTAAAGAGTTCTGTTTTTATATGCCAGATTCAAATCTTTGATTTTTTTTTCGTCCAAATATTGTTTACAATTATTTTTTTTTTAAGTGAAGTGAATTTATTACATCTATTTGCTTAAGTTAGACAGCTGTTTAATCAACTTTCATGGACTAAATCCAATTTGAATTGCCTTACACTTGACTTCAGCAGTATATATTAACTTTTAATTCATTCACCTTGTTTACAGTGAAAGTGAAAGGTGAGGACAAAGAAGAGAAAAGATCAATCACCTATGATGAGCTTAGACGTCGGAACCGACAGGAGTATGAAGATAATTTGGCCAAACGCTCCAATCGACCACCTGGCTCTCCCTCCTACAAAGATAGTCCATTTATGCCCCAGCAGCCTTGGCCTGACAAAACAAAACCAGGTTCACGTTCAGAAGTTGAGACGGATGATGGTTCCTCGTCTTCATCATCGCAGGCGCCAACAAAAAGTGAGACACTTTTGATAGTATTTAGGTTTAATGTTGATATTTTCCTGTCTTTCATTCCTTAAAGTAATTCTTTATTGTTACCTATAGTTTATGCAGAGCAATCTTTGCAAAAAAACTAAAGGAGATTGTATTAACTTGGTCTTTGTTTAGTGTAGAAGTAATTATTCATAAATGTAGTTACAGAAATTTTAGGTATAAAATTTAATTAAAGAAGATGATTAGAAATGTACATTGGAATACATTAATTGGATTTGAAAGTTTTAACTTAAACCACACAGTTATGGTGGTGGCTTATAATCAGTTGCAAAGTAAAATTATCTAGCTTTTTTATGCATCCTTCTTATACAATCCCTGTGTTTACACAATTTTGTATAAAATCTATGTATTTTTTCTATTTAATTTTATCTGTATAATTGTGTTTCTAGTATATTTTGAAGGATGTCTCCTTAATGCACATAAAAGGGGAGCCAATTTAATAAATTCTTTATCCATTTCCTTCGCTTTCAGGAAAAAGAACAAACATTTGGGGAGATCCTATTGATGACTGAATATAGCTAAAGATTTCTGTTGCTTTTGTTGCTGCTGTTGTTGTTGTTGGTTTTTTTTGTTATTTTGTTAGTGTTGAATGACATTTTTGTATGAGAATTGAATTGTAAAGCTTTGAATTTTGTAGAAATAAAAATGCCTTTTTCTGAAATTGTATGTAAGAACTTTTTTGTAACTTTATATATAGTTCCCTGTGTCATATATGAGCACAAAAAAGGCTTTAATGTATGTATTAGTATTTGGGCTCTGCTCTGTGATAGGTGACTTCACAGGAATTGTGTAGTTATTTGAATTGAGATAACAAAAAACATTTAAAATTAATTTGGATGAGTCCAATGCCTTTTTTTTACCCTATTTAGTTTTTATTTATCAACTAAACTTAGTATGTTAGCTTAATGGATTGAGATTGCGTTGCTTCTTGCTGGTTGGTGCAAATGAAATTATAAGTTGAGAAAATAATCAACAAAAAGTAAAATTAAGAAAGTTTGGGATGTTCAGTGACCTGTGTGCCCTAACATGTATGTGTATAAATGTTTGTACATAAATTTGTCAGGTGGTTGAACATTAACAACAAAACATGTCAAGTTACTGTTTGTGGATAAATATTTGATTTGGTACTTTGGGTTTGGACCTTAACAAATGCGAGTATATTAGAGAGGAAAGAACATTTTTCACAGCTCTTTCAATATCATTTGACTTACAATATCAACGGATAGGATTTGTCTTAGTTTTGCAATACTTGAGGTGGCATTTTTGTAACTCATTTTAACTTCTGTCAGTATAAGATTACTTGAGAACTTGTGAAAGTGGTAAAGTGTTGAGCAACTTAAAATTTGCCCCCAACTGGTTGGGATTTGTCAGAATAATGTGACTGGATGAGACAAAAGCCCTAGTATCCCCACTCTGTCTCTTTGTGGCAGCATGTAAAATTGTCAGACACTTGTCTTGAGATATGTCCACGATATGGCACAGCTGCTGATGTTTCATGTTAATAAACCACTATCAGCTGTATACTTTGGCTTTTGTTTTAGGAGACAGATGAATGCTGTTAGGGTGTACTCTTCTATGTCCCTGAGTGGTGACAAATGATAAATTCAAACAGCTTTCATTTTACTGCCACCAAGAGTTGCATGGGAAAAGACTGACTGGACTATGAGGTGTAGCTCTGGATTGTGAAGAGGCATTTCTTATGCATAATTATATACCTTGCTTCAAGCTTGATCTTTCTGCTTGATTGGTAATATTTAATAGCTTATTTTCTATAGATTTGTTTGTCACAAGTTTGCCTTCTTCAATTAATTAGATTTAATTCACTCATGTTGCAAAGTGGAGTGCACACCTTTTTGTTTCAAACTTCAAAGCATTAGATCTTCATGCAGTCATCAGTGTTTTTCGATAAAGTTTTGAAAATAACTCTTTTCACCTATTGTTTGTTAGTTTCTTGTTTTGAATAAAAGGGCTCCCATTGTTTGTTTGAATTTTTTAAAACCAATTTGTGCTTGCCAAAACTTAACTAAAAAAAAAGTTAAAAAAAACTGTTTGACTTATTATAAATGTCCACCCTAACCTCCAATGAAACTAGGAAGAAGACGCACCTAGTTACTAACTTGTATTTTTATTCTACTTTATTTGTATAATAAACTTTGTTTCTGTTTCTGCATATTACAATACTGTTTTCCTTATCTTTATTTACTTTCACTGATTTTGTGTAAATTTGTTTCTAATAAAACATAGATAGCTATGGACAAACTGATATGAATTTATGAATTTGAAATAAGTAAATGTTAATGGTATCAAGTTAAATTATATTCGAGTAAGGTTTATATATATTTGGGCATAAAACTAAGAGGCATTTATATTTTTGTTCTCCACACATTTAGTATTTACATGAAAAATTAAGAAAAAGAAAATGCTAGTAAAAACAAATTTTTTTAGAATTAGTCAGCAGGGTAATTTGTGCCATTTGGGGATTTCACATTTTGCCTTTTTATTTGGATGGATTTAGTCTAATTTAGATATGAGTCAGACAACTTTCTATTTTATTTTCAGTTGTTCCTGCATTTTTACAGTTCTGAATTCTTTTCTCTTTAATGTAATTTAACTTGAAAAAAATTAAATTTTACATTCTGTCACTTGAACAATTAATTCACAGAAATTGCATAGCTTTGCACTCTTTGCATCCATTTGACATTGAAAATTTTGGAACACAATGTGTTTATTCCAATCAGCTGAGTTGCAGCACCTGAAAACAGGGACTCAAAATAATGTATTACTCTATTTTAATTGTTGTTTTTCCTGGATGTGTTAGTTCCCTTCCACTTAAAAATTGTTTTTGTTGTTGTTCTAATAACAAAAAATAACCATTAAAAAAAAAACCGAGGAATTCTTATACAGTACATGTATTCACAGTGAGTGCATCAGTTTAGATCAACTTGCAACTGCATACAATTATTGACACTTTTCCACATTTGAATTGTTAAGTTGTTCACTCTTGCCTCAATTATTCACATGGTTCTAGAAAAATGACGTTGTATGTTACAGTATTGTAAGTGTTTAGAGTTTTCTAAACCCAAAATAACTGATTTGGATTAAGAAATAAACAGTTTTAGAAGTAAGAATGTTACTGGATACATATTCAATTTATTACCTCACCTCGGTCACATCTATATATATGCCTTTTTAATGCACAGGCAAAGTAAAATTATAAAAATGGCAATCAAAATGGTGAGCAATACATCTCTCACATACCAACCATCTGTTGATTTCAAATCATTTGTGGACTGTTGTTTACTTAAAACTATTGACAATACAGAAGTTGATTTCAAACAAGTGCCATCCTCTTGCATCACACAAGAACATTTTCTGTTCAAACTTTATTTTTTTGGAATACTATATGATTTATATCAATACATTGCATGTAAAATTAAATTATATCACAGATAAACGCAACTCCCACTTCTCTCTTTTTTTTTCAAAAGAGAGATATAAATGATTTACTCAAATATACAATTTGAACAATATAAAAATGGCGAAAAGCAATACTGCTTAGCTACTTCACAATTCAGTGATTCTGCTTGATTAAATATCATTAAAGGTCTATATTTTTTACATTGAAAAATGGACATGGATTATTTGAGAATTCTCAACACGGGACACCCATTTGAGTGCAAACAAACTGGATCAAAATAATAACACTGTGTGCACTGCACTTCAAAAGTATGATAAATGAAATAGAGTAACATATGCTATTTAAATAATTTGGAAGAATGAAGTATAATTTTGTTTCTGCCTCTGCATACTCATGCATGGAATGACAAGAAACTGAATATTGTATTCTTTGACATTTTACATCAGCAGAGTTACAATATTCAAAATGAATTCATAATCAGATCTTTAAGTGGAAATGTCTATTAATAATAATTATGTTTGAAATAATATAAGGTTTGCTTTAACCATCAAAAGGTTTCAGCTGTAACTCAAACTCGTTTGATGCAAACGTCTTATTTCAAATGGTGCGACTAATTTTTGTCAGACAAACAAAACTGTATGATCTGTCTGAGCATTTTGCCATACCGGGATATAACTTATTCAAGTAAGAGTTAATATTGACTAAAATAAAAACAATTAATAATAGTATTTATTTGAACATAGCCTAGATTAGTAAAATTCAAAATATAAAATAGGACTAATTTGACTTGGCATTATCACCTTTTCATTTTGCTATATTTATATAATTTTGTAGACTAGTTGAATGATCATTGTCATTATAAAGGAAAACTAGAAAGAAGATTGAATCTGGAAAAAAAAAAACGAACTTGCAAGTAGAGAAATGCTTTTTTACTCTTCGAATATTTTTTTTAATTATCAATTGTTCTATTTTCAAAGAGCAAAAGCATCTCCTATTATCTGTTTATAGAATTTGGAAACGGTGTGTAATGTTGACAATTAACATTTCAGGAAAATGCATTGATCTGAAAGCTAGTGCTTTCATTACAATTGATTTGGTATGAACGATATTCAACTTATTTGGACTGGTTGAGAGACAAACTTCCTTCCAAAATGAAACTTTTAAATCCTTTGTAGAAAAAAACATATTCTTTCTTGTGTAACATCATAATCCATAGATGCTTTGTTTTTCCTAATTCTTCATATATTGTGACATTTATGGTCCTTATAAGCTCAACATTTCAGTTTACAAAACATTCAATGACACAATATTTTCTTCAATATGGGAACATATTTTTCCTAAAATAATTTTTTACAAAACATAGTTCTTCTATAGAACACAATGCTTTAATCAATATAGAAATTAAAGGGCTCATCCTTGTTGACTTTGAGTTCTGGAGGTTTAGGCTGAGGAGTCTCAGCAATTGGGTAGCAGTGAAGCATTTGCCATACACTGGGGCCGCCTGTGTCTACCTTGACTTTCTTGTTCTTCTCGTGTCGCAGTCTAAACAAAGAAATACAAAACTCAAAGGTTTATCTCCTGTACTGGCAAGCATTGTTAATAAGGGTTTCAAAATACAGTTTTGACAGAGGATTATTATGATGGTAAAAATCTTGCTGTATGGTGTAAAATTACTATGTCCATCTTTTTCAATTGTATCAAAAGTGATTTGAGAGTTTTATAAGTTTGTGAAAAATGAACAGGTTGAGTGTAACAAGTTGAACAAGCAAAATAGGTTGTTATCAATAAGGTTTAAGTTACACCCAGTTAAAAATCACTTTAATCTAAATTTACAAATTAGAAAATCTGTTTAACTGAAGATGTTGAAAGTATCACCCTTGAACTAACATATTTATAGCACAGAAAGGTAATGGATATTTTGTTTGCACTTGAGCAGCATGCTACTCGTGAGCATAATTATTCTGCCAGATTGTTTCACACAATTATTTTGGATAATCCTGCATGTTCCTATTTGCCAGAAATGAAATAATAACATTAAAAAAGAAAAAAAAGAACAATTTTACCTCTTTCCTGTTCCTCTGTCAAAAGGTCTGTCTGCAAGCATTGCTTTTATCATATTGTCATCAACAACATATGTCTGCTTATTGGTGAAAGTCACTTGAGGGGACAGGCTTCTCACACTCTGTAACAAGAAAAAATACTTTTGACTTTTAGTTCAATTTTCAATGGTTTAAACACACAACACATAAAAATTGGCATTTTGAAAAGTTTTCGCTCAAGATTGTCTAGAAGTTTTGCTTTTGTGGAATACCATTTCAAAATAGCCTTATGCAGAAGATTAAAAAAAAGTATGATTTTATACAAACTGTGAGAAATTAATGAAATGAAACATAGTTTGCAAAGGCACTTAAAAAGCAATGATGAAGATAGTTATATTAACATTTCAATTGAAACTGCTTCTGAATTGTTTTGTATCTTTTTAAATGTTATCATCCTCACTAATAATGTGCATTTCTTTTTATTTTCAAAGTAAAACCGAAGATGTATGCCTTTCACAGTAATCATCAGTACAGTAATTATAAGTCTCTTTTAATGTTTTATGCATATTTGGATATTCTTCAAAGTAGATATTATATTATTTCATGAAGAAATGGAGCTTTTTTTAACTTTTTAAAGTTTCATATCAACAAAAGTAACAAGTGAAAACACAGTTTAAGACCAATAAGCTAATATATACTCCTCATCCATACAGTTCAAAGTTTATAACTAATAAACCTTGTCTTCGTCATCTTTTCGGGCAGAGTCCTGATGAATCACATCCATTGTTGTTTGCTTTTCAAGCAATACAGGATGTGTAGGTAGACTAGCTGGATCAACCAGCACATCGTAGGGCACCATGGGATGCTGAAATGTACTTGGGTTATGCAGGTCCCACTGCTCTGGCTGCCCCAAAGTGCCTGGAAAGGTTAACACATAATCATATAACATGTATATTAATAATAATAATAAAAAATAATAACAACAACAACAACAACAATAATAATAATAATAATAATACAGAATAATTTTTTTTTCTATGAATTGTAAATAGCAATATGGATTCAGACCTCGTGCAAATTACATTATACTTTGACATTTATACATTTTGTTTTGAGTCTAAGTCTGTATTGGCTAGAGCTCTATAGAGACATTCTTCTTCTTCTTCTTCTTCTTCTTCTTCTTCTTCTTCTTCTTCTTCTTCTTCTTCTTCTTCTTCTTCTTCTTCTTCTTCTTCTTCTTCTTCTTGAAAAAAAATTATTATATCAGAATAATTTTTTTTCTTCTCAAAAGAAATATCTGGAATAGGCTGAGATAGGGAGGAAAGTTTTTTTAGCTTAAGTTGCCAAACAAAAATTGCGTACCAACATAATGTCCCTCTGTGGTCCATAACCGAACTGTACAATCATTGGAAGCGGTAAGTAAAACATTGCTGGATTCAACCAAATCCATGCTAGAAATAGTCTCGACATGTCCACGCCAGGATCTTATCACTGTGGATTAGAATGAAGAAATATCCTTGATTTCCATATTTGAGAAGTCTAAATTCAAAGATGAAAAAAAAATTGAACAAAGACCCTTCATAGTACTTTTAATGTGCTAAATCTTTATCAAGTACATTTAAATTCATGAAACGTTTTTTTTAATTCAACATTAAGAATGTTGGAATAAATAAAGATTTTAACTGCTCTTGTTATTATGTCATAATTGTTTATCTGCTCTCATTTGTGTGTGTGTAAACTATCTGTAATAGGATTTGAGTTGGGTTTTTTTTAATATAGCTATTTCTATTAGTTTGTAAATTAAAATAAAAACAGTTATGGATTTAGTGATTTTAAAACTACACACAAATGTAAGACACACTCTCCTATTATTTTGTATTCTCTATAAATATTTAAGATGGTAATACATATGTTTGTGAATTATAGGTTTTTAAATCAGATAATATCAAGGATTTTGGTCAATGTGCAAATATTTATTAAGCTTGCCATTAAAGCCTATTTTCATATAAAAACCCATCCCTACTCACAGTCTGGGGCGTGTGAAGCTGGTTTGGTCAGGCAGTAACTGGCAATGTCCCAGACATAGATGAAGCCAAAACTGTCACTACTGTACATGACAGAGTTGTTACTGTTGCTCACAAGACAGCTTACCATTCCACCCTTCATCTTTGACTGATAAGGATGAAAGCAAGAAAACCAGTTAACAAATTTGATCTTTAGAAACGATGTATTAATTTGGTTCATGCATGTCAAAGTTGTAGTAATGTATATTTTAACGTTGTATTGAGTAACTTCTATCTGATAGATATTCCACCCCATTGAAAATAGTGACATAAATAGGATAAGAACCACAAACAATTTATTGGATGTTAGTTCTATACATGATTGTAGAGAAGGATTCCTTTTCATCCTCTGCATTCAAACAGAATTGCTACTAATCATTTGAACCATTTTTTAAAGTTTTGGGTAGGTTTTGACTTCTTCTCTTTTTAGTAATCATAATTAAAAAAATACAATCAATTTAAATTAATGAACAAATAAGATTTAAATTGTTTAATAATATTAGTTCCAAATTAAATTTCATATACATCATTAGTGTGGATGAATTTTCAAATCATGTGAATACTCATTACTTATATTACTCATATAGACATGTAAGGGCGTATATATATGCAAAAAAAACAAAACAACTATTACACAGAGTTCTGTCCTTCAATCTTTAGTACTCACCCCCTCAAATTGGGCCATGAGACTTCCACCTTGAAAGACATTCCACACGTGAATATGAGCTCTTGGCCCACTAGCTACCAAGGTGCCTGCATCTTTTTTGTAGGCTCGAGTATGTAGAAACATCAATTTAGCAATGCTTAAATCACCATCCACTGTTGATTCATGAAATATAATTTTTTGTTAAATTAAACATGTTTTTATTCAAGAACCTCTTATTAGGAATAAACTTTTTCTATCTTAAGATTGTTCTTAATAATTAACTGAGTCAAGTTGTTTTCAGATATATTGTTATCTTTGCTCTTTTAAAAAATATAATTTCACACATACATAGTTTGATTAACAAGTAAAAGATTATGATAATATCTGAACTATTTGGAAGGATAATGAATTTGTTTTGAAATTTAAAAAAAAACCCAGTTAGGACAGACCTCATGCTCAAATACGTCTGATTAACATTAAAACTTTTTCTTAAGTAAGTGATAAGAGCCGAAAAGGTAGAACATATTTTAATAATACAAAAAGGCATTGAATATGAAATCAATAGAAAAAAAAGAAAAAGAAACAAATAAAGGCAAACAATCACATAAAAACATACAAACACTGATACAGTTTTCCTCGTTACCTATCAGAATTGTTGGTAATAAATAATGTTCTGCATTTGTCAAATGGTACTAGCAGGATTGGTCCTCATTCAATACAATGTTCTGCATTTGTTAAATGATACTAGCACAATTGGTCCTGATAGCTAGGTGGATTGAGATGACAGAATATTTAACACGTTGTTCTTCACTTGTCAGATGATATCAAGAGGATTGGTTCTAATTTAACACAATATTCTGCATTTGTGGAAAGATACTAACATGATTGGTCCTGATAGCCAGGAGGAGCAGGTGGGTTGAGATGACAGAAGATGTGCCCAGAGACCATGTTCGTGTGTTATTGGAGCGGTAGTATTGACCGGCACCGGTTGTCCAATCCGTTCGTAACTCGTTGTCGATTTTGTAGGAGGAACACTGGTAGAGAGATCAACACACAAGTAAGAAAAGAGAAGGAAAATGTATGATTTTATTTGTATATTGCTTAATCTTTCTTATTATACAGAATGTTAAAAAAAAGGACTTAGAGGTAATTAAAAAAAAATCAAACTATTTAATATAAAGTCCTATTCCATATGAAAAAGGAGTGTGAGTTTGTCTGCTTGTTCTAAAAACAACAACAACAACAACAGTTGAATGTGCTGAATTATACCTGATAGTTTCAATATTTCAAATAGGACCAATCATAACTAACAAATTAATTAGAGTTTAAAAAAAACAACAATTGACTCAGGTCTATAAAATCTAATTAATTAGCATATCTATGGAAAATTCAATAACTTTATATCTGAGTATGTAACATTTAACACATGCGTTAAAAGAGAAGACATGAATATTAATTATGGCTCATTCACTGTAAAAATATAAAAATTGTTGATAAAATGACTGGAATAAAAATTATAATATTGGTTTAAATCAATAACAACTGACAGTTTCAAAAAGGCTAAAACCTAATTCAAAATACAAAGAGTTTGATTGCTCCAATTAGAGTCAAAATTGCTTTGAAAATTTAATTAAAATAAGAGAGATTTTTTAAATGAATGAAATCTTTTAGAATATTTTATTCATCTTACCACATCATCATGCCAATAAGGTGTAGGATGTTGAACATGGTGTATGTTGTTATCATTGAGAGAGTCATAGTAAATGTTGATACGTCTATCCCATCCTACTGAGATAACATACCTTTAAAAATATATAAAGGGGAAATGAATAGTGATTGTAATAGAAATGAAAAAAATATTTCTCTGATATTATTTTTTATTCAGACGACTTTTTTTATCTTATTTTTAA
Source organism: Elysia chlorotica (assembly GCA_003991915.1). Taxonomy (NCBI): domain Eukaryota; kingdom Metazoa; phylum Mollusca; class Gastropoda; family Plakobranchidae; genus Elysia; species Elysia chlorotica. The sequence continues at coordinate 576,333 of RQTK01000063.1, read as the reverse complement.
TGTCTGGTAGGCTAAAGAGAAAATGGAGTCAATTGAATAAGACTAAAAGCACTTGTAGATAAATTGTTTAATAAGGTATTTCAAATATTAAGTTTCAAAAAATCAGAGTGAAAAAAGAAAATGAACCTTCTCTTTGATACTAAAACAGTAAAAGTTCACTTTGATTTCCTTCCACAACGACTTTTAATGTTTAGTTTAAAATTAAAGAGTCAATGTTATAGAATGATAAAAGTACTGTATGAAATTATATTCTTTTAAGGTAGGGTTATAATATGAGACAGCCAAAAGTGAAAGACGCTACAAGGATGAGACTCATATTATAAGATATTCAAAACTTTTGGTGCAAAACAGTCAGATTATAGTCTATCTCTTTGCCATTTCTTTCAATGTTACATTTGATGTAGAAAAATATTATTTTTGGAAAAGTAGGAGGTTACCTATTTTTGTTCATCTCAATGTATGTAACATCACAAATTTCATCACAACAAGCTTCTGAAATAGGGAAAAAAAGCAAAAATTGTAAGAGGCAAAGAAAATAAATTATAGGATAATAAAAATGATATTTTTTAAAAGTATCAAATGGTTGTGATCAAAATCATAAACATATACGAGTGTAGCAAATATTTCTAAAGCATTGCATACAATATTGTATTTTTCAAGTTATTGAATAACTTACCAGAATTTTTCTTTGACTTCTTTTTGAGAACACGAAGACAATGCCCATTATTGTAGTTCCAGATCCTAAGAATTCCATCTCTGCCTCCGGTTATGAGTCTGAAAATATCATGATGTAAATTAAAATATTATTTTTGTTATTATTATTTTTATTTTTATTCTTAAATAATTTACATCATGATATTTTCAGACTCATAACCGGAGGCAGAGATGGAATTCTTAGGATCTGGAACTACAATAATGGGCATTGTCTTCGTGTTCTCAAAAAGAAGTCAAAGAAAAGATGCTCATGATGAAGAAGCTATAACCTGCATGACTTTTGACAACACTGGCAGACGGTGTGTTTACTTAACAATTTGAAATATTGAATAAAACTTTTTGCAAAATTTAAACCTTTACTACAAAATGAAAAACCTGGTTCAAAAACTTGTCAGAATCATTGAAGTATATAATTATGCATCTCACTGTGTCTCTCAGTGGGTTGTTCAATTTCCTTTTTAAATTATTATTGAAATATTATAATTATTATTATTATTATTATTATTACTATCACCATATTCAAATATGGCAGCACCTGTCTCAAAATCCCACAACTTTATTACCTGAAAAAATTGACATACAAGAAAAGTAATGACAGGCCTTATCATAATGATAACAATAAATAAAATTCTTGTAGCAAATGTAAAAGAAGTAAGAGAAAAAAAATGTATAAATTATGACAAAAGAGTAAAAGCAATAGCAAGGTTTATATGATGTTCCACTGATTCATTATTGTCTCAGTTTTTTTTTAATTTGTATTTTTTTTTTTTTGCTATTTGGTGATAACTATAATGAGAATGAGTGTAAAAATATGAACAATGCATTTGAGAGCTGGATGAAAAGTTGATGTCAGTAATTCTGTACGTTTTAGTGGGACAAACAAAGAAAAAAAATTCTTACGGATCCATTGCAGCATGTGATGACTTGCTTGAACTCTGGGTTGTATTTACAGCACGTCACAGGCTCTTTGTGGGTAACAACCATATCAGCATTCAGCAGCGTCCTATTTGTAAATAAAATATGAATGCATGTTATAGAGTTCCCTTTCTTTATGTGGGGTTTCATCATGCTAAAATACATTACTTAGGTCATGTATATTTAATTACAAATTAAGAGATTTTATTCCATGTGAAATACATCAAAATTAAGTATCAATATGAACAAATCTTTAAACAATAATTTGCAAAAGAAAGTTCTTTTTAAGTATTGCTTCGCATCCATAAAATACAGGCACCCTTTCACACTCTATAATAACAAACATAAAGGTGATCATAAATAACTCCCTTTGTTTCACTCCTTTTTTGTCTTTTTAAACATTTAGCTGCCAAGAAAAACCATTGCCAATAAAGATTCTCATGGCTCACTGGAGCTTCTTTGGTCAAATCCTACAAAGAGACAAGGAGCAACAAGAGCCTATAATTATCCTGCACAGAAAAAAAATGAATAGGTCGACATAAAACAGTCCTGCCATTGATGCTAAACAGAGATCTTGCACTGATATAATATCCAATTTCACTAAACTCGGATGATCTACTGACTAAAGTCACAGAAATAGTAGGCCTACATGACAGATAGAAATGGAGAGAGTTTACATCAGGGATTGAGAAAGCTGTCAAAGAGTCACAGGTGAAGAACGAACTTGGACGCGCAACAGCCAAGATTCTAAATCTACGTCATTAAACATTATTGTACCACTTACTTATGCCTAAGGTTAAGCACAGCCATCTGATCTGTGGCAACAGCAAGAGATCTGGAAATGGACGAGTAGTGAATAGCCTGGAGATCCCCACGGATTTTGTGGCTTTTGGGTCTGATTGTAAGAAGGCACGTTTGGTCTTGGATATCCCATACCTGTTATAGAAAAAAAAGCTACAGTTGCAGGATGTAAAAAATTGAAATGTAATGGAAAAAATGATAAAACATGTCTCACAATAAATGAAAAGAATTCGGACAGTCATTAACATTTTAGATTTTGTTCTGAATTTCTTTTCTTTAGGCTTGTATTCCTTTAAATCAATAGAAATGTTAGTGCAAAAGTTATAACTGTTAATAAACAACATTTTTAAGTTCATAAAGGCCTCATATAGTAAAAGAAAAACTATTGTTTAAAGACTTTATACCTTGATGCATCTGTCAGTAGAAATACTGAAGATACGATTGTCTTGGTCAGCAATGAAGAGATAAAATATTGGCGCTGCATGGCCTCTGAGCATAGCTGTGGGTTTTCTGCACAGAAGAGGAAAATAAAGAAAACAAATAAGAAAACATGAAAACATTCCCTATTTCCTAACAAAATGGCCATCTTGAATTAGTCGCTTTGATTGTTAGATTTTTTAAATTCATTTTTACTTACTAGTTACATCTGCACAGAATAATTATTTGGTCAGCCACAATAAAAAAAAAAAGATCAGTACAGACTTTGCAAGCCACAGGATAAAAAAAGTCATATTGGCTCTTGTTTAGCCTAATAAAATAATCTAGAATAACCACAAAGACACATTTTATTGAAAAAACTTACCCACACACATAAGGATTCCAAAGTCGAATAATTCTGTCCATCCCTGAAAGAGAAACATCAGATTTAAACTGTGATTTAGGTCTAATACATATTTCTGACGCTGTCAAATAAGTTCTTTTTTTTTCCATAACGCAATAGTAAGCAAACTAATTTTTTGAAAATATGAATTATCAATGCTTTGTTCTTTGGGGGTTTCAGGATAAATACTTTCTTCAATCATCAAGTTCAAATTAGGAAAAGACAAGTTTGGGAGATTGGACCTGAGAATTCAAGTTACCTCCAGTGACAATAATGGTCTTTGATTTAGAAAAGTCAAAAACTTTGACACCCTTGTAGACTTTGAACACAGTCTCATCTGCATCTAGTCTTGTCTTTGGTTGATTGTATGAGTATTTTTGTCTGGAGCGCTCATTGCTGGTGTTCATATCTTTTATCTCCTTAAGCTGTTGCTCCACATGTGTGCTGCCAATAGTTGAACCTATAAATGTATACAAACTTGTTAAAAAATAATTTCTGGCGAATCTCTTTTTGAGAAAGACTTATTGAATTGATTTAAGAACAGAATAAACTCATTCGTTCAAAATAACTTAATAACAATGAAGACTATTAAGAAAATTTCTTTTTCAATTTATTTTTTATTTGATCCCTCCATTTGGCCCGAAAAGTCATTTTAGAGAATTCAAGCAGTAAATTTAAACATATAAATAAGAAGACTAATTTGGCTCCAGATAAATTTTTTGAAAAATTCATAAAAATTTTTTTGTAAGACTGAACATGTTTTAAGGAAATATGATTCCTTTTCTTGTTGCATATTGTGCCAATATCAAGTTTGTGTAACTCAGGCCACTATGACGTGCTTAAATTCGAAACATTAGGAAAATTTATGAATAATTCTTTAGCTTACCAATAACTAGTGCTGTGTCAGAATTGTTTGAACAGGAAATGACTTGGCCTATCTCATGATAGTACTTAATCTGTGGATAAAATAAAATATTTAACTTAATACCGCTGAGTATATTAATGTTATTCTAATAACCGTCATTATTATTATTATTATTATTATTATTATTATTATTATTATTATTATTATTATTATTATTATTATATTATTATTATTGTTTTATTGTTCTTTATTATTATTGTAATTGTCATTATGGGTCACATAGTTTGCTATTTTCTAACCAAAGCTCAATCATTTCAAAGCATAGATTTGCCATATTCCTCTCACTAAATTATAATACTTTGAAATACAGCTATTTTCAATTTCACAATAATAAAATATTTTTTTAAAGTAAATAAAGCTTTTCCTGGGAATCAAAAGTTGTTTAATTAACTGTTTGTTAGATATTCATTACTTTTGATTTGAAAGAATCCAAGTTATTCCAACATCTTTTCCTTTTTTGTTCCTCATTTTGTTGCTCATGATAAAAGTTCTAATATTGCACATACCTGGCCCACCCAGTCATCATGGACTTGCCAGCGGATGAACTTAACATTGCTGTGGTTGATGACATGGTCCAGTGTTACCGTTGGAATCCAACCATCAGGAATAATCATCTTTTTCCACGTCCTGGGAGAATGTTGAAGGTTTAACTTACACAATCAGTTTCTATTTATAGTTGTATACAAAATATTTCGATCATGGAAAGAAAATAAAAGCATCTTCAATTAAGATGATTTCTAGTACATAGACTACTATCTAGTTATATTATATAAGTGTAAGCAATAATCACTTAAACAATGTGTTGAAAGATAAGCTAAGTACAGATATAATGCTTAACAACATTCTTTTTCCCAAATAAAAATAAAACTTTAATATGCAACAAGAGAGGCTATACTCCATAGTATTCTATATCCATACCTGAGACATTCTCCAGCTGATTTGATGACCAGAATATTGACACACCCCATGCTGTCTCCATAAAGAATCAAACATTCATCATGACCTGTTGAGCTGAGAATGATAGCAAAAATAATTGATATGTTTCTTTTAAAAAAAAGTTCACATTTGAAACAAAACATGGATGATTGCATTTTTTTTAACCCTTTATACTTGTGACTATTTTTTCTAATGTTATCTCATTTTATCAATGTCTTCTATTCAATAGAACATATTCAACTAAAAGGATTTAATTATTTCATGATAATTTGGTACTATTTGGTACAAATATCTTTAAGAGTAAGTAAGAATTCTAGGGAAAAAATCCCACCCAGTCATCATGGACTTGCCAGCGGATGAACTTAACATTGCTGTGGTTGATGACATGGTCCAGTGTTACCGTTGGAATCCAACCATCAGGAATAATCATCTTTTTCCACGTCCTGGGAGAATGTTGAAGGTTTAACTTACACAATCAGTTTCTATTTATAGTTGTATAGGCCCTACACATCTTGAGATTAATCCAGTTTTTAGGCATTTATAAGGTCCTTGACATATTTTGCAACGTCCCCATGAACAAAATATTTCGATCATGGAAATAAAATAAGAGCATGTTCAATTAAGATGCTTTTTAGTACATAGACTACTATCTAGTTATATTATATATAAGTGTAAGCAATAATCACTTGAACAATGGGTTGATAAGCCAAGTACAGATATAATGCTTAACAACATTCTTTTTCTCAATTAGAAATAAAACATTAATATGCAACAAGAGAGGATATATTCCATAGTATTAAACATACCTGAGACATTCTCCAGCTGATTTGATGACCAGAATATTGACACACCCCATGCTGTCTCCATAAAGAATCAAACATTCGTCATGACCTGTTGAGCTGAGAATGATAGCAAAAATAATTTATATATTTCTTTAAAAAGGTACACAACACATTTGAAACAAAACATGGTTGATTGCATAATTTTTTTTCAACCCTCTATACTTGTGACTATTTTTTTCTAATGTTTTCTCATTTTATCAATTTCTTCTAGTCAAAAGATTATAATTATTTAACTGAAAGGATTTAATTATATTATGATAATTTGGTAATATATGATACAAACATCTTTAAGAGTAAGAATTGTAGGAAAGCAAATTTTTGAGACAAAATCTCTTATAAACTTTATTTGGCCTATCAGAGGTAAACAATAAGGTATGAAAAAATTAGAATCACCCTGCAGTACCTGTAATCTAGTTTTAGAGGCACAGTCTCAAGACCACTTATCTGACAATAAGGGTCAAAGGATGATAGCTCAAAGAACTGTATCTCTCGGTCCCTTCACATAAAGAGATAAGAAAATCAGTTAATCTTCAATGAAAAAAAACAAGTCTAAAAATTGATTAGGTTATTGTGATTCCATCCATTCTGTCAAATTGTCAAAAATTATTTCATCTGGAAAAATGATCTTCTCAAAATGTAAACATTTTTATCCCAAAGGCATTGTGGTACTCTCATTGGCATTTTTTGTGTTCGTTTGTAGTTGATTTTTTATTATAGAGAAATATTATGATATATAAAGCACTGTGGACAGTGGTCAAATTATTAAACCATTTTTAATCCCCATTTCAAAATTTTCAAGATTACACATACACATCATAGGCAAGGTAAAGACTTACCCAGTTCCAACAATGAGCTTGTTGAAATGAGGCATAAGGCAAAAATCTGTGATCCATTTGGGTTTGGTGCGATTACTCATTTCTTGATTCTGAGGAAAAAATTATGTGAATGAAAATTACAAAGTTTACTCTATCAAACTTGATGATGTGTATTCACAAGAATTTTAACAGTTCTCCTATTTTACCTTTTTGTGTAAATTGTTTCTCATTTCTTATTTTCATTCAATCATCTTTTATTCCAAAACAAATGAAATTCATAACACCATTTCTTTGCATTTATCACTTTGTTTATTTAGTATCAACTTTTACTAGTCGAGAAAACTAATATCTGCAAAACATTTTTTTTCTAATTAACAACAGGTTTAATCAAATACTATTTTTAGGCATCAAAAAGTTCTCTGCATTTTCATCTTTCAAGCTACAACAGTTACTGCTGATTAAAAACCGCACCAGATATCTATATTGGTGAAGCACTGGAATATCAGCTACATGGTCCTGGGTTCAGTCTAACATTGGATGTATTAATGGTACACTTATCTCCCATTCTTTAAATCTTAATTCTTTTCCTTTAATTAAGAAAGGCTGTCCAAGGCAAGACAAAAGTAATCATAGAAACAAAAAGAACGCACCACAACAGTTCGTGTTCGCTTGAGCTCTGTGCTAGGTGACCAGAATGTGACTGTTCCCTCATGACTGCAGGCGATGAAAGTTCCATCTGCTGTATCAATAATACGCAACACAGGATCTCGATGAGGAATGTTCTCTATTTTTGCAGGCAGATGGAAGGCAACTTCCTGTACAACAAAAGGGAAAGATGAAAGAGGTTTAACAATCTACAAAAAAAACGAAGCCAAAAAGTTAGTATGGATATTTGCAAATAAAAAAAAATAAAATTAAGAGTGGATGTTGTAATACTAATAATAGCAAAAAAGTTGTGGTTTAGTTGTATTTGTATGTATACATTAGCTATGACCTAACACACACAAAAACTTGGGAAATATCTTGTAGAAATAATAATAAAGGTAGCTGTAATAGAAAGATGGTGTTAGTACTGTTAGCAGAAACCTTAGTAGCAGCAGAAGCAAGAGTACCAGTAGTAGTAGTTGTAATAGTAATAGTAGTAGTAGTAGTAGTAGTAGTAGTAGTAGTAGTAGTAGTAGTAGTAGTAGTAGTAGTAGTAGTAGTAGTAGTAGTAGTAGTAGTAGTAGTAGTAGTAGTAGTAGTAGTAGTAGTAGTAGTAGTAGTAGTAGTAGTAGCAGTAGTAGTAGTAGTAGTAGTAGTAGTAGTAGTAGTAGTAGTAGTAGTAGTAGTAGTAGTAGCAGCAGCAGTAGTAGTAGTAAATGAAGCTGTAGTGGTGGTAGTATAAGTAGTGGTAGCCGTAGTCATGGTAAAACTAGTGGACCAGCTTGGTTGTAACTGTTTAATAGACTTCTTTAGTATACTACAATGATGTTTGAAGCAAGTACAATTTAACATTAACCAATAAGAGAAACATATTTTCAAGGTCTCTCCACCAAGGACAAATATAAACTCGAGAACAATGAGCAGTGGTCAACTGCTAGTTCGCAACAACAACAACAAAAAACCACCACAACATAATCTCATGTCGATAATGTTAAGAAGTTAACTTACCTTAGCCCGCAAATACGAATCCTCTTTCTCAGCATACTCGAGCTGCATGTATGTGCAGAACTCGTCCCAGTTGATTGTACCCTCCGAGGACCAGTCGATTTTCATGAAAAGGGAGTCGATTTGGGCTTCCTGTTGTGACAAAAAAGAATGAAAATTAACAGAAATATTATTAAACTTGTTACGTTACTGCGAAGTTTATTGTTGTGCTATCCTCCATTTCTAGAACTTAGAACTTTCACCCCCCCCCCTCCCAACCCTTCTCTCTAAGTTTGAACTAAAACTCGTTATAAATCTGTAAAAGGTTACACATAGTTAACAATTTTTTTTAAATTTTGTGTACAAAATTGCAATATGGTCTCCAAAACTAATGCTCGTAGTTAAAGTATAAGATCTCTAATTATTTATAAATAGAGTGCTTACTATATCAACTATCATACAATTAGCGAGATTTTAAACGGGCCAAGCTTTTTCTTGGAGAAAAACAAAACTTAAATAGATAATAGATGCCTGAAGTTATATGGTGCGGATCATAAATAAAGATTCTTGTTTTTAAGTTTCATATGTAAAAGATAGCCTACTTGCCCATCTAAAAACGTGCAATTATTTCCGAACTTTCATTTTTTTTCTACTATCAAGTAGAGAACTACGGTACTATACACGATATTTTCACTTATCTTATTAAAATAAAAAAAAGTTTGAGTTTGAATTAGTTGCTTAATGTCCATCGCCAGAATTACAAAGACTTTATTGCGGAAGGGTCCCAAGACTAACGTCTGACAAAATCGCGTATTTTGCTGTAAACAGCATTATCTGGAGTTGATGTCATACCTTGCTAGCGCTGAGACGAAGCCGATCGGTCAGGAGACGTTTGAACTCTTCCAAATCGAGACTGCCCGATCTGTTTACATCAGCTGAGGCGAATGCTTTCTTCAGTTCCTCCAAGGTGTCAATGTTGATCTTTTCCTCGATCTTCATTTAAAAAGTTTCAAATGTAGAAATTAATAAAAATAACAAATAAACATAACAAAATGAAGAAATTTTAAATATAAAAAATGTAGTCTAATTTTAACAAGATTGTATATTGTTGCGGTTTTTCTTGTGTGTTTAAAAAAAACAAACGAATATTGTGCTTATTGAAAAAAAAAACCCAGGAACTATTGAAACTTGTTCTTGAAAAGACAATTAAGTTTCCATACAGCATTACATCAAAATCTTTGCAGTAATGATGAATAAACGTATTAACAAAAACTTCGGTTTTAAACTATGATTTAAAAAAAAACCCACATACACAGACAATAACAGAAAGAAGCGATGGGAACATATTCCTATCTTTTTTTTTTAATACGTTTACAGAAATTGTGAAAGAGGGTCAGAGAAAAGAGTAACACAAATAGCAAAGGGTACATTTTTGGACAAGCGAGTAAAAATATATAAATAGATAGTGCGCATGCAAAATAAACTGATGATTTGTCATTAGGAGAAAAATAAATTGACATTCATTTAAGGTGCACAACATTTTAAAGAATACAATAATGAGTAAATTAAATAATCACCAATTGAAGGCAGTTGCGAACAGCCGATGCTATAATCTTGAACTTCATCTTTGATTTAATGTATAAGGCATAGATTCACTCGTCGAATAAGATTAATGTTGGATATAATTCTATAGTTAGAATACACAAAATATCTTATTATTGTATCTTACTGATTGGCATATAGTCTTAGAAGTATCTTAAAATATCACAATGCACTTGTCGTAATTTTAAAATACTTTAAACCTTTACATAAAAAAAGAGAATAAATAAATGTGAAATAGCTAGTGAAAGGTACATTTATCGTGAACATGAAAAGCCCGAAAGATACGCGCTTAAATCATGCAACAACAAAAAAGGTTGTGACTAATGTAGGCTACATTTTGGGGGTGTTTGTTCTTGTCTTGAAATGGAACGGAAGAAATAGAAAGTCAAGAAAAAACAATGCTTAACATGATGAGAATTAGTCGGTCTAGTAAGGTGCAATACCGAACATATAGTGCAATGCATTTCGAATCAATTCCACCATATACATTAGGTACATATCTACAACAATGAAAAAAAATGAAACCGGAAGCAGACCATTAACGAACGACAAACGTGACTTGAGCAGAAGCAAATACAAGTAACTTTACTGAAAGAAGTGGCTGCTATTGACGTACAACTGAATCCTTTTCGAATGGCCAAACAAATAATCTTAACAAATAATCTTTGCGACAAATTTGCCTCGCTCAAGCAAAACTCAAAAATGGGTCCGGGTATGAACAGCACACTTTGTCTGAATACGTTTTTGTTCTCTCGACGAAAGATTGGGTTTACTTTATTTCAGTCAATTTATTAATGGCTGTGTAAACTAAGTCAGGCATTGTTATGTACGCGCTGTGAACTTTTGGCTATCCGTTCAAGAAAAGAAAATGTTAAAGCAAACATAAACTTGATATTTCAGGTAAACTACCTGTAATCAACAATTCAATTAAAATTATTTTAAATACTCAATCGAATACCATTAGGTAGAAAATAAAATAAATGTAACACAACAGTGTGTCGCACGAAAGAACAATGGATAGGTAGGAAAATAAAACAAGTGTAACACAACAATGTATCGGACGAAAGGACAATGGATAATATTATTACTATAATAACCATTATTTATATCACTCATTTACGAGTATTAACGAAATCCTCTTTTCCACAAAATATCATGCAAGATAACTATTTTCTACCTATACGAGTATGCATAGTATAAACTATCGAAGCTTCTGATATTACAAACAAGAAATCCGAGATCGCAAAACTGACAATGAACAACGGGCCAGTTTATGGCAGGGCAGCAGTTCTATTATAACCATAACCGCACGGTCATAAAACCAAACTATTTAGTGATAAATAACCATTGTTACCTGGTTCGAATTATGGTGTTTTAAGAACCGAGATTTATCTCCGTTTTTCGGAGCTCATAAAAAGCTGATGGAATTCGGTGACTCCTAAATTACTGATACTAGGCCTAGATATTATTTCATAGATTCTAAAGGTGTTGTTACACAATAAGGTGTAAAGAAGGGTACCGTCTACCATAATTGGATAAACTTCCTGTCTTGGAGAGGATGATTTAAAGACTGGAGATTTTCGTTATCTTCTTTTTAGTGTCCTTGAAAGTACAGATAAAGTATGTAAACAAAAGCGAGGAAAAACAAGATTATAACGATCCCTCAAAACGTAAGATAATAAAATCTTAGGAACCAAACAGGTGATTTCTTCAACTCAATATAAAACAAATGTATGATTTATAATAGCATTGTGCCTATTGATTATGGATAAAGAGAGTGATGGGATAACTAAATAAGTCAAAGCAACCCTGCTTCTTGTGTGATTTTGAGTGTAATAATAGGCCTAAGCATATCTTTGCTACGTTATTTTTTATTCTTTGATTTTGTTTGTTTGTTTGTTGTTGTTGTTGTTATTGTTGTTGTTGTTGTTCTTGTTGTTGTTAAAGCAACCCCGCTTCTTGTGTGATTTTGAGTGTAGTAATATATGTTTGCTAGGTCATCGTTAGTTTCTTTGCTTTTGGTTGTTGTTATTTTTGTTGTTGTTTTAAATATGAAGTCGGCTCAAACGATATAACTCAAATAGGGTGATATCCAATTAAGTGAAAAGAGAGAACGTCAACATTCCTAATGGATTTAAAACTTTTCAGATAATAGCGGTATAATGCAGTTCAGCTGATTTTTTTTTATTACGAATGAGATTTTGCACAAAAAAAAGATATTTCATTTTGTTAGAAGACATCAGAAATATTCTACAAGCAAAAACGCTATAGTGCCATCTTGTATCATATCTTAATAATTTTTTTGTTCCATTCGCGCACTATATCAGTTTATATTCCTTGTTAAAGACTAGAATAAACTGCACTCCAGGTATAAGTATCATTACTCCATCACACACTGGTTTATTACCTTATCGAAAGTCAATCAGCAGAAAAGTGAGGGTCTTACGGATTAAGGTGCAAGCACACACTGTTATAGCGAAAAGAGCTGTGCGGCATGGGCATTAGCCAGTGTTTATAGGTCAATACACGGATCACATTGATCAGAAACTTTGAAAGAATGAACTAATCCAATTTAAGAGCTGGGATTTTTTACACTTGAAAAACTTTAATACGCCAGTTGTAACAATAACTGGCTGCGAGTACAAGCTTACACTTTTATCGGTTTATCTAAAAATATTTAAGCCTGATAAGCCAAATCTGACAAAAAAAAACACTAAACACTTTTATAACCATAATAAAAAAAAAGTGATCAAAGGAGAGAAAAAACTACGCTGCCTGAAATTCCTCCTTGCAATACATAGGCCCTTCCACAAAATTACTCTTCGTGTTTATTAATTCCCTTTCACGTAGTTCAAGCTGATCAAAACAAGATTTGGGTGCGCAGGATGCAAACTAGTTAAAAATATTATTATCATTGCCCGTTTGAAAATAATTTAAAACTTGTCAGATTAAAAAAAAAAGGAAACGTATTTGTGCATATCTATGGTGTTGTTATACGGATACCTTGACCTCGCTGAATAAAAACATGACCCTGCCGCTAAGTAGTTTCTTTCTTTTTTTGTGTGGAAAGAATGTTTTAGTTCTTGTCGTTGAATTAAATCATTGAAAGACAACAATGCGGTCTCTGTTCAGATTTTCGAGCAACAAAATTTATCTGTCTACGCCTGATGCAAATTAGCAGTTGCTCCTTTTCACAAAGAAAAACATGAATCCTATTGAGTCAGACAAGATTATCGAGGAATCCAAGGTGGAAAATGGTTAATAAAATACATGTCTTGTCTCCGTATAAATCGTTTTTCAGAGAAGGGTTGTGCTTAGGAGCGCCAAAGAAAGATAATTTGTTGTGTTTCAAATGACACCTGTCCTTAATCCACCGCAACGCTCCTTAAAGCAACGAACAAAGCGACCACATTCCTGAGCAAATTAGATTTGAATTTGGTAGGAATAAATATTCACATAGCACCTACAATTATGTGCATTGTACACACGGATTTAATAGGGGAGTAAATTAAATTGAATATGAAATCGCTAAAATGCAGAAAAAATATACTATTCTCTCATGAATCCTGAAAAACACTTTACATCACTACCCATGCAAAACAGATAAATCTAAATATTAACAATCAATAGAAATGACTGCGAGCTTCTTTGACAAAGTTCCAGCTTCAAACATAGAAATGAGATTGTCTGCAATGTCGACGACACACAAACAATTGAACAGGGCAACCCTACATATTTTTTAAACTGTTTTACAGTGTGTTTTTTTTCTTTTCTATAAGGGCCGTAACAATTATTAAGAACTCAATAATTATACAATAGGGAGTATTTCTCAATATAACCATTCGTATTGCAGCAACAAAAAATTGAACAATTTCAAAAGTGCTTCGATCTGAATCTATTTTGTTTTAATTCTTTTACTCCAGTGAAGCCTGATTTTGTCACGGCCCCGATTACTCTCATTGTTATGAAAAATGTCGGTCGGCTTAATTGTGGACGTGATTTACAGAAAGACGAGAATCATTTGTCAACGCTTTCGAGTTAAGTAAATAATGGACTTGGTTTTAATTAGAAGTTGGAAAGAGAGAGAAAGAGACGGAGAGAGAGAGAGAGAGAGAGAGAGAGAGAGAGAGAGAGAGAGAGAGAGAGAGAGAGAGAGAGAGAGAGAGCCAACCAGACAGACAGACAGAGATAGATACATAGATAAAGAGAGAGAGACAGAGAGAGATAGAGAGAGAGAAAGAGAGAGAGAGAGAGAGAGAGAGAGAGAGAGAGAGAGAGAGAGCTGGTTGCTTATAGTCTAACGCAATTTCTTTAAGATTTTAAACAATATGCAAGATGACAATTGTTCTAAAGTAAAAGTAAATAATTATTTTTCAATAACACTTACATAGAAAATAATACTAGACTCTTTTAATGTATTTTTTTTTTCAAATATTATGCTTAAAGTACCTTTATGTTGTATAACCATAATAAAAAGTAATCAAAGAGAAAAAAAAACTACGCTGCCGGAAATATCTTCTTGCAATACATAGGCCCTTCCACAAAATGGCTCTTCATGTTTATTAATGCCTTTTCACGTAGTTCAAGCTGATCAAAGCTAGATTTGGCCGAGGGGGATGCAAACTAGTTAAAAACATTGTTATCATTGCCCGTTTGAACATAATTTAAACCTTGTCAATTAAAAAAAAAAGTACCGACCAGAAACCATAGTGTGTAGGCTCTGAAGCATTTCATTATGGCAAAAAAATCAATAGTCCTGTTGCAGGGGTCACGCTAGTCGTCCATTTGGGTCCATTAGCCTACATTGTAATGATTCGAGTAGGCTTATCTTTGAAGAAAATCTCACCCGTAGTAATCCTTAAACCTAAACGAAGACCCATTGATGTTGACAAGCATATCAACAATAGCACAAGTCAAAGGTGAAACATGTGGCAAAATGTAATTAATATAAAACAACAAGACCAGGTGAACATGCGCTGTGTCTGTTCCACTATGTTCCCATGATTTTATCAATAAAGAGCAGAGAATAAACGGTGACTCAAGCAAAAAAAACGAGGGCTGACTATTACATTTTCTGAGCCTATAGAGTGAAAGTATGGACAAGTTCTCAAGAAGGCTAATGGGGTGACTTACGAACAATAAGAGTGAAAAATAAGTGGTGAACTTCAATTTAAAAAAAAAGGACTGAAGATTTCATCATAATGTCATCACGGAGTGAAAGTATAGATAACTTCTCAAGTAATGAGAAACGTGCAGTGATCTCCTGTAGAAGCAGTGACTTTGGTGTGATCGATAGTCAGAAGTGCCTACCCATCCTTTCCTACTGGTATCGCCTGTTACATCAGTGATTGTCTGTTGATCCTTCATGGGCGTACGCCTGGGACGGATGCTATCTCGGTGGCAATGGCACGCGATTCGTCTGGGGATGGGGGGACTCTTGCTGGAACTGTGCTGCTTTCGAGACCGCTTTCCTCTACGTTTTCCCTTAGTGGGACGCGAGTCATGCATAATTCGAGATGGCGATTCAGAGTCAAGATCCATTGGTCCACCCGTACCCTCATTGTGGCAATCTACGGTGGCTTGCTCTGTATGGACGTCATGTGAAGACGAATCACGCCTTTTGGTTGGAGAATCTGTCTGTCTTGTTAAGACCTCTGTCTCGGAAGTTGACCGTTTTAAAGGCAAAATATCAGCCTTGTCGAGCTTACCACTGCCACCACATTGGACTTCTTTAGAATTGGGTAGATCCACATACGCGTGTTCAATTTCTGGAGTTCGCCTTTTACTCTGACGACTTCTGCTTCTTTTCCCTTTGCGAGAACGACTACTTCCGGTTCTGCTGCTGGATGAGGATTTTCTGTCGTCGACGCCAAAGCTCTCTGGAGATGCGCCTTCTACTGCAATGGTGTCTGATGTAAGGTTTTCTGATGAAGGATCCTGATTAGGTTTCTCTGTATTCTCTGCAAATTTAGTTTCAACCGAACTGTGTTCCCGGCTTGGCTCTTCCGAGACAGACTCATCAGGGTCTGTTCGTTCAGGTTCAGAGAAATGGCTCACCAACGAATCTTGAAGCAAGTCCAAATTCCATACAGTGTCTGCATCAGGCGTCCCTAAACTTTTGCGAACTCTTGTCGGTTTCATCTTTCCGTAAGTTGCCTAAACCGCTTGTTCAGTAAAGTATATTCCTTAACCTAATCGTGCTTCAACTTATCAGATTAGAATTTCATAAAACATTAGTGCAGTGTAGTGATTATAATCACTTTTTGTCGATTCATACTAGAATCTAGTTCTATTACGTTCCATTATGCTTGGCAGAAGAGGTTATGAAACACACACAAGTTTACTGCTTATGTATAATTTTTAGACAGGACCAAAAACAATAAAAATTAATCAAGGGGTAGTTTTAAAAAGTTCACTTTGAGGCCTATGAAACCCAATAAATGAAAAAATCAAGCAAAGAATATTGTAGCTTAATTTTTTCCTTCATTGTTTAAGAGTAAAAAAAAATCAATTTCTGCAAAATGCGGACCTTAAAAGTAAGAAAAAACAAACAATGTTTATGTTTCTCAAAAGAAAAAAAAAATGTTTACAATACATGTAATTAAATATATAAGGCTAGACGAGAATGTATCAAGATTTATAGCATTCCATCTGTGCTCTTGCCATGACTATTTAAGGGTAAGTTCAATTCAAATTGCCACCATCTGCATGTCAATACAATAGAGAAGTTATTCATAATCATCCTTGAACATCGTAACTTATAAATATTTGAAATGACAGAAGAGGAGACAGAAACATGTTTTAACATAAGACGATATGGGTACCAACATCTAAAATAATGTTAGAGCATACATTATTATTATTATCTTTCGATGAGTAAAAATACTTTCAATAGCGACTTTCTAAATAATAAGATTATTACAAACCACAAAATACAAACTTTTGAAGTCTACATATTTATCCGAATTGTCCACAGGATAAGTATATCTTTTCCAATACCGTACTGTAGCATTGACATTCATATTTTTTTTCAACAAAGAATTTCTTGTTTGGTGGTTATTGTAGTTTTTTTAGATCCTCTATTTAAAAAAATGCCAATTCGGCATTCGAATTGGAATCCATTTGACATTGCATACGTATATATCTGGACTCCCCCCCAACAACAACAACAACAACAACAACAACAACAACAACAACAACAACAACAACAACAACAACAACATCAACAACAACATAATAGCGTTATGTTGAACCCCGTTTCAAATTTGTTGTTGTTATTTTTTTTTTTTCAGAAAACATTAAATAACAGCGTCCGCATAGAGAAACCATTGCTGTTCAATATCACTAACAAGTTAAAGAGGCAAAATTTAAAGTTTATCTAAGACACGTTTGTAATCAAAATTAATGCACGTTGCACAATGCATTCCGATACTCCTGATGTCACACCGTGGATCTAGATTGGTCAAGACTTAGATTTGATTGTGCCATTAATTGAAATAGAAGTGTATTTTCGGAAATACTCGCAACAGACTACTTACCAACCGATACGATCATTTGCAACGGAACTTATGAAAGTAATCAATCTAATTACGACTAAAATAAACATTTTTGAGAGCATACACGAAAGTTAAACTGCATGTAGATCTACTAGTAATGCACTGAAACGGATTATTTTATTAAGTCCCGAATGATGAGAGAATGTTTGCTATTTGGACACTTCACAACCATTCGAACCATTGAGATGCTCTTTCCTATCGTGCAAAGACACGGTTTCAGATAAGAACAATAAGGAGGCCCCAAGGTTCCTTAGTATTGAATTATAAATGATTGCTATGGAAACTTAACACGCGCCTTAACACGTTGAGCACAGGACAGGGTTGGCTGCTACCCACCATCATCAATAGTGGTCGCATTCACGCACGTTTGTCTTCACTTGAAGCGCCAGTTAGGCACATTAGTAGACGAACCATAAGTACAAAGGCGAAGAACAATAAATTACTATGTTGACATAAAATAATGGTAGGCCGACGTTATCAAATGACAAGGTGCATGGAGGAGCAATGTCTTTATTTAAAAGGAAAAAAAGCAACATGAGATGTAGTTAGTTTATTTTTCTTTTTTATTTCAAAAACAAGTAAGGGATGTTAAAGTTTCAAAGGGTTCAGATATAAAGTAAGAAATAAGCTTATTAAAGTTGCAACGGGCTTACATAAGATGTGTACATAGCCCTAATTTTATCATCAAGTTGCTTTTATATTTTAAATTGTAGGTTATATAACTTATAATAAACTCATTGTGTGTCACTGAAAAGACTCAATACGGCAAAGATGTGCTTTTAGCTTCCCCACCAACCAGGAACTTGAACCAAAACAAAAACATGTGACATCTGAACACCAACTATAACATCAACGGGAGGAAATAAGACAAAAATAAGTTAAAGAAAAGAACAGTGTTTTAACAAATTTTGAAGGTTTCCCTCGAACTTTGTTTAGAAAAACTTTTTAAAAATATATTTAAACAGCGAGCTAAATATTTGAAATATTTTTTTCCTTGTTCTTCTAATTTATTAAGACAAGCAATTCATACAACAAAAATCATCAAGATTAAAGTGTGCTTTTGCGTATGGAGATGAAGAGATCGGAACAGGCTGATAACAAATCAGCACTATGAGCCTGTCTATTAATTAAGTAGGATCGTGCAGAAAGAAAATAATATAGAAGAGGATTCTTTTTTTTTCTTTTTTCATTTTTTGAATAGGGAGAACTCAAGCGGTTTAGGGAAATGTTACCAACCTCCAATCGATCGTTTGCAGGTACCTGTAAAACACAATCTAGTCAGATTTTCTTGAAACAATTGTGCAGATGTGTGTGTGTGTGTGTGTGTGTGTATGTGTGTGGATCATATGGTAGAGCTTAACATAAAATACTTTCTTGAGGTAAACGATAGGTATGGAAAAAATCACAAGCCGAAAACCAACACCCCTCTGCATTCTCGCCATGTGAAGTTTCTATTATTAGAAACGTCTCCCAGTGGTTGCTACAACAATCCGCCATTATTATCGAAGAAAGAGGTCAATCGCGTGTAATTTTTCACTCGTAGAACTGACTGAGTCGCATGACCCTGAAATTTCTTATCAGGGTTTCTGATGTTTTTTATTACATGTGTATTACATTTCGAATCATAAATGACAATGGGCCCACACAGATCTACTCAGAAAACCCCCATTATATAGATTGCAACCAATACAATTGATTCTATTCTAGACTTGTGTTGTTTATGTTTAAGTATGAATCTAGATCTAGATTCTAGATCTAGATTCTAGATCTAGATCTAGATCTAGAGAAGTATATAAAAAAAAATCCTAACCCGAAATATAAAGCATCATTCACTTTCTTACCTTGTTCTTTAGCTGCTGTGACACAGTGCCATGAATTTGACCAGGCCGAATAATGTTGTCGAGTTCAGCAATGCCATCCACTGTCCCCAAAGTTAGTCTTCGAGGATGCTTTACTATAGCTTCCTCTGGCTTTGTCTCCGATATTTTGTTTTGCCATTTTGATCTAGGTCCACCGGCTTGGGTATGAGGCCTAATTCCTATGGCACTGTGGGCAGGTGTGCCTTGAGTAGAAGCTGTCGTAGGACGCAAAACATTATCGAAAAGACCTGTTGTATAGCTCGGATGAGTCTGAATGTTAGCAGAAGCGGAGCTTGGACGGATCTTTTTTGTTGATTTAATGGGTGGTAAAGGGGAAAAGGGAGTAAGCTCACGACTCGAAATCATTGTTCACAATCACTGCTTCAGTATAACCCTCATATGTAAGTAGTCCGTCGGAAAAAACGCTTTACGTTCAACAATCCATCGTCAACACTCGCATTAGTTTACACCGCCATCTTGATCTTTCCAAAGCAACCGGTGTCAACTTCCGTCCAGGTTCGCTTAGCGAACTGTCACAGTGTCAGCCTACTGGAATCTAGCGCTGCTACTGATAGGAGTGCCAGCATTGGTGCACTTGCAGTGAAGTAACTAGATCTAGTAGAAAATACTTTAAAAAAAAAATTAAATAATTATTAATGTGAAGTAACTGATGGCAGTAAAAAGTATCAGCATACCAATCCTGATTTATATAGGCCTACTTGCTGAATACTGCGAATAAATAAAATAAATGGCCCAGTCCTAACTATGTTATAGGCTAGTTTGTTTCTGTCGAAATTTTACTATAGGCCCACGTACTATTAATTAGGTTACTTCTATCAATTTAATGAACAGGCAGGTTGTATATCGCAATGTTTTTTGTTTTTTTTATTTCGCACTGTATATAATCTTCATTGAGACCTAGAAACATTTAACAAGTAGAGAGCTTAGATTTCTTTGTCCGATCGACCAAATAATTTTAGTGAGAAAATGCATGCCTATATGCCTATAGCAAAATTTTGACAAAACACTACGCGAATAGCCAAACTTGTACAAAGTGATAGTATACTCACCCGAAATAAATAACAACAACAACCCCAGTAAAAATAAGATTACTAACACTACTACAATTATAACTACTGGGCCTACTGCTAGTCTACCGCAACTTCCACTACTACTACTATTACTACTACTACTACTACTACTACTACTACTACTACTACTACTACTACTACTACTACTACTACTACTACTACTACTACTACTACTACTACTACTACTACTACTACTACTACTACTACTA